>BDDA01000084.1:208462-234823 GCA_001662385.1 Chlamydomonas asymmetrica
GTTATGATCCAGGTGATGACCCGATAGTGGCCAGTGCACGCAGCGCTGCATATAAGGCATCAGGTAAAACATATAGGCTTGATTTATCTGCTTTGATGCAGTTGCTTGAAGGCAGATTGGGCCACCTGGGTTGACACGGTTTGTGACCCAGCAAATTCACTGCCACACTTGCTGTACTCATCGCCAGCAACACTTGGTATATAAAGGGGAGTTGCGGGGCTCAGCGTCAAGCACGATACATATCCACGGAATACCTTCATAGCTCAAACATGCTCAATATGTGTCGGACGGTAGCCCTGACAACACTACTCTTGGTTGGGTTGTCATGGTGCTCGGTGGCGAATGCAAGCAAGCCCAGTTGCGCTGCCCTACAAACTGCACAGGTGAGCAACAACACGGGTTCACTTAACTCCATTCGACGATCCCTTGCTTGCTGTTGCGGGCCGCGCCTGTAAGCAGCACAGTGTGGGGTTGGGTGCCATCCGAAGCCATGAACAATGGGAAGCAATGCTCAGTTGTCAGGGCAGCGAATGTGAATCGCAAGAAAACAGATTGTTCGACCCGTTTTGAACGTCGCTCTGGCCAACGCTTGCTGCCAGCGAAACGCCGCCAGGTGCAAGCATGCAGGCTGGGTAGCTGGGGATGTAGGTGCCCCCAAACTGTCCACTTCGGAACCCCGCCCACGCTTGAACATTTTTTGGCTGTGGGTTTCAATGCTGCGTCTCAAGCACAATCTGTGCAGTCAGTGCACGCGGGAGAAGGTCCTGCCCACATGTGCATGCACGGACCAGCAACTGCTGTAGGCCAATTGGTTCCGTGCCAATTGGTGCAGTTGGCTTGTGGCAAGAGCTATTCTTAATAACCTGAAACTAAATAGACCTGCTACTGCTGCTGCCGCAGTGCAGTTTGGAACTGAGGTGTGGGGCGCTTGCAGGCTATATGCGAGTGCCACATGCATGCCATCGGGTTGCTCACACCGTCAGCCAATTTGGCTAGAAACCCCTCCCTCGTCTAAGCTGGCTGTTCACAATCCCTTGGTGCCGTGTAGCACTGGCCCTGATCGGAACTTGGTGTGCTCCGGCTTCCCATTGTACAGTCAGGCACTGTGCTTCGCACTTCATTCAGGACACAGTGTAGAGAGAGGAGACAGAACAAACCAGAGGCCAGCACGTGCTACCAAGATTCATTACCTGACTGAAACCAAACTAGAAGTGTTGGCCTAGATGTGCCTGCCGGTACATGCTGCCTGAATGCCCGCCCTGTTGCCCACAATTAATTGCGCAGATACCGTTGTTCACAAAGTGCAAGTACTTGATTGTGGGTGGAGGGCCTGGAGGACTGTACAGCGCCTACCAGATGAGGAAGCTCGGCAAGGACGTCTGTGTGCTTGAGAAGGAGGCTGTGTACGGCGGCAAAATGCAGGACGTGCCAGGTAGGCGGCGAGGCCCTTCAGTGATGCGCGCGCATGTATTCAAAACGTACTTGGCGTAAACTTGCATTAGGTACATTAACCTTGCTAGAAAACCCTGGCATGCTTGTCCCTGTGTGTGTATGTGGGTGGCATGACTTCAAAATCACATGCACTGTAATACTCGCCGCAGGTGTGGATCCTGACCCCACCGACAACGTACCCCCCAAGGAGTTTGGGACCTGCGGGTTGAGGATCAACGAGAACCAGCCCGAAATGCGTTGCCTCGCGTACGAGCTCGGCGTCTCACTCGAGGTGTGCGCACGCACGCACATGCCTCACCGTTGCCTGACCGTTGTATGCTGGCCGTGCACAGCTATTCGTGCAGCATGTTGCCGCACTTCACACAGTTGTCATAGACAGCAACACAGTAGAATGCCAGACAGCAATTACCGTTTGGGAGCAGCATTGACACTGGGAGCAGCATTGAGTGTTGTGGACAGCACCTCTTTGGCACAGCTCTGACTATCTGCATGTTGTGGGGCGGGATGCATTACCGCAATGAATGGTGCAGGAGAGCCCCTTTGAGACGGCCTACTACACGCGCGGCAGCTGGATGAAGTCCAGCGCTGAGTTCATCAAGGGTACGTGAGCGCACTGCAGGCACACGAGTGCAGGCACCGCACTCACCTACCGTCGCCATATGATTACAATGATCCATCTGGTGTTATCGTCATGCCACTGAGGCCTTGCAGCGGCCTCATGCCTAAGCTGACCGCAACCTGACCGCCACACACGCACAAGGCAGTCCGTCACCTGCGGTACATGCTAGTGCCTCCCTGCGACTGAAACCCCCCCACACCGAATGCATGCATGCAATTTGCGGCTGCAGACAAGAAGTTCAACCTGACCTTCCAGCCGGATGTGGAGGACCCTGAGATCGACCTCTACATGTACGCCATGCTGGGCATGCGCGAGTCCAACCCCCTCACGGGGGTGGTCCCGGCGGAGAGCCCCCTCAAGCAGTGCATCTACCACCCCAACGTCAACTCCGTGAGTCCATTGCGCGCACTCATGCATGCACAGAGGCCAGCAGCACTGCAGAAAGCCTGGCTGACCATTCATTGGTGAGTGCTGCCGCTTTGTGTGTGTATGGGTGGGCATTGGTGGACCAGGACTGGAGGAGTGTGGCAGCAGTGCACCCCCGTGGATGAGCATTCAGCTGCGTGCTGCGTGTACACTGCATGCATTCAAGTGCAGCTCACCATCTGCTGCTTTGTGGTTGGTATTGCTGCCCGCCTGCCCCTCGGCGTCAAGTACCAGTGAGCTCACTTTCTGCCCTGCCCCTTCCCCCGCGCTGTCCCTCCCCCTCCCTCCCTCCCTTGAATGCTGCTGCTGATGTTGCATAAACCATTTTGCGCACACCGTCACCGGCGCTGCTGCTCGGACACAGTACCTGCGCACGGTGCTGGGCGCCGAGGCCTTTGACTTCCTGCAGGCAGCCAACAACTTCCGCGGCGACTTCAACGTGCCCATGGACGTCTGCAACTACATTGCCTTCTCCCAGGTGCGTGAGACACAGCAAGCCCCGGGCCGGTGCATGAGTGCCGCAGGGCATTGAGGTCCTTGCTGCTGTTCTGCCAGTGTCATGCCGGCACCATGCATGCAGCTGCAGAGCATGGCAACGGAAGGGCGGTTAGGGTCGGTGTTGTTGCCGGGCGGGGTTGTTGCATGTGTATCATCACCCGGTCTTTCACATGCGCTGCCTGCAGGTTGAGGCGACCCGCTGCTGCAAGACCTTCTACATTGCAGGCGGTGAGTTGCCTGATATGCAGTGAGCGCATACCGGTAGATGAGGCTGGGCCACAGGCAGGCCTGCGGGTGGTTGGGTGCGCAGTGAGCGCGTAGCGACAGGGCAGCGGCAGCAGCAGGCTGTGGTTGGTGGCGCTCGGTGCCAAACTGCGCAAAACGAGGTGCAGCTGTGTTGGCACGAGATGCAAGCGTGGAGAGTGTTGTGCTATCCCGTGGTATGTGATGATAAGCGGACCTCAAGAACCTCAGCACCCCTCGCCGCTGTGGTGAGCGTGTGTGTGTGCTGCTTAGCTCGCTTGCTGCACATGGCGTGGTGCAGGCTTTGAGGGCCTGTGGAACGCGGTCAAGGCCAAGGCAGCCAAGGCGGGCGTCAGGTGAGCTTGAGCGCGTCGGGTGGTGCAACCAGCATGTAGGGCCTGCTGTTTTGCTGCTGATGGGTTGGGGCTGCCTGTCCTGCTGCGTGCACACCCACCGCTCTGTGCACACCAAATGCACCGCACGCAACGAAGCGCCGCTTGCAAATCTTGCATGGGCGTAGGCGCTTGGCGAGGTTTGGCTGCCGGGCGGCACCCTCCAAACCCCTGCTGCTGTATCCGGCCCCATACCCTACTGATGACATCCTACCGCCACTGCCCACCTCACCCTTGCTGAATTAATCCTGCATTGCGTGCGTACCGAGGCCGCAGGTTCTTCAGCGGCGCGGAGGCCAAGTGCGTGGTCAAGCACGGCAACCCCAAGGCCGGCGCGCTCAAGTACCAGGTGGTGACAGCGCGCGGTCAGGGCTTCCTGGCCAGCCGCGTCATCCTGGCAGTGCCCTCGGGCGACGCGCTCAAGCTCACCGGCAACATCGCCGCCGGCATTGCAAAGTGAGAGGAGAGAGGAGTGAGCGCACCATGCAAGACTGAGGAATGCAAGCACACACAGACGCTGCTTGCCAAGCAACGAGACTCTGCCTTGGTGCCTGCAGCCTGCACAGGTCTGTCCCTGGCGCACACCTTGGAAGCACATTGATTGGCTGGTAGAGGTAGGAGGCTACAAAACCCTCGCCTACCAGCAAGGGCGCCAGCACTGACGGTAGGAGGGCCTGCCAGCAGCATGCAGCTGCCCGCAGCCAATCTGGCTGGTTGCCATGCAGCAAGCAGGCAACGTGCAGGCGGCGGCCATGCGAGTACGCAACACAGCCACAAGCCGCATGTAGGCACAGGCCGCTCACACACTGCTGCTGCTGCTGCTGCTGCTGCTGTGCCTGCCCCCTCCCAACCTCTCCTCCCATCCTTCCTGCACAGGTCTGCTTTCATCCAGTCGGTGCTGCCGCAGGAGACAGTGTACTACAACGCCTTCTACCCCAGGTGCGATGACTGCTGGACCGCGGGCGCTCTTGACGTGCACTGCGTGCACCATGCCAGCCCGAGAGGCGGGGATCTGCCACGACGCAGCGGCAGCGGCAGCAGCAGGGTTGGTACTACAGGACACGTGTTTGTTGACCGTATTCGGGCACAGCTTGACGCGCTGTCCATGCATCCACCCGCCGCAAGCCCTGCCTTAACCCCTCGTTGCGTGGACGCTCTTAACCCCACGTTGCTTTGCATGCTCCTCACATACATGATGCAGGCGCTTCTGGGAGGAGCACAATGGCAACGGCATCAACCCCACGCTGCCCGGCTACAGCTTCCGCGTCATCACCGACGGCCAGTGCACGGTGCGCTCCGAGTACCCGCGCTTTGAGTGGATCATGGACACCAACGCCTCGCGCCCCATCTACGTCGGTGAGCCGCTGCTGCTGCTGCTGGCTGTGCGGGGAGCACAGAGCTTGCTGGCTGTGGTTGAGGGAGGGATGGTTCGCAGCAGCCGGATGAGCGCAATAGGGCAGCTGCTATTGCTGCTTGCCGCCGCTTGACATTCACTGCTTTGCATCCACCTGATAACATGCGGGGATGCATGCACTCGTGCACCTGGCACGGTGATGAAGCAACGTCAAATTGAACGCATGTCAGTATGAAGTGTGCAGTGTTGGAGTTGCTAACCCTGCATGCCTGCCTGTGCCGCGTGCAGACGACCCCGAGTGCATGGAGGAGTGGAAGGCCGCGTACGCCACTGGCGGGCTGGACCGTGTGACGGAGCTGGTGGAGATATCGCTGCGCGCGCAGTTCCCCGGCGTCGACATCCCCAAGCCCTCCGTTGCATACTACTTCAACAAGCAGGTCCGTCAGTAGGCTGCCTCCTGCTTGCCTCTCCCCCCCCTAGTGGTGCATTGCAGCTGTTAGCAGGATGCCTTTTGCGCACGGGGGGACCCACACCCCCCCGCCCCCCCCCCTACCGCAGTGGGATGTGCCCCTCAGGCCATGTGACCTCGGCGGGCAATGCATGCACTACAGGCACGCCTAGTGCATGCGCAGGCACTGTGCACTCGATGTCCTCTGATCCCACGCATGCACCGCTGGCGTCCTTGCTGGCTTTGTGAGCCATGCATGCATGGAGGTCCCGGACCTGCATGACCCTACCTGTGTGCGCCACCCTGCCTGCCTACCTACCTGTGTGTGCATGCAGGCCAGCTGGGCGCACATCAAGCCGTACTCCATGCGGGACCACGGCATCACGCCCAAGACCATGATCGCCTGGGCCGCAGACCCCCTCCCCGGAGAGCAGATCTGCATGGTCGGTGAGTAGCGTCTATACTGCTGCGCTACACTGCATGCGATGAGGAGGCCGGGCTGCCCGCATCGCGTGGGCGTGAGCGGCGGCGTGGCATTACCAGCAAGCTCGTCTGGTTGGTGGCACCCTCACCTGCTGAATACACCCCACCGTGTGCAGCAGTGCATGATTGCTTGATGGCAACACAAGTGCTCTCCGGCACACGCTTGCGCGCATCAACCTGTATGCTGAGTTGCTGACGGTGACGATGATATCGCCCCCTCTACTTCCCTCCCTCCCTCCCCCTCCTTTGCGTCACCGCAGGCGAGAACTACCAGATCGAGTACACCGCCTGGTCGCACGGCGCCGTGCTGAGCTCCATCAGTTGCCTCACGCAGCACTTTGCCGACGTGGTGCCGCTGGCCAACATCACCTACCACCACACCTGCGGCGGCGTGCAGGCGCCCTTCCCCACTGAGAAGCTGCTGCCAGACCCCGCGGGCCACCGCCGCTCCATGGCAGAGCGCAACGGCAGGCTGCCGCCCATGCACTTCTGGAAGCGCTGATCTGGATGCGGCCATCCTCCTTATTTATCGGCCTCGGCGCTACAAGCAGACGCTGACCATCTACTTACTTATCAGTGCACACGTATTCGGCCCCACAGCTTGCAGACGACAGCAATTCATCCACATCAGAGGAAGGATTAGATACAGCCCCGTGATGTGGGTTGGCGGCAGATGCCTTGGCGGCGCTGGCGTGGCTGCGCTCCGCCATGCAACTCCTGCATTATGCATGCACACTTGCCGCACTCCAGCCTGTCAGTCTGTTGGTGGGCCACAGCAGCAAGGCATCAACATGTCCCCCAGACATACCAATGATGCCGTGGTTGGTGCTGGTGTGATCTAGCTGTCTAGCGGTATACCGCCAGTAGCAAACAATAAATAGACATGTTCCAGTGAATGAATTGGGATGCTTGCGTGGAGGAGCCTGTGGCTGGCGCGTGGATGCAGATGCCCAGGCGGCCGGCTTGCACCGCGGCACATGGGGGGGGAGGCACCTCAGGTTGGCTTGACTTGCTTTCCCCATGGTGCTTTGTGTGCCGGCTGTGCCGGCAAACCCTCCCAGCAGCCCTGCCATCAGTCAGCACAAGGTGTTGCATCACACCATTCCTGGAATTGTCCCACAATTGTCTGTGTGTCCGCCCCAAGTCCTTTGGGGTCCATTCGGCGTCCATTCCTTATATTCAGTGTGGCCAAAGGCCTAACTGTCATTCAGCCTCCGCTCCTCGTTGATGTCACGAGGGCGGCGTGTGTGATCATTGCCTTGCCCTCCTCGGGGATCCTTACCCATACGTACACGCATACACAACCATGCGGTGTTACAACATTAGGAAGTTAGGCACTTACCAGCCTCCAGGCTCAGCATCCTCGCAGCAACACCTGTCCTGCACCCCGCAAAACGCGGTACATGCCTGCGACCACGATCCCATGCGGCGTTCAACCTAGCTCTGCCCTGTTTTGCTCGGCGATGTCTTGATGTGCACCTGCTTCTTCATCCTTTTGGCCATGTGGCCAAATCACGCAGTAAATGAATGTTTCAGAGACTTGCTCCATGGACTTGCCCCCATATGCTCACCCACCTTGTGCTCATGGTGCCGTTTGTCCTGCCTTGTTAGCCACCAGACACATGCCATACGCCCATATGTACTGTGGATTGCAAATTTGAAATCGCTGCTGCTGTGCGCATTGAACAGTGAGTCACTTGCTCGCCTGCTGCTTACGCAGCCCTCGATGACCAATTCAGCATGTAGTTTAGCGTGTACATCTGTAAATTGGTGTGCAGCCTCCGAAGTTTGTCTCTCGCAGGCCGGCGCCATTCTTCCATTCTCTGGCGCTGGTTGCTAGGGCCAATACATGCTTGTTCCGGTCCCCACCATAATCGGTGCTCTAATGTGACCCGCTCTTTGCTCTGCAGCTTGTGGCCTAAGAGCTAGTTAACATGCAGCTGAAGGATGGTTCCGTGATGGGTTGAGCCCACTGGCGGTGGTGTTGGGGCTTACACAGTCCTACAGGTCGTGACACGTAGGCATGCCTCGGGGCATTAGGTGCACATGTTTTTGTTTTGGGGGGGCTACACACGGCTTGGTACGCAACAAAGCGCATGGCACATGTGCATGCCAAACTGGGACAACACGCTGCCAAAGCCCCTACCCGTGTCGCTGCTAAGCTGCCTGTGGGCGGGTATCACAGGTGAGGGCACCTCAGGGGCCATACGGGACTCTGCAAGTAGATACTGCAGGCATGAGTCAGGGGGTGTCTGGCCTCAGTGCCACATTACAAGTGGCGCGTGTTGCAGCGCCTCAAAGCATGGCACTAGTAGGGTCACATGGAATGCCGTGCAGCTTGCCGTCATGCATGCTTGCACATCAAGGTTCCAGGCGGTGGTGGTGGTTGCGCAGCCGGACGGAGCGGGTACGGGCGACTATTGCTGGCACCGCTACAGGTTGACACTCAGGGTGCAGTACTGCTTGCGTGCACAATCTGCCCTGATGTGCGTTGCAATGAGTGGGTTGGACGTGCAGTCGAGAGAGAAGAGCAGTACGTTCAGTAAAATGGGTGTTAATTGTGGTGGGTGCATGTGCATGTGTGTGTTTTTCGTGCACACAACCCCACTCCTATTCGTCCTGCATGTGAGCCAGTGGTCTAAGCTAATGAAGCTGGGCTTGGCATGCATGGTGACACTTTTAGGTCAGCAGTCTGGTGTCCGCTTGTCAACTGGTTGCCGCCATGCCGCGGTGCTGCCCGCTCACCAGCACCTACGTGCTACGCTATCATCACACCCACCGCAAGCAATGGGAGTGCATGGGGGCGTCTGAGAGCAAGCGAGGTGCATTCGGGGGGCGTCACTCCTCACCATTGTCCGAGCACGGCCGCTGCCTGCCCCTACGCATGCACGGACAGCCTAAACTACTGCTGATGGTACAACAGGATTTTGACTACAACTATTAGGATGGATTATACATTCCTACTCCTTGTACAAGCGGTCATTATGATCATCATCGCATGGTCTCCACCGTCTCCCGCTTGCGCAGGTGCAGCTCCATGGGCTGCGTGGGCTTGCCCTGGCGGCGGTACTCGTTGATACACTCTGCCGCGTACTGCTGGAAGATGCCCTCCTGCTCCGCCAGGCTCAGCGCCAGCTGCGCGGCGTCCTGCAGCTCAGCGATGCGCGCGTCCGCCATCTTGCGCGCGCGAATGGCCGCCTGGCGCAGCTGGAAGTCAGCCACCTGCACGCACGCAGTGACGACAACGGGTCTGGGGTGTCAGCTCAGTGCGATATGATATGATATGATATGATGTGATATGATATGATATGATGTGATGTGACGTGACGTGCGACCACCAAGGTACCAGCCAGCAGGGAGGCAGCCAGCCAGCGGGTGTCAGCGGGTCCAGCAGCACAGCTGCACACCATGCAGCACCCGCACCGAGGCATGCCTTGCATTACGAATGACAGGCCGCCCTTGCATTGATTAGATCTGTTCTTCACACGCACTCTTGACCCGTCCCCCTGACTCCCCTTCCTTGCACCTCTCGCGGCCTTCCATCATTCCATGTTCCTTCCACCCCTTCAAACCCCTGCCTCCCCGCCACCCACCCTACCTGTCTGTTGCGGTCAAACTTCTCGCGCCGCTCGCTGGCCTCCTCCGCCTTGAGCTCGCGCGTGCGCAGCTCCCAGGAGCGCACAAACGACAAGTCGTCATCGCGTTCCTTGGCCTTGCTGTCAGCCTGCGCAGCGGCATCGTCAGTGTCAGTGTCAGTGGGCAGTGAGCGCGTCAAAGCGTGAGAGAGGGAGAGGGATGGAAGGAGGGGCGCTCTCGCCTCGCCTCGGAGCACGTGTGTTGGGCTGTGCAAAGCAGGGAAGCGGCTTGCAGGTGCCGGAAAGCGGCGGAGTCGTTGTTGGGCGATGCTCATGTTGCCGTGGGGGCATGAGGCCGATACTGATGCCACTCACTGCTTGCACTCTTGCAGTGCAGTGCAACAGCGGCATGCACGCTTCATGCCAGCTAGCCAGTCAGCCTTACCATGCACACATACATGCAGGCACATCGGGCATGACTGCAGCGCTGCCTTGGCCAGGGACAGTTCCCCGCTGTGTCTATCCCAATTAGGAGCACACGCCTGCCCCGCGTGGTTCACTGGTACGGTATTGCTCATGCAACAGGCCTTGGCGCACGCACGCACCTTGGCCCTGAGCTGCGCCTGCCGTGACTTGTCAATCGCTGCCTGCGTGTCACGGATCCGCTGCCGCCTGGCGGCCTCGTCCGCCGCAGCCCGCTGGTCAGCGTCCGCCACCTGCATGCACACGGGGCGCAACGCACAAGCGCACGAGGCTGAGCAGAAGCACGTGTGGCAGCAGGCAATGGATGACGTGCACTCGTGTGCATCCCCATGGCGCCGTCTTTCCCGCCCAAAACCCACCACACATGCACTCCTGCTGACATATCACATACGCATGCATGCATGCATGCATGTGCAACATCCTTCTGCTCCGAGATGTGTGCACAAACACCCGCAGCAGTGCCCGTGACATGTCTGGGCAGCCAGGGCTACTGCACCTCCACCTCCACCTCCCCCTTCCCCCACTGCTGCTGCCGCCCCTCCCACCTCTCTCGCCACGCGCTCCTCCTCCTTGTTGGTGAACGCCAGGTAGGCGCGCTCAATGTTGTCGGCGATGCGCTTGCGGTCGGCGTCCTTGGCGGCGCGCTTCTCCGCCTCGCGGCGCTCACGCTCAGCCAGCAGCTCCGCCTTCTTGCGCGAGTAGGCTACAGAGCGGAGGGGGGGGGGGGCCATGAGCACACACGGGGGCACACACGATCACATACGCACACCAGGACAGCGTGGCAGCCTGTCAAGACTAACACCCGGCAACGGGTTGCGTGTGGTGTTTCACTCCACGCACCTCATCACACGTGCCTCCCTCTCTCAGCTCAACACATACACTGTGTCACACATGCATTACATGTGGTATGCATGGTGCGATCGGCCGGCACGCTAGGCAGCTCACAGAAAGGGTGCGCCGCACAGAGTGGTTCCGCCTCACGTGCAGCGGAGAGAGTGCTTGCGCTGGGTGTGCAGATTGTGTAGTGATTGTGTCATTGCTGCATGCCGAAGAATGCCATGGTGCGGGCCCCTGTGTGTCTGGGTGTGCCCACACCTGAAAACCAATGCATGCCCCGCTCATGCGCACGAATGCGTGCCTTGCAAAGCCTAGCTGCAACGCTAGTCGCACATGGATCAGTCATCAAGACTAGAAGCCATGTGCGCACGGCGCCACACTGTTCTGTCCCCCTGGGACAATCCTGGATTCTCACCTTCGATCGCTGCTTCCTGCTCCCGCTGCGCCTCCAGCTCCTTCAGCCTGAACGCCTGCAGCACCTCGTTTGCCTTCTTGGTCTCGTCGTTGAGCTGCCGCGCCTTGGCCAAGCGTGTCTCCTCCTTGCGCTTCATCTCCTCAGCCTCCTCCAGCGCTTTTTGACGCAGTACCTCGCCTTCGCGTCTATTCTCTGCGTGTGTACCAGTGTATGCGTTGCAAATACAAGAGCCCCAAGGACACGGCGTGCATGGAGCATTGCAGACGCAACGATGACGAGAGCTCAGCATAAGAGTAGCTGTCAAAACAGGTGATGGTTACATACCTGCTCTTGAAGAAAGGATGCGAGTTTTCAGGTCCTCAAGCTGCTGCTGCTGGACATCGCGCTGGGCCAGCGCACGTCGCCGCGTCTCCTGAAGCTTTGCAAGCTCTGCGGTCGTTGCAGCCTGCGCGGCACGGGCATAGTGCAAAAACGCAACCAAGTTGATGTCTCGTGGCCTGTTGCTGCATAGTGGTGTTTGGGGGGGCGAATACATGCTGCTTGCGTGCAGCAGGTTGCAACGCACGTACCTCTAATTGCTGTGCTTGCTGCTCCACAAACGCTTGCTCCTGAGCCCTCTTGAGAACTTCTATCTGCTTTTTGTATTCTACTAGTTGCTGGTTCTCTTGCAGCACATCGCACAGCATCATTTTGCTGTGGAAGCCCTTCACTCGGTCCGTCTCATCAAACAGGATTTTGTTGGCACGCTCAATTTGGATACGCCGCTGCTCCGCCTTCAGCTCAGCCTCTCTTCTGTCAATCTGCGCATATTCAGTACAAGCATGCATAAAGGCAGCCACTGGTTTAGCCTTGGTTCACAGAGCACCATGCAATGATTCAAGGCAAAAACACCCGCTCTGTGACACCCTTGCTCTACAGCTTTCTGCTTAATGTCTTAGTGATACTGAGATTAATCACAACCATGCACGCAAGCGCACGTCCACGCACAGACCGTTTTCTTAAACGTGCCTTACCTCGACACGCTCGTATTCTTCCGCAGCCAGCCGTTCCTGACGTGCTTTTTCCTTTCGAGCTCTTTGGGCCTGTGATTGAAAACAATTGCAGGTGAGTGTGAGGGCGAGCCGAGTTATCGAATTGTGCATCCTCCCCCCTCAAGGGTGCCACCACCCCTTCGAACCAGGGCCTTGACCCACCTGCAGCGTGTTAGGCCACTGCGCTGCCCGCTCGTCACTGCGCTCCTTTAGCCGTCTCCGCTCTTCCTGTGCTGAGTCCTGGTCTGGAGTGGCGACCTGCGAGTTTACCAAAACCGTGGTCAGTTGGGTGAGCCCCACACGGAAAAAACCTGCTGTCAGTAACGACGAGCGGGAACTTTGCGTGGCCCATACTTTGGAGCGTATTGTTTCCAGCTGAGAGGCGGTGATAATGGAGTATGTCGCCATTTCACCAGCCCCTTGCCAAGCCGAGTGGTTTGTAAGTCTCAGTGACAGAGGGTGAAAGCAAGGTGAAATAAGAGCAGGAAAACGTACAACAGGGTTATATAATTTGTCTTGTGTGCTTTGATTTTCTGAATCTTTCAGTTCCTCAGGTGGGTATGTGAAGGGCAAGGTGCTCTCACCGTGGCGCGCTTGCATGTATCGCCCATCCGGCGGGCTCTAAGTCCATGAGTGCCACGACAAGCATGCAAAACAGCTGCTTTTAGTTAGCATATTTTCCACACAACACGACCTTTGGTCGCCCAATATCCCTACCTCATGGTAATGACTTCGCCCTGGCCGGTGACCACCCTTTGTGACAGTCAGGCACTCAGGCATGACCTTCAAACAACTTCCCGGCGTGTCCCGCACCTTGCCTTTCAGCCGCTGTGACTGGACACACAACCGTGTAGTTGTTTGGCATTTAGCAACACCATCTGCCCACTGAACTGCAGTGTAGCGACACGTATGTTTCCTACAGCTCAAGGGAGTGATTGCCTCCAGCCAGTTCACGCTGCATGGGGGCTGGTGAACCCTTCCGGGCGATCGGAGCTACGCAATCAACAGCAGTGGTACCAGCACATCCGCCTGCTTGCAATTCGCGTGAAGCTGTGGAATCGGTTCACCTGCGTCTGGTGCTAAGCCAGTGCGTGCGCACACGAACGCAACAGCGGTCGCCAGGCAGATCCGCTCAGCACAAAATGGATGAATGCGGCATAAGGAGCTTGCGAGTACCGCTGCCTTGCGGGTGTCATATAATAGTACATATAGCACTTGATGTGCTGGATGCAGCGGTTCGCGTGCAGTCGCGTTGAATAGCCAAACACTAGCAACGACGGTACAGGCATCACTCACTGCCTCAATACGAAGCAGCTCAGCAATGCAAGCAGGGCTGAGGTGCCGCCTGTGCCAGCGCTCCACATGCATGCAAGGAAGCAACAGTGGTGCGGGCACGCACTGGGAACAAAGGTGAGGGTGTGCACTGTGCCGCCTGCGCGGCACGTGTGTGTGTGTGGCTGGCGTGTGTGTGCCTGGCGCTCACAACCCGCTCAGCGCGTGGTCCATGGTGTCCACCAGAAAGTCTGCGTCCGCCTTGGTGAAGCACATGGGCGGCTTGATGCGGAAGACGTTGCCGTGGATGCCTCCCTTGCCCATGAGCACGCCGGCGTCCTTCATGCGCTCCATGGCCTCCGCCATCTCCGCCTTGGCGGGCTCCTGGGGGGGCAGGGAGCCAGGGGGGGAGGGGGGAGGGGATGAAAAGGCATGCTCAAATTGCGTGGTGCGGTGAGGTGCATGGTGGTGCAGTGTGGTGTCAGGCCAACGCTTCGCTAGGTGTGTTGTCGCAGCGGCTGGCAGTCGATGTTACGGGCTGCAACGCCGCTACCGTAGCCGAACGCGTCACACGGAGCCTTCAGAGAGGGCGTGTGGCTACCGGCAGCATGACAGCCCCATGATTGCGTCCGCCTGAGTCCCGGTTACTTCGTGACACTCTTGTGTGGCCCTGCCACCATATGCCATTCGGCTGAGGCTGGCATGCATCCATCCGCATCCCTTACTAAACCCTTGCTACGTCTTGGCCCCGCACTGCCGGTGACGCACGCTCTGCCCTCACACGTCAGTCACCAGTACCATCCGCCTGCCACTGCCACTACCCAGTGCTGAGTCAGTCAGTCCCGCCTGCCACTACCAGTCTACCACTACCCAGCAGTCAGTCAGCCAGCCATCCAGTGCCTCAGTCAGCCAACGCTCATCACCTTGGTGGTGCGGTCCTTGACCAGCTCCACGCCCAGCATCAGCCCCGCGCCGCGCACGTCACCAATGATGGCGTGCTTGTCCTGCAGCGCACGCAGGCGTGACACCAGGTGGCCGCCCACCTGCACGCACGCACACGCAGGTGCACAGCACAGCACATATGCACACATCACATACAAGTACCAGCTGGCAGCACAGGGCAATCGGTGAACAAGCGATCCTGGGCCCAGGTGCCATGAGCCCGAAGAAGCCGACGGGCAAACGCAGGCGTGCAGGCAGCAGGCGTCACAGCTCGTGCATGGCACCAACAACGCGCATGACATGCAATGACGCGCTGCTGGTGCCCATGTTCGGGCTGCTGCACGGTGCTCCTCTGCACAACTGGTCAACGTCCACCACGGTATGCAGCTCGGGGTCAGGGTCACGGTCGTTGCGCACCTCGAGGCAGTTCTGCTGGATGCGCGCCTTGTCCACGACACGCAGCACCGCGCGCCCACCCGCTGAGCACACGGGGTTGCCGCCAAACCTGCAAGCGCGGAACGCATGCCGTTAGGCAGGGGGCGGCATGCATCGAACGCATGGCTGCATGCCGTTAGGCAGCGTGCGGCAGCCTGTTTGCATACGATAAAAGAAACGAATATGCATCAACATGTTCAGCAGAGGCGGGAACTCGGGAAGGCAGCCTCATTGGTTTTGTGGTCGTGCGGTGCAAGGAAACCCTGGGAAAACCCCCACGCTCATGCCATCAGGCAGGCAGGCAGGCGGGCGGGCAGGCGCTCACGTGTTGAAGTGCAGGCGGTGGCTCATGCTGGCGGCGATCTCGGGCGTGGTCACCAGCGCCGCCAGCGGCAGGCCGTTGCCGATGCCCTTGGCCATGGTGACGATGTCAGGGATGACGCCCTGCACGCCACCATGCACACAGTTAGTGGCCACAGCACAATGCCAATGTCTGGACAGTGATCGGAGGGCTTCAAGCGTCACTTTTGCCCTGTCTGCAGCTTCAAGGCCAGTACGTACCAACGTATGCGCAGCCTCAGCAGCAGTCGTGTGCTGAAGCGCTTACGTCTTACGTTCATGTACTGATGTCAGTGCAGCTCATGTTCTTACCTGGTTCTCAAAGCCCCAGTACTTGGTGCCGGTGCGGCCGAAGCCCGTCTGCACCTCGTCAGCGACGCATATGCCCCCGGCATCACGCACCATCTGCACAGCGCCGCGGCAGCGCGTGAGGTGTCACACCCGTCATGCTGGGAGAGTGAAATGATGATCATTGCTATGAACTTAGCCTCGCCTGTCAATCCATGCAACGGACGTACGTGCCAACTGACCCTTTGAAGGCTACCGTACATCAGGGCGAAAAGAGCTGTTGTGCTGCTTTCTGCGCCTCTGGCTTTACCCAGGACCCGTTGTTCACAACATTCCGTGCGGGGTATGAACGTGCAATGGGCGCCTGACACGCTGCACCATAATGCCATGGACATCCAATGCGTGTGGCAACATGTGCACGAGCATGTGCTGCACACAGCTGACGCAGACGAGATGGCACACTTGATTGGGGCATGCATGCATCAACCACCCTGGCCCCCCTGGAATTGCCAGCACATTGTGCATTTGTGCATAAAGCACCACAGATCAGTGGCATCACACCACCACTACACGCGCACACCACATGTACCGCAGTGACATAATCAGCATCGACATACACCCGAGTGACCACTCTCCCCCCTCCCCCCCTCCTCCCACCTTGTACACCGCCGGCAGGTAACCATCCGCCAGTGGCGTGGCGCCACCAACGCCCTGGATGGTCTCCGCAAAGAAGCCCGCCACCTTGCCGGGCGTGGCGGCGCTGATGAGGTCAGCAACGTCCTGCGCGTACCTGCCAGCACGCACACGCGCAGCGGCATCGCAGCACCCAGCAGGCGCATCATGCCGCTGTGAAATCATCCACTGTCGGGCATGCGGTGGGGAGTAGAGTGTAGCGGTCCGAAGATAATCATCCGGGCTGTGCGCAACGGCTGGTGTGCGCTACATCAGATGGGCTGCTTTCGGCCCGCTGCGCTCGCCTGAACTGCGGGTCCGTGCGCTCCTGGCACTGCACGATTCTCCGCTTCATCATGCACCTTGACGCGGTGCCGCCCGCGCGATGCTGGCAGGTATGCACAGGGCGTTGCTGACCTCATCAGCGCCGTCACGCAGCCATGCAACGTGCCGCCGCCAGCGCAAGCAGCATGCAACGGTGCAGAGCCATGCAGTGCAACTGACCTGGACGGTCCGCAGCATCACAACATGCCTGCCGCCTGTGTGAACAGCGGCCGCTTGCGTCGAGTGGTCCGTTATGCTGGATGCTGCACACTTATGCCAGGCGCAGGGGTTCACATATGCACAAGCGGGTGCTGGTGTATTTGGATGGCGACACAGGCATGTCTGGCTGCGTGCCTTGGTGGTGTGGCTGACAGAGTGACAGTTCAGCCGGCAGTGCAGCGCGCTGAGCGGCTCACCTGGGCCCATCGTTCCCAAAGGCTCCGCGGTAAGGGTCCGGATTGAGCGCATGGTGGATGCCAAAGCCCTGCCAGCCACGCAAACAATGCAAGAGTCAGGTACTCGGCTGCGTCCCCACAGTGCTCCCCTGGCGGGTCGGTTGTCATCACCCGATCTTGGCATATCATCCGCATTCATACGCATTTGTATGCTCACAAATCCTGGGATGTGCTTGATCTAGTTGAGGTCACATGCATGTGCACGTGTGAACGCAGGCCGCATTCCAAAGAGCCTGATTGTCATCCTTTCTTTGGCATATCGATGCGTTGTGCCACCTGAGCGCATTCCAGCGCTGAGCTGTGACCCCCCACGCCAGATGTTTGCCGCACTGCCACAGCCATGCCGCTCATACGAACACATGCATGTGTGTTGGCGTGTGGTGGATGTGCCTGTGTGCAAGAGTTCGAGACCAAGCGACACTCATGTGCAAGGTGGCAACCCAGAGGGGGAGGGCGTCCCGCACACCTGGGGCATTGGCTGCTTCCACGTGTGCTGCCCACACGTCCCCATCGTCGCTATGCTCATCCCGTGGTAGGCGTTGCGCAGGCACAGCAGGTCCCAGTTGCCAGTGTACGTGCGCGCCAGCATCATCGCCATATCGTTGGCCTCGGAGCCCGAGTTGACAAAATACACGCACTGCGGGTAGCACAAGGGTGTACCGGCCGGAGAAGAGACACAGCAACGGTTGAGCATAGTGGACAGTAAGCAACGGGTGCACTGATGCCCCTTGCTTTCGCACCTTTAGCACGTGTGGTGGGTTGTTAGTGCAAGCGTTCGCCCTGCTCCGTCAGGTATACGAGCGCAGGATCCAGGGTGATAAAGTCGCATATTACTTCGTTGGCCCTCTTGCCAGCTTAAGCGCCTACCTTGAGGTTCCCGGGCATTCGCGCTGCAAGCTCCTTAGCGTATTCGCCAATTTCCGGGTTCAGGTAGATCGTGGTGGTATGCTGCAACAGCTGGTTCTGCTTATTGATAGCCTCCACGACTTCGGGGTGACAGTGACCCACGCTGACGGTCACGATACCAGCAAAGGCCTGCAAATCAGCGGTCAAAACAGCGTGCCCAGTCAGCTGCGGGTCAGCTTGACAAGGAGAAACCGCTTGCCCAGCAACTTTAGGACAGTGGGCAAGACCATTTAAGACGTGTTGAGGCCAACCCATAAACCCAAAGCCCAGGTGGGCTCTTGTTTCGACAGATGCGGTAACAAGGGTTTGGCAAGTTGCACATCAAAGACTCACGTCCAGGTATCGCCGGCCCTTCTCGTCGAACAGGTATTGCATCTTGCCCTCTACAATCATCACGGGCTTTCTGAAGTGGTGGAAAAGGGCTGCAGCGAAGGCAGACAGAGGGTTTTGTTGCGCGATTGACGATCAACTGCACGTCAGCACTTTGAGCAAAACGCGTTCCGCTGCTTACATGGGCTGAGAAATTTCTTGCGCGTAGCTAGAACCTCTTCAGCGGTCGGACCGTGGTATGGTGCTGGGGTGTAGTTGAAGGGAGGCAGCGTTGGGGTAGATGCCTTGGACTGCACTTGAGGTGCAGCAGCGGACATGTATCTGGTCCTGCCTGCAGGGGTGCCGCCTGCGACAGCTGTCCCGACTGCGAAAGCGCGTAGCCCTACGCTTGCTCCATCAGCGAGCGACAAGGCCAGCCTTGACACAAGGCCGGCCATTTCCCTTGCAGTGCTCGGGCTTGAAGTGTGAGGGTGTTGGCCAAGGCGAAGGGGGTGAGACTAACACAGAGTCATGTAGCAACTTGTGCACATGAAACCCATCTCAATGAAAGCTGGCTCATCCCACTCGTATAGCAGCAGGCGCTTTTTAATAGGTGTCAACACATTGGATTAACTGATCAGCATACATCCAAATGGGCCGAATCTGATCATGTAGGGACAGCTCTGCCGTTCATGATGCAAACCGACGCTAACAGGTGTTTTGGGGTGGTGTTTGCACCTACATCGTAGGCAGTAAGAACGGGGTTCAGCAAAGCAGCCACGCCCTGGTCTCGGAGCACGCGTGCGCATGTCCATGCGGTTGTTGTTGCAATTCACAGGCGCAACACTCCCCAGGTCAGCTGTCAACTGCAAACGCATCAGAATAGCAGCCCGATAAGTTTAAGCGCCTGCCTAGTAAACCGGTTTGTACGCCACGCCAACCAGCATTGACATCCGGTACCAGTAAGCGTTGAACGCTGAGCACGCACAGCTGTGCAGGGTGCCGTGCAGAGAGGGTTTGGCGCTTCAGCAGTTAGACTGAAAAGATCGCATAGAGGGTGCATGGATGTGTAGAGGGTGCAGTGACGTATGCATACAACTCATACAAAAGCATGTGACAATGGCCAACCGCCAACAAAAAGCCTGCAGGGGGTGCAGCAGGCGCTGTCGTTCAGCACATTTTCAGCGCCGCCAAAGCCACATGCGTTGGTGCAATGGCGCGTATGGGAGGATTCATAATTCCGAGTGGATTGCATTGAATCGTCCGTTTGGATACGGATATTTGGATGGATATAGTTTCAGGTGCTGAAAACCATACACAAAAATTGCTCCGTGTGTCTCCAAAGCCCACACTCTGCCAATCTTGCTGCCGCAAGGCATGCGCCTATGTCGCCATCGCCGGCCGCGCGTGGCTGCCTTACCTACCAGTTACCGCCCAGGCCGAGGCGCAGGAGGTGGGCGCCGCGGCGTGGCCGCAGTGGCCTGGTAATGCGGCGCCGCGATACGCCGCTGCGCCGCCTGACCCTGCGCCTGGCCCTGCTGCTGCATGACAGCTGGCTGCGCTTGCGCCTGCTGCGGTGCAGCGCTCTGCCCAGGCCACTGCCTCACCTGTGGTTTTGTCGGTGGTGGCGGCGCAGAACAGGGCGCCGCAGCTATTAGCGAGTTGCCCCCGCTGCTATGCACCCGGCTCGTGCAGGCGCCACCTGTTTGGGTCCAGCCCCCTCCGGTAGGCACCACATCTGCATCACGGCGGCCCATGTAGCCACCGCCACCACCATCACCACCAGTCCTGTTGGCACCATTCCCTCTGCCGTCTCCTCCGCCACCACCGTCACCACTCCCATGACCAACATGGTGCACCTGACCTTGGCTGTGGGGCCCCGCATCATGAGGATAATGGAGCCTGAGGGGTTGTTCGCTAAAGCGACTGTGCACTGCCGTGTTGGCATGGGCGTGGGCATCATGCCATGACGGTGGAGGCGCTACGTGCAGGGGAGCGCGGTCAGGACGTGTGTGCCATGGTGAAGGTGTCGCGCCACGCTCCGGCCGCGGCGGCTGCAAGTGGACCTCATGGGCCCCACCAGCCGTGTGCTGCTGCTGGTGTGGTGCGCGTGTGTAGGGCGATGATGGCGGGTGGCGTATATGGCTCCACGCCTCCTGCTGCCGCTCCCGCTGAGCGTGGCGCTGCCTGTGCTGAAGCGCGTGCACGGCATGCATATCATGGTCATGCCCTGGCCATTGCAGTGCCTGCGGTGCATCCACCTGGTGGAATTGCATGACATCCTGCTGCTGCTGCTGCTGCTGCACCTCCACGACAGAATGCGCGGCCGCCAGCAGCTCTACAAACACCCGCCGCTCCATGGCGGCGTCAGCAAGGCACGCGGCGGAGGCGCATGCTGCCCCAGCGGGGCCGCTGGCGCGCGCGCCGCACGCGCACGAGAAGGCTGCGCGGTTGAGGACCGCGGCGGCGTTGCTCAGGCTGGAGGCCAACACGGTGCCCTGCACGAGCCTGAGGGAAGGGAACTTGAGCTCCAGGGGCTGTAGTGCCGGCCTGACAAAGTGGGGCAGGCGGGGCGGGGGGACACATCACTGGTTTCATCCCTTGACTGCTTGCTAACGGGTATCCGCCGAGCGTGTGGCCGCAGCGGCACCCAATCTGAGCAAACCACTGCACTGTGCATAACATAATCCTCTCCCAAATTGGCTGGGTTTGTCCCAGTCTCCCAGAGCATGCTTGCCAAGTGTTTGCGTGAGCAGTGAGACGTGCGTTAGTCGGTGCCACGGCGCCGCACCTGCGCACTGCAGTACCTCGTACGTCCAGCAGGGTGAGTGCCGGCAGTACGCTCAGGCTGGGGACACACGCGGCCGTCACCTGGGTGTGGCTCAGCTGCCACTGATGCACGCGGCACCTGCAGGCAGCACGTACGGACAGGAGTGATAATGAGGTGCATGAGGCTGCGCCAACACGACCAATTATGCGCTCAACCTCACAGACCTACCCTCCCACCCTCCCACCCTTTCGGTTACTCACTCACCCGGGCCAGGCTGCCAGCAGCTCAGCCGGCAGCACCGCGCCTTCTGCCGCTGCCCACGCGCGCACGCGTGACCCATACGTGAGCGCATCCACGCACGCGTCCGCCACGCCGGTGTGACTCAGGTTCAGCACCTGCTCCACACACTACATGCATGTTTGTCAGCCGGAGCGCATTAAGGCATGGTGACCTGATCGTGTGGGCATCAAATGCACGCTCGGCAGGCAGCACATGCCAATCCTTACGGCACACACGCGCCAACTGGAAACGCCGTGGTCACCTGCTGAGCGACATACACTCCCATGAGAAGCGGCAGCAGTGCAGATTCGGCAGCGCAGCGGGCATCGCCTGCAGCCCCTGCCTGTGCATGCAGCATGAATCGTGCATCAGTGCACCCGGGTCGCACTGCATGTAATGCATGCAGGGGAGGGGTAGCGCTACCTGCAGTCGCGGCAGCAGGCGCAGCAGGTGTGGCGCGGCAGAGTCATCCAGGCCTGCGCCCGCGCCTGCCAGGTCCAGCGCAGCCAGGTGCGGCAGGCTGCACAGCGCAGCCAGCGCAGCGGGCGGCAGAGGGGCGCTGCGGCAGCGCAACGGCAGCGGGCAGTGCAACAGTTAGGACGTTCTGAAAAATCCAGCAGCACAATTGTTGTTGCCGCTGTTGTAGTACCGTACAGCAATGGCACCAACGAGCTTGTGCATGGGTGTGATTGTTTGGGGGTTGGTGGGCTTCAAAGCACATCACCCATGCTTTCAGTGTGCAATACGCCAGCCAGGTGCGTGCCAGCACTGGCCCTGCACTCACGCATGCTAGCGCAGGTGTACCACGCACTCACTTGCGTATGCTCAGGCAGGTCAGGCCCTGCACAGGCGGCAGCCAGGGCTGCAGCGCCACCAGCAGCGGCGCGGATATCAGCTCAAGGTGAGCCACCGGCAGGCAGCACGCGCTGCTGGCGCTGACAGCGCTGCCAGGCTCGGTGCTGCCATTACCGATACTGCCTTGTTTGGCGCTGACGGGAGCATTACTGCCACTGGTGTGGCTGGAATGGGTGTCGCCGTCACTGGCGCTGCCGGCACTGACATCGAATGCAAGGCGCAGCCCTGAAGCGGTGAGGTGTTGCGGCGCATGCAGCAGCAGCACGCAGGGGCATCTGCGCAGAACAGGCGCATGCCAAATGAGGCCTGTGAGGAGCTGATGGCTTCGTCCATTATGTAGTCTGGGTTTACTATGGACACTGACATGACCCTCTGCACATACAGATCATGTTGGTTTGTGATGCGTCAAGTATCGGAATATTCCGATACGTGGATACTGGAATGGACCGCGGGATTGGTCTCTGCTATCACAGCACTGCCTTTGCGCCATTGCACCGCTGAACAGAGCGCTGCTGTACAATGGCAGACGGTGGTGCGGGCGGGTGCTGCGCGTGTTGCTTGCTCACCGCGCTTGTGCGAATGCACGCAGCACATGAAGGTGGCGAGGTGGGTCAGGGTCACGACCCTCGCTCAGACACCTGAGCTCATGGATCCTACGCACAGAGGCATATAATTATGTGCCAACGGGAGCGGAAGCTCCCGCTCGTTAGCAACTGTGCCGAGCAAACGTCGCTGGCAGCGATGTGGCCGAGAGCTGTCGCATCTGAGTACATCGCCTTAACCAACGAGCAGAGCCCAGAGTCAGCCAGTGAGGTTGCTCACCGCTTGTAAGCTTCATACACCTGCTCTGTGAGCGCCTGCTCAGGTAAGTTCCCAGGTGGTGCGTGGACCGTCGGAACTGCGCGACCAACATTTGCGCAGCAAACAAGGTCAGCAGGAAGATGCAACAGCAAGTGCTTCCTTCCTAGAATACAAACACTTTGAGACGCCC
Organism: Chlamydomonas asymmetrica; assembly: GCA_001662385.1. Taxonomy (NCBI): domain Eukaryota; kingdom Viridiplantae; phylum Chlorophyta; class Chlorophyceae; order Chlamydomonadales; family Chlamydomonadaceae; genus Chlamydomonas; species Chlamydomonas asymmetrica. Next base: position 231,556 of record BDDA01000084.1, read on the forward strand.
TTGTTGCCAAGCTTCACCTGGTCCTGATGCAGTCACGTAGCTGGCCGCAATGGCCTGCACGCATATGTGCAGCAGCGCTGCAACCATGGGCCCATGTGGCTGCGCTGACAGTAGTGGGGCACTGGCGGTGCAGCCGTGATGCTGTGAGCTCCCGCAGCACGTCAAGTATTACTAGCAAGCTTTCTGTGTCTTGTCTATAATTGATGTGAGCACGTCTGCCAACAAGCAACGCTGCAGGCGGGGCGGCCCGCACGTGAACAAGGGGTGTGTGCTGGGGGAGTGCTTGGGCTGTATGGTGTGTGTGTGTGTGTGTGTGTGTGTGTGCTGGGGAGCGTAAGGTGTTCCCCATCATCATGCATCCATCCGCAGCAACCAGCAGCCCGCAAACACAGCATTGCACGTGCAGCGTGCAGACGAGAGCAGACCTAGTCCACCCCGTGAATGAATGCCTGTAAATGATTGAGTGCACATTCCGATTGGCACCCCGGCTTGTGGAGCCTTACCAAACAGTTTTCATCATACTGTCCTGTCGGGCATTGCGGATGTGGGTGACATCGGCGTAAAGATTTGGGGCCCTGAGATCATCAACGTTCATTCATTTCAAGGAAAAAAGGAGTTTGAGCATTGCCTGTACCGTCGTCTTGCCCAAGTGCAGGACGGATTAACAGTGAACGGTGCTGGCATGTTGCCGATTGGATTGCGAGTTGCGACTGCACCCTCCTGCTATCCACCAGGCGCGTCGGCGGGCTGAGCAGGCCTTCGCGTTGAGGAGGAGAGAGTTGCATTGTGCACGCGTGCCTTTGATGCGCACCACCACGAACGGTGTTGCAAGGTTCATCAGTTGTGTTTCCCCACAACAATGCCAGACTTGCACAGCGGAATGAGGCCAGGTGGGGGGTCAGAGACCAATGCAAAGCGGGCTATGCATGCCGTCGCTGGCTTAACAGCAGGCGGAGGCGACAGGGTAGGGCAGCCTTCTTATTTATCACCGTACGGAAGCAGGCTAGTGGTAAGTAGAGGGTCAAGCAGATAATTACGATGTAGGTAAATGCGATGCCGCAGGCCGATGCGGTCCTGGCCCATGTGCAGCGCGAGATCATCCTGCATGCGCCGCAGCATGTCAGCTGCGTATCAGGGGCATCAGCAAGCAGCGAGGACTGCAGCGGTGCACCCACTAACCACGGCCCCGACCTGCCCCAAGCGCCTGTACGGCGCAATGCTGTCATCATCGCGAGTTGGCAATGCGCAGCGCTGCCCCTGACCACCTGCGGCAGCAGTGCAGCACTATTGCCTGCCTGCCCGTCTTTTCCTGCCCGTCTTTGCCTGTGCAGGGCCTGCGCTACTTGTTCTTCTTGGTGTTGCCGGCCTTGGCGGCCTGCGCCACCGCATCCTCACGCTTGACTATGAAGGGCTCCCTGCCGCCGCCCTGCTGTCCCCCCTGGCCCTGCTGCCGCCCCTGGCTCTCCGCCGCCATGCGGTGCTTCTCCGCCGCCATGCCCTGCACGCGCCGCTGGTTGCGCGCGTTGGCCATGGCGGAGGCTGTGATGACGCTCGCCCACGCGCCCAGCAGGTTCTGCGCAAAGATCGCCACCACGCACGGCGCCGCCACCAGCGGCTGACCCTTGAACAGCCCCAGCGCCAGCACTGCACCCAGCGCGGGATTGCGCTCGCATGCCTGCACGCACATGTGTAAGCGTAAGTGGAGTGAGTGCGCGCCAGCAGGCACGCACACGGCCACGGCAGTTGCATGCAGGGTTGCAGGCAAGAAGCGCACATGCATCACAACTGAATTGGTGATGAGGCATGATATGAGGCAGTGAGGCACACAGGTTCAGGGAGGTCGTTCAGATCCAGCCCTGCATGCCGGGATTGCATGATGGGCTTCATCACTTTTGCTATGTGCAGCACACACGGGATGTGTGTAGATGCAAGCTGACGCTCAAGGCAAGGGCAAGGCATGAAAGCATGCATGTGCATTTCTGATAATGTCGTGGTTGCCTTGAACAGCAATGTAACAGCCATCCGCACCGCCCGGCACAGCGAGCGAGCGAGTCCCCACGGCACTTTGTTCTACATGCCCGGCAGCCGGAACACTCAGCGCGGGTGTGCATGGCCTCTCCCTCACCTGGATAGCGCACATGCACCGCTCGGGCATGGGCACATCCCACGCGCTGCCCATGGCAAACCCAATGGCCGCCGCCACCACCATCACCGCAATCACCGCGATGGACACGTCCGCGCCGCCCGCCACCACCACGCCCACGTTCGCCGCGGTCTTGGTGGAGGCGGTGGTGACGATCATCATCATCGTCACCACCGGCATGTAGTCGGCCAGGAAGCTTCTGAGGGTGGGCAAGCGGGGCACGTAGAGGCTAGGCGCGATGGCGCGCATCTCATCGGCTGTAAGCGGAGCAGCCTCGCCCTCGGCGGATGCCCCGGTCGCCGAGGAATCCTTGTCTTGCCCTTCTGCTTTTGCTTCTGCTACTGCTGGTGCTGCTGCTTCTGCTGGCGGTGATGGCGCTGCCTGCTTGGCTTGCTTGGCCTGCTTTGGTTTAGGCGCAGCGCTGGCGGCGGCCACTGCGGGCGAGGGCGCCGCAGCCCTACGCTTGGTCTTTGCACGCAGCAGCAGCATGCGCAGGAGCGCCCCCAGCGCCAGCGGCCCAACCACTGCAAACACCACGTGCAGCACGATGCTGTCCACCACAGCGCCCGGGGACACGCGCTGCAGCGCCGCCAGGCACGGCTCGCCGCACACGCTCTCCACGCCCGCCGGAAGGCCCGCGTAGAACCCGCCGTGACTGCTAAGCCCCCGGCTCCCCCCTCCGCCCAGCCCGCCCATGCCCTCGAACTTCTCCTGCCCGTCGAAGAGCACGTCGTCGTCCGCATCCTCGTAATGGATGTTTGCCGCGGCGCCGTCCACAAAGCCCTGGCGGGACCCGGGTGACCCAGATGGCGCCGCCAGCTCCGCCGCCAGCTCCACGCAGGCGAAGGCCACGAGCTTGGCGAGGGCGGGGAAGGTCCACACGGCGAGCGGCGTGGCAATGACCGCCAGCAGCGACACAGTGGCGAGGTCGCCGCCGGTGATGTGCGTGTAGGCCAGGTTGGAGGCCGTGCCTGCAGTACGGGGGCGGTATGTTGGGCACACCGCACACATATCTGCATATGCGGTTTGTCCTACGCCGGCTAGATCTACAAGAGAAGGTGCTGTTGTGCGGGTTGACCTCACTGCTTGCCACATCATGGTGTACTGTGTGGGGTGGATTGATGA
>BDDA01000085.1:0-84697 GCA_001662385.1 Chlamydomonas asymmetrica
AGTAACTATGATAGGGTCATGGGGTGGTGGGTTTGGGTTGGGCTGGTGGACTTAGAATTTTGAGACCTAGGTAGGTTCTGATGGTACCTAGTCGCGTCCATAGAATATTAAACCTTTGGCTACCAATAGTGAGTGTGTCAAGCATGTTGGTGCATACTAGGAGGGAGGTGGCTAAACTTACAGGTACCTAACAATGCACAAGCAGCAGGCGTGACCAGACACAATCAGCGATAAAACAGTCAGCGACAAATCTGTACAAGCTTGAGTGTTGGTGGACATCGGGTTTTGCACAATGCAAATGGAAAGGATGGTAACAATGCCAGTGAGCTCACGTGTGCACAGCAAGCAAGGCCTCACCATGAACACAGCACATTGCTGATGGTGTGGGCCAGCACATGCAGCGCTTTGATGCACGTGATTGTAATTGATTGACCCAACAAGTTCTTAGTGGCTATGTACGTATGAGCACACCAATTGCAACAGAGAAACATGCAGGTCCGACTCCCTGGACACGCGTAGGGTACCCACATGCGCTGCCCGATGTGCTTGCAGCACAATAACGGTGTAGTGCATAGTTGGGTGAGGCCGCAGACGCCCACGCCATCATCCCTGCACTGCCTCACCGAGCTTGCCGCTCTAAGGCACGTTGCATACGATTCCTCATGGCAAGCGCATGGAAAAAAACTGGTAAGAAATCTCACGACACACCCACAAGTCGACAACAAACAACACGAGGACGGACCATGATATAACTGTAATATCACTACACAAGCCTTCCACCAAACTTCTGACAGCGCGCCAGTCCGGACAATCAAAACCATTGCGTGCATGCTGAGTGCTGATCCAGAGAGCCATACAGGTGGGTCGGCGGCAACCCTTGCTGCCGACCAGCTCCCACGCCTGGCGCTGCTGGTGCGGCTGAATTACCCCCTACAAGTGCAGCGGCGTCGTGGACCACGCCGACAGAGCATCCACACCAGTACCACGCCCACATGCGCTACCGCCCAGGCCGCCTCCGCCTCCCCCGCCGGCCAGTGGCTCGCCGTTGCCAAAGAAGGCATCGTCGTGCTGCGCGTGCTGGTCGCCTCCGGGCAGGCTGGTGAGTGTGCGCAGCTGGCCCACCACGAGCATGAACTGCTGCAGCAGCTCGTCGTGCTGCACCGCCAGGCTGTTGAAGCGTAGCTGCGGGGGGCACGGCACGTCATGGTTGGGGCATCACACAATCCCATGTCAGCAAGCAAGCAAAGCGGAGAGTGGCACGGGCCGAACGGCGCGAGCTTGTGTGTTAGTCCTCAGTGGGCCAACCATGACACTTCAGGGTGCAGGCCACGCCCCTGTCCAGATAGCAAATTTGGCCAACAGTCCCGCCAGCACACTGAGCCCTCCCCCAAGAAGCATGCGCCTCCGTCGTAACGTGATTGAGTCTCACACACCCTAGCGCACTCTCCAGTACACAGCCCTTCACCAAGCACCTCACCTGAAGGTCATGCTCGTCGACGGACGAGAACATGGGGTTGTCGAATGCGGGTACATCCACGGTGGCCGGCGTGCAGGCCCCGTGGCTGAGCCCTTCCGCAGCACCGCCTCCTGATGTCACCTTGAACGGGCTGGCTGTGGATGCAGCGGAAGAGGCAGCGACCGGCAGCGCAGGTAAAACCGCTGCGGTGCCAGCCTCGTCGGGTGTGGTGCTGTGCGGCGTGAGCGACGCGGCCGTGGTTTCGGACCTGGCCGGCAGGTGCGTGAGGCTGCCAAAGGACTGCATCACAAACTCCTCCGGGACGTCCTCCAGCGATCCACGCGGTGAGCGCGTCCTGCACGGTTGACACAAAGACAGCAACGCGTATGCTGCAGCGCATAGATGCAGCATGCAAGATGTAGGGCTTTGTCTTTCACCCGTACGCAGCAAGCGATCGTTGCAATGCCATGCTCCATATGCAACGCTGCTGACATTAGACTGCTGGCAATCAGGCGCATACACACTGACAGAGTGAATGCAGCAACGCGACAGGTAGTCGTCCAACGTCCGTGCGCACACCCATCCATCCACACAACCACATGCATTAACAACTTGCATGACGCATATGCCCTCACCTGCGCATCAGCATGGCCCATGACTGCATCTGAAGCTCTCGCAGCTTCATCCCCAGCGCGCTCGCGCTCGCCGCCAGCGCCAGCGTCGCCGCGGCACGTGAGTCTGCACCCGCAGCGCCGCCGCCCGCATTCGGCAACCCGGCCGCCGCCGTCAAATTGATGGTGCGGCTGCTGCGCTCGGACGCGTCTGGCAGGCCGCCGCCATTGCTGGGGTTTGCGCTGTGCCACGCGCTGTGCACAGGCGCTATCATGCCCGCGTCGCTGCAGAACGAGCCCACCTGTACACCAGTGAACAGGCGTCCTGCGTCTACAGCTTCGCCGTCCGCCCCTGCTGTCGGGGTGACAGCCGGCACCGTGGCATGGGAGCTGCGGTGGGCCTCGCTGTCATGCATGGGCGGGGGGATGTGGATGCCTGGCAGCTGCGGTGGCGTCTGCGTGAACCCCGCAGCAGCGCTGGCGGCGGCGGCATCGTCCACCATGCTACCACGGCCGGCCGCTGCACCGCGCGCCAGCGGTGAGTGCTGCAGTCCACTCGGCATCATCGCAAAGCTCAGCGCGCCGCCCCCCACCTCCATGCCCGCCATCGACCCGTGCGCCTGCCTGCTGCCGTCGCCGTCGCTGGTGCCCATCCCGCCTACCCCCAACTCTCCCTCAGCAATCACGTCGAGCGTGTGAGCGGCTGCGGCTGCGCCCTGCGGGAGCATCATGGCCAGGGGGGGCAGCGGCAGCGTGGGGGTGACGTAGCCCGAGCTGAACTGCGAGCTGCGCCTGCGTGAGGTGTTGGCCAGCTCGGCCTGCAGGACCGCCACCTGGCCCTGCAGCAGCGCCACCTGCGCCTCACGCTCCTCCGCCTGCACAGCACAGCACGCAGCATACAGCACGCATGCTGTAGAAGGAAACAAGCATATTTTTAAGCTTAACTTCTTTACTTCCCGTTGGGCCATGTACGGTGTGTGTGTGTGTGTGTGTGTCAAGTGGCAAGGTGGACTGCGCGATCAAGCACCTGCATGCATGGCATTGTAGGTATTCTCGGATACCTGGGTCTGAAGGTGGGCCAGCTGAGCGTTGGCGGCCTCCAGCGCCGCCGTCGCCTCCAGCGCTGCCGCGGTGGCCACGTCAGCGTCCGCGCCGCGCGCGAGCGGCGTGTTGGCGGCGCTGGTGGCGTTGGTGGATGAGAGTGCCTTGAGCTGCCTGATCTGGTCCATGCAGGCGTTGTTGAGCTCGCGCAGGTGCGTAACATCTGCCTGCGCGTGGATGCAGCAGTCACGGCCGCCAAGCCTAAGCAGTCAGCGGTGCACAATACAGCCGCCCCAGCAGGCACATGCTACGGTATTTCAAGCTTCGCAAGCAGGCCCAGTGGCCGCCATGCACGCATGTTACAAAGTCCAACGATCTTCAACTGTTAGTGACTGTACAGGTGTGAATGGCGTTCACCTAGGTGTGAACGCGCTCACTAGTTAGTGCGTTGGGCCAACCGTTGGGGTCGAGCACGTCGCTCCTGCTTTGCCACCTACCTTGGCGTCGCCCTCCTCCTTGCGCGCGGACACCACCTCCAACGTCTTGGCGTGGATCTTGGTGATGAAGTCGTCCGCCTGCTGCCGGCGCTGCTCCAGCTGCGCAGCCCAGGCACGCAGGGGGTTGAGCAAACACGCACAAGGCACAAACCGTGCATTGGTGGCACCGAACTCACTGCCACCAGCTGCCTACATAATCACTGACCCCGCCCCAGCACAGCGTTCACAGCGCAAGCGAGTGCATCACGTGCAGATCCATCGTGTGAGCCCATCGTGTCCACCTACCTTGAGTTGGGTACTTTCATCCTGAGGTTAAGCAATCGGGTGAAGCGTGCACGCAACCGTGTGTTGGCTGCCAGCATGTGCGCCAAACCTTCGCCGCGCAAAACCTGTGTACCGTACCAGTGTACTTGACTACTTGTACAGTACGTACAGTTCGCACCTGCGCACGCAGACGGGCGACCTCCTGCTTCAGACCCTCCACATCCTCCTCACTCATGGCGCCCTCAGCAGCAGCAGCGGCATTGCGCCCGGCCGGCGCTGTTGCGTGGGGTGAGCGCGGAACCTGCCTGCCCGCCGCCTTGCTGCCATTGGCGCTGCCGCCGCTGCCGCGCTGCAGCGCCGCGATCTGCTCCTCCAGGCGCTGGATGGCAGTGTCGCGGTCGGCGCGTGCCGCCCGCAGCGCCTCCGCCTCCTCCTCCGCCACCCCCACCTCCTCGCGCAGGCCCTCACACCGCGCGCTCAGGTCGGCCAGCTGCAGGCAGGCAGGCACACGCGCACACACGTAAAGACACCTCGCAATCGTCAGGTGCACTCGCTATCCGCGCGCACATGCACACAGCACGGCCCACGGGAATCCCATCACACGCACAGCCAGGCACAGCAGCACAGAAGCAACGCAGAGTGTCAGCGGGAACTCAGTATGGTGCTGCTGAGATGAGGATACCCAATAGCTCCTTTCCCTTCCTGGCACTACTCATCCTTCGAGCATCACTCCCAAGCACACGCTTGTTTGGTTCACGGTAGGTATCGTAGTCCGGTCAGTGCGTCGCGCGCACCTGTTCCCTCAGGCCCTCGTTGTCCTCCACCAGGCTGTTGTAGTTGTCCCTCAGGCGCGTCGTCTCCGCCACCAGCACCGAGTTGCGCTCAAGCAGCTCCGTGGCGGCAGCCTCGGTGGCGGCCAGCGCCTGAGACGCCTGCAGCCAGCAGACCACGCGCAAGAGCACGCAAAAGACAAGTCAGTGTGGCAAAGATCGGTGTGGGCGAGTGCACCATGGTCAGCGCAGCCGAGGCTGACGCCCTTGCACACAGCCTCCGTTGCAGTCACGCCTGTTGAGGCTTGCCTCATGACCCGTAGTTGCCGTGCAAGGAGCGCCCGAGTCCCTCTCTCGCCTTAGAACCAGGCGCCAAGGGAATGCGACACCGACCACCACTTTGATCCCCTGCCTTAAGCAACCACACCCTGTTGCGTTTGCATCCGGGTTTGCATTCCACAATGTAGCCCGACCACCGACCAGCCAAGCGCCTTCCTGCTGCAACCTTGCACGGCCCCACGGGAACAACTACCATACTTGTAACCCACCTGCTGCAGCTCGGTCTGCGCCTCTGCCCGCTCCCTGTTGGTCGCCGCCAGCTGCCCCTGCAGCGCCCGCAGCTGCTCCGCCTGAGCACACAGCTGCTCGCTCGCCTGCCGCTCGGCGCGCATCACCGCCGCCAGCTGGCGCCGCACCTCCACCAGCGCCTTACCAGCAGGGCTGCTCACCGCCGCACCGGCCCCTGGACTCAACGGGCTGAACGCCAAGGGCAACCCCATGTAAGCAGACGACGGGGTGGCAGGCAGGTGGTCAACGTCGCGGCTGCGAGTGACATCCGGGGGGCTAGAGGGCAGCGTAAACGCGTCATTGACGCTGTCCTCGGCGGCAACGGGGGCGTCTGAGGGTGCAGCTGCGGTGGCGAGGGCGCTGTTGGATTGGGCGGCTACCAGCGCCGAGACCTCCTGGGTGAGGGCCTCCAGCTGCGCTAGGCATTCGTCGCGCTCTGACTGTAGTGAGTCGCACTCTGCACGGAGGTCTGCAACCTGCACAGCGCCAGAACAACACCATGCCGCAACTTGGTGAATAATGATGGATTGATGCATGCCTGCTATCATGGTCCTGGTGCTGGTGACCTGTTGCTAATCATTCGGGGATGTTTTCAGCCGTTGAGTTGCATGCAGCAAGGCATGAATGCTGGTGCTGCATCAGCTGCGCCTGCTGCGGGAGTTTCTCATTGGGTTACCGGGACTCGAGGGTGGGCTGCAATGGCACAAGGTGTGTATGGGGCCGCCATGGTGCCGACACATCGTGAGCAACAGGTGCAATGCGTTACATCAATAACATGTTTGCAACGTAGACAATGTCTGCGCAATGCACGCCATCACGTGTGTGGGGCCGTATAAACTCTGAACAAAAAGCGCACTGCTTCACAACAGGCTGAATGCGAACGCGGGCCATCGCATTCGACGTGTGCACAGCCAGTAGGCGAAAACATCCCGCTGGCAAGGAACAACTCAGGCCATGTATACACTGCATATCCTGTCTGGTGCAACGGTCTCAGTCGCACTTTGGTGTGCCCTCTGCTGCAGTGCCGTAAAACCAATCCTGCGGGTGCACGCTTGCAGTGCTTTTCGCTGTGCCGCCTGGCATTTGTTGTTGCAGCCTTTGCAGCCCAATCCGCACCACCAACGCAAGAGTGTTCGAGCTCGGCTGCTGCTTCCCTGGCTAGCACTGCCATATGGCCCAGCGCACAAAGGATGCTGAGCGCCTGCTACGTGTTATGATAAAATCGGTGAAATCACGCTGGGGCTTTCTGTTGCAAGGCGCTGACGATGGTAACATAAATAGTTGAACAAACAAGCTGCGAAAAACTGGGACGTATCCTTTTCTCTCAACGTGTATGGTGTCGTGTACCAATTGCTATGCTTCATGTATCGTATGTGGCCTGCATGTGGTGCTGCACGGAGCGCTCTGCGTCACAGAACGCTGTGCCTGCCGCAGTTGCGGCCGCAGCGCCCTGCCTCGCAGGGCCTATGAATTATCACGGCGTGAACAGCAGCTCATCGAAATCATCTTCCGCCCCGCCAGCCGTCCTAGCAGCGCGGGGGGTGACCACCTCCTATGCGGCAGGAAGCACCAAACAGAAAACATAAAAGACTGTTCTGTCTCTAATCACCAAAGCCAAAAGAAGTCCAAAACTGAGTGCCTGAAACCAAGTGCTTGAAACAGGGCGCCCCTTCCCAGCATGATCCCCCATGCAAGCGGACATGCAGAGCTCCTTGGCGGCCTTACTGGGTTGGCCCTCGCAATCCTTGTCTACTACCTGGTTACGGCCGACAGTTATCTATGCGGTGAAGGTCCATTCTTGCCTACGTGGCCCATCCTTGCTGATGCAGTTCCGACCGATCCTCAGCCATGTCATGCTATGTCATTCTCAACCAATGCGTGACTTGTCCATGCGGTTCAGGCCGTGTACGCACCTGTTCGGCGCTGGCCTCCGCCTGCTGCTGCGCCGCCTGCTCTTCACTGCGCGCGGCCGCCACCTGTGCCTCCAGGGAGGCGTAGTGTGTGGCCAGGCTGTGGAACTCGTGACGGAGGGTGCCCAGCTGCGAACAAGGACAACGTGTGGAACCATGTAACAGTCAGTGTTTACAGCGCACGTCAAGCGGGCATGCTTACGCTCACGCACGATAGCCATACCAACAAGCACTCCAGGCACTGACACCTCAAGTGGAGCGGTGGTGAGAAACAGTTAATGTTCCACAGTCCACACCAAACAATTAAGGGCCGGAGTGGCAGTGCAATGGCATGCGCAACAAACACCACCATGCCTCCAGCCCTTAAAGAACGGTTCGAGCCGAGTGCTTAGTGTGCTGATATGTGGGTGTGTGGCAAGTTGTGCGCAGTATGGTGCCAGGCCCTTGCACGCACTCTCACCTGGCCTACCAGTGACCCTGTAGCTTCAGATTCACCCAGCGCCATACTCCCGACTGCCACACCCTCCCGGTCCGCTGCTCCTGTCGCCGCCGTTGACGGCGATGCAATGTTGTCCACCACAGGCGGCGTGCTGACGCTGAGCCGACCGTCCTCCAGGTCACTGTCAGGTCCGTTGCGAGACATGCCCTGCACCGCCGTGCGCGTCCTGAGGCCGCGGGTCGGCTCGGACTGCGGTTCCGGAGCCCGCAGGGCGACGGGCGTGGAGGTGGAGGCGGGTTCTGGCGTGTGGCGGTTGTCCATGTGTTGATCTCTGGGCGCATGCAGGTTGACATCCGGCGAGAAGCCGGGCTGGTTGTGCTGAGCTGGCGGTGCGGCAACCGCTGCAGCAGTGGAAGTGGCGGCGGCAGCGGCGGTGGTGGTTGCGGCGGAGGATGCCGCGGAGGCCGGTCGTGCACCCTTGAATTGCGTCAAGCCCTGGAACAACACGAGCTGCGAGAAGGGAAAAACGGCACAAGAAGCGGGATGATGTGCGCTGGGCAGAGCAGAAATGGTTCTCAAAGTCTGTGCAAGAACACGGCTCCCATGCCCAGGCCAGGTTCTACCCATTCTCACGAGAGTTGGAATGCTACCAGGCACAGCAACAGTCTGCGCTCATGGTCTGCGTTCCAAAGCGATGCAGGCCAAGCAAAGGAACTATCATTCCGGTTGTGCCTCACCAGCTCTTGCACCTCCGAGCTCATCTGACGGACCTCCACCTCCAGCGCAGCATTCCGCGCCTCCGCCTCGCTGCACTGGCGCTGCACACGGGACAGCTCATCCTGCGCAGGCCAAGCAGCACGCGTACGCGCAGCACATTAGACTTCATCTTGGGAAGAAGAAAGGCACGTAGCGCTACTTCACTACCAGCGAACTGCAGCATTGCCGCACAGCGCAAGCCCTACAGCGTGGGTGTAGTGGAATGGTTGATGTCTGTGCACGGCCTGCTGCCAACTGTTATAAATATCGGTGCAACCTTCCTGAGCCCGCAACTCCTAAACCGATTGCCTACCCAGCACAAACACCCATGGCTTCGTGGACACCATTGCTCCATCTGCGGAGGCATCCACAACAGCTCGACAAACATGCCGCACCTGGATCGTGGCTGCCCGCGCTTCGCTCGTTTGCAGCGCCCTGTCACGCTCCTGCAGCAGCGCCTCAGCCTCATCCGATGCCGCCTTGAGCGCCGACGCCGACGCAATGGCGGCGCGCACCGCGTCAGCGCGCGTGGCCGCCTCGGCCCGCAGCGCCTCGAGCTGCTGGGTGGCGCTAGCCAGGCCCGCCTCCGCCTCCGCCCTGCCCTTGTTAGCCACTGCCAGCGTGTCTAGAGCATGCGCGAGCTCGTGCTGGTGTGAGGTGTGGGCGCGCTGAGACTCGGACTGCACGCGCTCTGCTACCTCCCGCGCTTGCTGCAGCTCGGATGACGCGTCGGCCGCGGACTTCTGCGCTGCCTCCAGCGCCGCCTGCAGCTCGGAGCAGCGCACCACCGCTATCTCCCGGCGCGCCTGCTCCTGCTCAAGCTGCGCCCGTGACTCGGCCAGCTTGGCGGTTGCCTGCGCAGCTGCGTCCTCCCTAGCTGCAGCAGTCGCTTTCGCTTCCTCCAGCAGCTGCTGCAGCCTCTCCTGCACCGCCTTGGTTTCGGCTGCCTGGAGGTCGCGGTTTCGGAGCGCCTCCTGGTCTCGGAGCGCAGCCGCACGGAGCTCTGCCAAGGCCGCCTGTTCTTGGTCCAGGGATGCCTGCAGCAGCGCGGCCTGAGCCTCAGAGGCATCTAGCCGGGCCTGGGACACCTGCAACAACATGTTTGCAGCAGCAACACACAAGTGATAGTGCGACGGGGCCAGCAAGACACATGTTTTGCAGTGACATGGATGAACTGTTGATACAACATTACCCTTAAATCAAAACTGCCATCGCATACAAATGCCGGTTGCAGCACAGAATACAATGCGCATCACGCTGGCTTTAAGCCGGGCGACGTGCCGACAGCAACGCAGGGACCTGCATGCAGTCCAACCTCATGTGCAGGACTGCAGGCCACTCTGCCCTCGCACCTGCTTCTGCGCCTCCCAGTCAGTGTACGCCGCGTCGAGGCGCGCCTGCAGCACCTGCGCCTGTGAGCGCACCTGCAGGAGCAGTACAGCAGTATAGCAGCACACGTCATTGGCAAGGTCCCCATGGCCCAAACACCCACTGCGCCCAGCCGGCACGCATGACCGGCTGCAAACTGTGCAGCTTGACCACACCAACCTCAAATACAGGTCACCAAGGCGGAGCGCAGCCTCGGCCAAACATTCAATCAAAGCCAATGCACGGCACCCGCACGCCTTGCAGTGCCATTGCCCCAGCAGGCTTGAACGCCTCACCTGTGCCAGCAGGTCCTCCTGTGCTCGGTGCGCCGCTTCCAGCTCCACAGCGCGCTGCGCCCCCTCGTCGACCGCCTGCTGCAGCCGTGCCCTCGTCGCCGCCAGCGCCTCCTGCGCCGCTGCCACCTCAGCAGCCCGCGCCTCAGCCGCAGCCCGCGCCTCACCCTCGGCAACCTCTGCCTTCTGCAGCTGCTCACGCACCTGGGCCAGCTCGGCATTCGCGTCGGCACGCGCGGCCTCCAGCTGCTGCTGCATGCTTGCCACCAGCTCCTCACGCAGCTTGGCCAGCTCAGCGGCTGACACGGCATGGGCAGACGCCAGCTGTCCCTGCAGGCTGGTTACTTGCTCCTCAAGCTTGGCGCGCTCAGCGGCACCTGCGGCCTCCAGCTGCTGCCGCTCAGCTGCAAAGCGCTCCGAGGCGTCGGCGGCGCGGGCATCTGCTGCAGTGGCGGCCAGCTGCGCGGCTGCGAGCTGGCCCTGCAGGTCCTCAGCGCTGCGCTGCGCCTCCTCCAGCTTCGTACGCAGCTCGTCAAGGTGGGCGTCAGCCGTGAGCTGCGCCTGCAGGTTCAAGGGGCCCGGCCAAGATAGCATCAACACAAGCACTGTTTGATGGCCGGCGGGAGGGGTAGGCCACAACTTGCATGCGTAATTCTTACAGCCGGCACACATACAACTATTACAAGCATCAGGCGCTGACATACGGTCTGCCATGCCAACCTGCCCCACACGTGCAACACCTTCAGCTTATACATGATCGATTGTGCAGAGCCTGTGCAAAGACTAATTAGTGAGGTACGAGCTGTGAACACTGCAAAGCTGTTCTTTTCTGGCTGTGCCTTGCTGAAGTGCTTACGCGGTGTGCGCCCCAAATTGCCCAAGCGGGATGCGTTGAGAGAGATCCACATCCAACCAAACAGACTGCAAGAAGCAAATGCAGCCACACACACACCTCTGCCAGCGCGGACGCAGCCTGGTCCTTGGCTGCCGCCAGCTGCAGCTGCAGCGTCTCCACGCGCTCCTCCTGCGCAGCCCGGGCCGCCGCCTCGCGCCCCTCACTGGCGCGATGCGCGCTCTCCACCGCCGCCGCCACCGCCGCAAGCTCCTGCTTGAGGTGCGCAGCGTCTGCGTTGGCGCGCTCGCAGTCGGCCACGGCCGCGTCCCGCTGCGCCGCCAGGCGCTGCAGCTCCGCCAGGTGCGAGGCGGCGGCAGCAGCGGCGGCAGCCGCCGCCTCGGCCGCCATGGCATCCAGCTGCGCCTCGGCGTCCTCCTTGGCGTCCTTAGCAGCAGCCAGCTCGTCCTTGGCGTCCTTTGCAGCGGCCTGGGCGGCCGCAAATGCGTCCTTCGCAGCGGCCTGCTCAGAGGCAGCAGCTGCTGCCGCAGCCAAGGCGGCAGTTAGCTGATCCTTGGTGGCAGCCAACTCGGCCTCTGCAGCGTCCATGCCGGCTTGTACGGAGAGCAGTTCATCCTTGGCAGCAGCAAGCTCAACCGTTGCGGCAGCTGCAGCTGTTCCGGCAGCCTGAGCGGCTGCCAGTTCGTCCTTCACAGACGCCAACTCAACCTCTGCAGCAGCAGCAGCGGCCTGGGCGGCTGCCAGTTCAATCTTGGCAGTGGCAAGCACATCCTCAGCGGCAGTCAGCTCGCCCTGTGTGGCAGCAGTTTCGGCCTGGGCAGCTGCCAGGCCATCCTTGGCCATCGTCAGAGCAGTTTGGCACGCAGCGAGCTCCTCCTCGACAGCACGCAGCCGCTCCTGAGACGCAAGCAGCTCGCCCTGCAGCCCCTGCATCTTGTCCTTTGCAGCAAGCGCCTCAGCCTTGGCGGCAGCGAGCTCGTCCCTGGCACCATCGAGGTCCTTCATCAGCACCTCGGCACGCTGCTCTGCCCCGGCTGCCTGCTGCGCCGACTGCCCCAGCTCCGCTTCTAGCTCAGCAATGCGCTTGTCCGCCGCCTCACGCGCATGCTGCTCCGCCACACGCTTGGCGATCACCTGCATGTGGGGCGTTGCAGATGCCGGTGTGTGTAGGTGCACAAGGCAGGCGTACCGCTGGGCAACCGCGTTGCGACCTGAACATCTTAAACACTCAGCGCCAGCTGTCATGACATCATGTCGGCACATTGCGTACTGCTGATCATGTACTATAGAGTGCATGCAGGCCGAGGTCTATCAGCAGAGCCACAATGACAGGCAGCACAATGCCCTGCTCGGCAGCATGCGAGAGACGATCGGGCGCTGGCACATTAGGCGGGCGGGCGCATATGTCCTGCTCACCTGCTTGGCCTTGGTGCGCGTCGTCTCCAGCTCTGCACGCGCCTTTGTGGCATCCGCCTGCGCCTCCGCCAGGCGCGCCGCCAGCGCCCTCTCGCTCTCGCCCTGCGCGGCCCTGGACTCCTCCAGCTCCGCGGCAAGCCGCTCCGAAACCGCCGCTGCCGCGCCGATCGCGGCGGCGTGCTCCTCTGCGGCCGCCTCCAGCTGCTCCTGCAACCGCGCCTGCTGCTGGATGGCCGCGTCCAGGTCTGCTTGGAGGGCTGCCACCTGCGCTTTGCTGGCCTGCTCGAGCGCTTCCAGGCGCGCCTTGGCGTCATCGCTGGTCTTGCGCACCGCCCACAGCTCCGCCTGCAGTCAACGCAAACCCAGTCACAAACCACGCCCCTTGGCACAGCGGAAACAGACATACCAGTACTGCAACGCCATCCAAACGAGCAGCAACACGGGAGCTGGGGCCTGGGCATTACCCTCAGATCCCCAGCACCAGTACACGGCTGTGCGCTTGTGGAGGTTGCTGCATGCCACCGCTTGCGCATTGAAGCTGTTTCATGCAAGGGCCCGCAAGGGCTCCAACAGTCCTAAGGGCATGATGACACGCCAGTGCTGCACGCCGCCCACAAGGGCCTTCACCTGCAGCACGGTCTCGGCCTCGACAGTGCTGTGTGCGCGCGTCTGCGCATTTGCCAGCTGAACAGCTGCCTCTTCCGCTCGGGCCTCGGCTGCTGCCACCGTGGCCACCGCTGCCTGCAGCTTCTCAAGCAGGGACGCGCTCTCACGAGCGGCACCTGATGCGGCAGCTGCGGCTGCTGACTCAGCTTCTGCCAGCCGCTCGTGCAACGCGGCGGTCTCAGCCTCCAGCGCAGCCACGGCGCTGGCTGCAGCCTCGGACTCCGATTCACGAGCGGCGCTAAGCTCACGCGCACGATTGTCAGCCTTATCCAAATCCTGCAAAGCGACGAGACAGCATCACACAGTACGATACGGTCATGCGCATTGCAAGAATTATCTATATGCAAGCACGCGCAGTTTACAAGGCAGATGGCCCAGACAGCATGCTCGTGTGTCACATCCGGGTCAAAACTATAAATGCAACAATGGACGATACCGAAGCGGAAACTCGTGCCCTAGGCTGGGAGCTGGCAAGCACTTAACCCCACCTTCAGGGCTGACTGCAGCTCAGCACCCTTGGCCACAGCCGCAAGGTTCGCTTGGTGGACCTCCACGCGCAGGGTGTCGATCGCCCGCTGTAGGGAGTCCACCTGCGCGCCACACATGCATGATGGGAAGCGGCAGCAACGTGCTGCGTTGTTTTCTGCAACAAATATGTAGAGGGACGGGAAAGCAAATGTGCTCTGGGCTTGATTCCTCGCTTGGGATGGCCAGGGCTCGTGTGACTGCAAGTTCAATTGCACAGGGCCAAGCTTGGCAGCAACAACCAATGATCTGCCCGAGCACGGATGCACGACATAGCGCAGCAACGAGCAGCAGCCCGGCCCAAAGACAACATCGCCCAAGTCTAAGGCGATGTTGACCTAAGTGGTAGGCACAATGGGCATGCTCAAAATCCAGCGCGTGTGGCTGTGTGTATGTGGTGCCATGGTCTGCATGCGATTCCCCTTACCTCCGCCAGCAGCTGCTCATTGCGCGCCGACAATGACGCGTTGACGTCACCCAGGCTGCCTGCGACCGCCGCCTCCTTGCCCAGCGCCTCCGCCTCCTCCTGCGCAGCCGCCAGCGCCGCCGTGAGGCGGGCCACCTCGCCCACCTCAGCGCGCGCAAACGCCGCCTCGCGCACCTGCTCCTCCAGCTCAGAAACCTTGGCCTCGGCGGCCTCGGCCCTGCAAGGACATGCGCATGACCACAACACTGAGCGCAGGTGCGCGTCAAACCCTGTGCTCTTTGAGCAATTTACTTGCGGTAAGCTGTGCAAAGGACCATTCTTTGCACGACAGGCCACTGCTGGCCTTGCAGCAAGGCCACTGCGGTTCTGTGATTATCGCACCACACACCGCGCCATCGCATGCGTCTGCACCCCGCAGCATCTGTCTAGCAACATATGAAGCGCCTGGAATGACGTCAGCATGCTCAGTTTTTGTTTGTGTTCGTGCCCCACCTGCGCACGGCCTCGTCCGCCTCCCTGGATTTGAGCTCCAGCTCTAAACCCACAGCCGAGCGCTCCGTGGTCTCGGTCTGCATCGCTGCCAAGTGTCCTTGCAGCGCCGCTGACTCATCGTCGCGTGCCTCGAGTTTGGTCTGCAGCTCCGAAACCTGCTCCTTGTAGGATGCCACCTGCGCCTGGGCCTCATCCAGCGACACCTTGTAGGCGTCACGCATCTGCATGGGAAGGGGCGTCGGAAATCGATGCGGTATGAACACAGCGGCAATGCAGTCAGCAAGAAGGAATGGTCTCGTGCAGGACAGGGGCGTACGCATACTGGAGCATGAGCAGCGTCGTTGACAAAAGCGTAGCATAAGCCTGAAAGGTGTTGGTGCGCAAGGCTGACCGTTTTCTATCAGCCCTGAGGGTGCCAGCAATAACCAGGCAACAACCATTGGACGGCAACAGCAAACCACAGGGTACATACATTGTCAACCAAAGCCACCGGCAGGCCAGGCTCACAGCGCTTTACCTTCTGCAAGCAGCCCCTCTCACGGCGGATGCGCTCAATATCGGCAGCGTCCCGCTCGGTGCGTCGCTCCAGCTCGCAAACACGCGCATGCTTGTCGAGCACTGCGTCCGTGAGGGCCTCAGTGGCCCTGCAGCAGGCAGGCCACGTGAGGAGCAGCAGCACCACCAATCACAACAGCAACACAGTCAGTTGCAGTCCTCACAGAAGAAGCATAGGCCACGGTGCGCGGCCACAATCCCTGCCACTCAGAATCACCGGCTGACGTGTGTGCAACTGTGCGTGAATCGACGCACAAACCGCGTACTGCCCGAGCCATCTCCACCATCACACCACGCACTACCCAGTCAGCATTGCATTGCCAATCCTGGGAGGGATGCAGGATCTGCCTCATCTTGATTGGATACCCACATACCCAGCATCCGCTCACCGCCTTTCCTTGACAGCATAAACAAGTTTCGCACAGCAGTCAAGTGTGAGCATGTGGCTCACCCCTCCAGGCAAGCCAGAGCGTCAGCCAGGCCGCCAAAGCGGTCCGCCGCACAGCCCTGCAGGCTCATCAGTACGCGCTGCATGTCGGTGAACGCCAGGCTGTAGCGCTCCAGCGCGCTGGCCAGGTGGTTCACCTCCATGCCTTGCCGGTCCAGCTCACACTGCACGATCAGGCAGTCACATATCTTATCGTGGCTATGCCTAGCGTCAGCCGGTACTGGCCTTCCAGGCCTGATCATGTGCAATCAGTCGCAGGACGGGTGCCGGATTGAATTGAACGGAGAGGTTATGGCACGGCAAACACGCGGTTACCATGTTTGGGCACGGAGCAGACCAACCACAGGCTGTTTGCATGCAAACAGTTCACGTTAAGCCATGTTATGCTATGCTGCAAAAGGT
The DNA here is from genome assembly GCA_001662385.1 of Chlamydomonas asymmetrica. Lineage (NCBI taxonomy): Eukaryota > Viridiplantae > Chlorophyta > Chlorophyceae > Chlamydomonadales > Chlamydomonadaceae > Chlamydomonas > Chlamydomonas asymmetrica. The sequence continues at coordinate 15,757 of BDDA01000085.1, forward strand.
CACATGTTTCACACTGTACAATGGGACATGCCCACGTCATATCAATCAACACACGCGCTGAATCCAACAGTCGAGCAGCCTGAAAGTGATGCTGCGAGCGGACCCAATAGTGAGGGCTTGGGGTTACGAACGTGGGTGCATTCACGCTCTTGCACGCACCTGTGTGAGCGTAAGCTCTCCGTGCACCTGCTTGCCCTCATCCTGCAGCGCGTTTGCGGCCGCCTTGGCGGCAGCCAGCTCGCCCTGGAGCTCCATCACCTGCTCAATCAGCTGATCGCGGTCCTCCTGCGTCCGGATTTCATGTGCACAGCATGGAAAAGTGGTCAGGCACAATGTGCTGTTATGTGTTGTTGAGAGTCACGGTCATGGCAGGAGCTTTGCAGTCAGGGAGAATGGCGCAGGGGCAGGGGCACTATCAATCCATCATACAGTCACATGATGGCGCACCCGAGCTTCAACGAGCGCTGGCAGGGGGCCGACAGAGCGCAACTTGGGATTGCGCTCCACCACTGCCGGCAAGGCCCCTGCGCCCGACAGGTGTGCTGGCCATCGGCCATCCGCCTCCTCCTGGTGTCCAAACCCCACACACCTCTAGTGTGCCGGACAGTGAATCCCTGGAGCATGCCGCCTGAAGCTCCGCCTGAAGCTCCGGAACCATGGAGGCGGCGTGTTTTAGCTCCGAAACCATCTCAGACGTGAGCTGCACCTCAGCGTCGCGCTCCGCAAGCTGCCGCTGCAGCGCTGCCATGCGCTCGTCCGCGGCCTGCATGTTGGCCTCAAGCACCTGCTCGCATGCAGGCGCATGCCGGGGGGAAGCTTCGCATGATGCGTGCGGTGCTCTTGACAGGCAAACATATATCAGAGTTGAGGGGTGGGGGGGTGCAGCCAGTTCTCACTGACAGCGGACCCACGCGCCAGACACCACAACATGTTACAGGCACAAGGATTGCACCACTCCACCGTCATGACAACTCCGCGGGCTACCTAGCATGGCAAACACGTTCGGATGTGGTCACCTAGTACAAACAGCACCTCTCAAATGGGCTGTCTCAACAGGCCTACAGTCGCCACCCGCCAAGGCGACCTCACCTGCGTATGCGCAACGAGCGCCTCCAGGGACGCGGCCACGCCCTTCAGCTGCGCCTCGCGTTCGCACAGCCGCCGCACAAGATCAACCGCAGGCGTGAGTTCCTCAGACAGCGCAGCATCCGCCTGCGCCGCGTCAGCTTGCAACGCACCCCCACGCGCTTGCTGCTCGCTATGCACATGCTGCAGCTCAGCCAGCTGCCGTGCGAGCGTCTCGTTTTCAGACATGGTGGCAGTGGCTCCCGAGCTCATCTCGGCGACGCGCGCGATCTGGGTCGCGAGCTCAGCCTCCTTGTCGGCCAGCTGTCGCTGCAGCACGGCCTTTTCGGATTCAAACTTTGAAATCCGGCGTTCGAGCGAGGCCACCTGTGAGGAGGCGGTGGACGCTTGCTGCTCGAACAGCGACTTCAGCGCGAGCGCGGCGCCTGCCTCGCTCTGAGCCTTGTCCGCTGTGGCGCGCGCATCCGAGAGCTGCAGCTGCGCTGCCGCCTGCACCGACGCAACCGCCGCCTCGGCCTGCGAGCGCTGGGTGCGCTCCGCGGCCAGCTCAGACTGCAGTGCCGAGAGCTGCGCAGCGGCAGAAAGCAGCTGCGTCTGCGCTGCCGAGTGCTGCTCAGTAACCGCTGCGAGCTGTAGTTGGAGCTCCGAGACCGTAGCTGCGGCAGCAGCAGCAGCAGCTGCAGCTGCGGACTCTGCTGCCTGACGCGCCTGGGCAGCGTCCTGCGCTTGCTGCAGTGCCTGCAGCTGGGCATGCTGCAAGGCCTGGAGCTGCTGCATTTGTTGCTCGGACGCCTGTGCGAGGGAGTTGAGCTCCTGGGTTTTGGCCTCCACCTGGGCATGGGCTGCGCACAGCTGCGCACGCAGCTTGTCGCGATCCGAAGCAGCATCCGCCCTGCGCATACAGCAGCACCAGAGGGTCACGCCGTGACAAAATCGCCAGGGAACCTATCGGTGGATCCATAATTCAGGGCCTGACTGCAATGCAAGCCACTTTGTGGCCGACATCTGGCCACAACAGCCTGTCAAGAGGCTGGAACAGCTGCGATTGCAGCATGATAGCAAACAAGCTGGGCAAAGCAACATGGCATGTTGCTGCTTGGCAACATGAGTGCGTGACATGCAGTGAGCCCATGGGGATGTGTGGGCTGATGACAATGGGCGGAATGACTGGACCTGCGATGTGCGTCTGCGATGCAGCTTGTGGCCAACCGCAGCCCACAGCTGCAGCGACGTCATCCGGCCCCCACCCCTCCCCTCCACCACAATCCCTCACTTGACCAACTCACAGGGTCTGGTTGATGTCGCGCAGCTGCTTCTCCCGAGCAGCCACTGCTGCCTCCATCTCCTCCTTGAATGCCTGCAAGTCCTGCACAAGGTTGCCGCCGGTAGCGCCGGGCGTGCCGGCAGGGCCAGGCGTACCTGTAGGGCCGGGTGTGCTGCCCGCATGGAATGCCTGTAGTAACATTCGCCGCCGGGGCGACAGGAGCAGAGCAACGCGGTCAGCTTGACGCCCACAATGCAGCAGGATGAGCATGCAGTGCATTCCAGCAAAAATGAAGCGTGTATGTAGCGCTCAGCCCGCCATGGTGGTTGCGTGATGGTCGGCCCTTGCGCGCATACAGCTGGAGTTTTCGATGCAGCAGTGAGCATGGAGCAGCGGAGCGCTTGTGCATGAAACACCGCGTGGCCTGTGTCTTGTGACACACCGAGTTGTACCGTGTAACGCAGCTCGGCTGCCGTGCAACCTTTCCAGGCCTCCCTTGGGAATCCAACAGCCCTGCTGCACTCACTCGGGCGTCACTTGGTGCAGACGTGGCTTCATCCTCGTGCTCAGCGACAGTTGTGCTCGCACCGCCCGCGCTAGGCTCTGGGCGTGCCAGAAAGTTTGTGCTCATACGCCGCAAGTCGCGTGCCAGCCGCTGTGTCCTTCTGAGCTGCTGCGTGACCTGTGACCTCGCCAGCTCCTTGGCCTGAAGTTGCTCCCTGCAGTTTCAAGGACGTGGCAGGGTTCGTGGTCCAGTGACGTCGGCACAAAGATCTCGGCAGCTCACGGCAATCTCACGCTCACACGTGCAAAAAGGCCAGCTGATGGGCAGGAAACGCCAAACTCACTGAAGCAGCTTAATCTTCTTCTCTGACTCCAAGAGAATGTCATCAAACGTGGCTATCCGTTTCGCTTGCTCCGTCAATGTGGCCTCTTTTACTTTCTGTAAGGCACCGAAGCACAAAGGCCATAAGGTCACTGCCACATTAGGTAAGCGGTGGTGTGCTGTTGTTGAGGTGTGTGGCCTCTGAAGTGCCTTGGCTCTGCAATTGCCAATGCTGCCGGAATCGTTCCTGGTCATGCAAGTAAGGTCGCCACTCACCAGCTTCTCCTCCAAGGCCGCCAGCTCGTGCTGCGCCTCGGCAATGTTGCGCGTCAACTCTAAACATTCGTCCGTCTTGGCTTCGCGCTCACGTTCGCTGTGCACCCGGCATGCACACAAAAAGCTCCCACTTAATTCAAACAATGTGTCTTCGCACCAAGTACGCTGGGCACGCGATAACAACACCTCCGGCGTACCTGACACGAAGTCGGTTCCATACGACCACCAGCGCGGCGGCAAGCACCACCACAAAGGCGACTAATATAGGCAGCATTCTGGTGCCTGTCAACTGCAGACCGGTCTACCTAAGATGGCATCGTAGCTGCTGAAGCCAGCTACGTACGTGTACAAAAAGCTATGCAAGTCTTCTTTTTGCAGGTCCTTATGGTTTGCACGGATGATGAGAGCGGTTGGAGACGATAAGGCGACTTTTAAAATGTGAATCTGGCGGAAATGCGAAATACAGAGACATATACATGCCTGTTAATGTAGCTACTTGATATTACCAGAAACCAACCAGCGTGTTCTGAACACTGACACCAAGTATGGCCCTTGTGAGCAGTTGGCACAATGATGCGCTCGACATTTTCCAGCGGGGTCAGCGTTTTGCTCGGGTAAGTACTCGCCAGAACCTAAGCTTAATCTCAGGTCCTGGACATGGGCCTATGGCTGTGACACCATAGCACTTCCGGTTTGCATCACCAATATCCGCCCGCCAGCAACCTGTGAGCAAGCATGTGCGGCGTGCTCTTCACCAGCAGAGGCCCAACGCGAAGTCGTCGGGTTTGCAGGCAAACAACCTGTGTTTTCTCAATACGTTTTTGGACTGCTGCCTGCCAGGTAGAGGACGCAAAGAGCATCGTGTACCAGGCAGTCCTAATCGATGGCGCGACCATGCCGTCCGAGGTCGTTGCTACCGTGCGCCAGGCTGCGGCAGCACAGCTGGGGCAGCAGACAGCCGACCAGCTTGACGAAAATCACCTGGAGGCAGCTGTCATGGAAGCGGTATGGAAAATCAGTTGCTCAAGGTACAGCGTGCTGCGCAACAACCAGCGGCTGGCGCAGCAAGGAAAGCTCGTGCCACAAAACCTGGACTCACGAACGCTGCAGCGCTACGTGGATGCCTACAGCACAGTGGACTATGGCGGTGTTTCCCCTCTGGGCAACTCAAGTGTTCGGGGTTATGCCGCCCGCGCCAGCAACACTAACAGGCTGCGGCGCCGGACAGACAGTCCACAACGGCGCGTTGCGCAGCTCACACCAGGTGAGGTGCATATAGTTATGTGCATGTGCGTATGCGTGCGCTTGCTATTGCTGATCGCATATCGTGGATCTTACGCCACATGTATGGAGCTGGCCCACTGGCTGTGCATGCAGATTGCTGTCTCCCACATCTGCATGCGGCCCTCAACGCAAGTCCCATCCCTCCCATTTAATGCATCGCCCAGGGCGTTGCATGTATGCCGATTTACCGGCACAACGATAACGTACAGTGCTTCGTGCTGTATGAACATGGGCTGCTGGCTGGAGCCTTTGCATACTGTTCACTGCACATCACAGCGTGGGAATGGTTTGCACCACTCCATATCGTGCACCACATCCAACGCAAGCCATATGGCATCATTGCATTGTGTACATGGCTGTACTGCAGGCCTGCGGGACCACCTGCCCCTCCCAGGAGGGGACCCCCAAGTCGCACGCACTGCGTATGATGCCACATCCCCCTACCTTGTGGGTGGCATGTACAACGAGCGAGTGCTGGACCCGGATGACGACCCTCGCCCTGACCCAAATCGCCATGACCCAGATCGCCATGGGGCGGACCGTGACCAAGATTCCCATGCGCTCAGCAGCTCACGGCGATACCTCACAGACGGTACAGCAGGCCTGCCGTACTATCCATATGCTGAGCTGGCAGCGCTGACGGGGCGCCGCAGCAGTGGGACCGGCGGAAATGGCGCTGGCACGTACAGTAGCACAAGGTCAAGAGGTGACAACAGCAGCCCTGAAGTGCACACAGCGACCTCATCCTCCCGAACCTACACAGCGGTCTCTACAGGCACGCAGGCGGAGCCCGCAACGCGTGAGATTGGCATCCAGGTTGACGACAGCACCAGCAGGGGTGGGACCTTGTTTGATTTACACGAGGGCTTCTCGCCTGTACAGCAGCAACAGCAGCATCAGGCAGCGGCAGCTCGCGCCAAACCACCGCTGCAGGCACCATCGCTACCCACGCCTGCTGTCGCGGCACCCACTTATCTCACTTCAGGTCCACCGCGGCACGAACAACCATTTGGGCCTGATGATGAAAGCGGCGGCCTTGCGTCATTCGGCGGTTGGCAAGAACCCCAGCAGCAGCAACAGCAGCAGGACAGGGACACCAAGGGCAGTGCGCGGCTGCGGCACGGGCTATTTGGTGAAGAGGAGGCACACACTCACTCCCATGGTGCTGACGCTGCTGACGGGCTGCCTGCCTCCAGTGGGCTGACGGCACAGCACTCCTCACACTCATTGAGTGATGACCGGCAGGAGCAGCGGGTGCCTGCAGAGCCTGCGACTGCTCCCCCTCACGAGCGTCCAGCGAAGGCGGCGGCATCGTCCGCAGCAGAGGCTGCCGCATTCGATGTTGCGTCAAGCAAGCCAGGCGGCGGCCATGCTGCAAGCGCGGCCGCTGCGCCGTCCGGAGATGGCAAGGCTGTCAGACAAGAGAAGGAATCGGATCATGATCAGGACAGTGACAAGGACAAGAAGGAGAAGGAGAAGCACAAGAAGGACAAGCATGAGGAGGGCAGTGGCGAGGAGCGCTCGCCATTGTCCAAGTCCGGGTCATCATCGTCCAGCAGCAGCTCCAGCAGCAGCAGCAGCAGCAGCGACGACACAGGCAGCGGCGGCAGTGGCAGTGGCAGCGATGCTGAAGGCAAGGCTCCTGTGAAGGACAAAACTGAGAAGAATCGCAAGAAGGGCAAGGATAAGGATAAGGATAAGGGCGGGACGAAGGACGGGCAGAGCAAGAAAGGCAAGGACAAGGTGGAGACCGGTCATGGCGATGGCTCAGAGGGCAAGCTGGCTACGCAGGAGGCTCTACCAGACCGCAGCGATAAGAACGCGGAATCAAGCTCGTTGAGCCAAGCAATCAGCACACACCCCGCTGCGGCGATGGCAGAAAAGCCCGCATCTTCATTGCTTCCATCACCGCCGGACAGTGCACGCACGAGCGGCGACGGCCACGCCATCACCTCAACTAAGCTCGCTGCGTCACCTTCCGGTGGCCACCTTGATGATTCTGAACGCAACCTGAGACCGGCCAGCCGCACTGACCGTGACGGCAGCAGCGCAGGCATGGGTGCAGGATCCACCAGCGGCGGCAATGCGTCTGAAGGGGTCGTCGCTGCTGCGGCTGCTACTCCTATTGGCTTGACAAGCAGCGCTGCAGCTACCATAGCAGCACCTGCTGCTGTTGAAGCACGTGCATCGGCATCGGTCCTGGAGGTTGAGGGCGGAAATTATGACAGTGATGAGTATGAAATCGATGTGGAGGAGGACGACGATGACAGCAAGGCAGAGATCACGGTGGGGGGTGAGGGCGGGGGTGATGATGACGATTCGTTTTAACTCCTTTCCTGGCCTCTCCTGGGCGCAGGCACAGCTGTTGGATTGGCCCTGTGTTGCATAGCAGTATTGTAGATCATATTGCTTGTCCTTGTACACATCACTGTGCGCATCCATTTTTACACTCGGCGGGCGCAAACGGTTGTGGTCAAGGTTGCATGCTGCCCATATGCTAGCACGACAGGTTGGCCATTTGCGCCAAGGAAAGGGACGTGTTGAATGTCTTCCGGATTGGTTGGGAACCACAGCGAGCAACACAAACAGCATGCTCAAGCTATGATCATTCTGTAGAAGCGGAGGAAATGCTACCAATGTGCCAATCGCCAACGTTGTAGCTTGTTTGTTATTGCCCTACTCACTAGTGTCGTGACGGTCAGCTGGACACATTATTACGCACTGCAGTGCGTGAGGGCCTTGCCAGGTCGAAACTGGGAACAACATATGTTGACATCTTACGTTCGCAACGGACACAACCGCTTCAACTACACCAAACACAAGCAGCAGCACAACAACACGCTCATGCAGGCAGGGGCATCAGGCATTTTGTGGCGGCGCATACAGAATAGGCACACATCATACAACCAAATCTAGGCATCCGCACGTATGTAGGTCGGCAAAAACAGACTCACACTGCCATGCGCTGATGTAATGGCCTGCTAGATCACGGGCGGCCAATGATCCTAACGTAATGGCCCGCAGCCACAGTTTGTTGTTCCGCTGGAAGCACCCTAAGCAGCTTGCGCTCGTGGCGCCAGTTGACCTCACATGGGCATACCAGGAGCCCACACACCTCCAGTCAGCCTAATGATGTATGATCGTCCCTCAATTGTTGATGAGTTGCACAGGCGCCATCTCCTGGATCGCATCCAGCGCCTGCAGCTCCTGCATCTGCAGGACGTCACTGCTTGCACCCGGCCGTGTGGCTGATTTGCTGCATGCCGGTGCAGCCTCCTTCATCAATACTTTACAAAATCCTCACCGCTGTGTTAGCCCTGCAGCTGTGCATGACGCACGGGCTGTTGACTCCACGCGACCATGAGGCAGTGGTTGGCTGCGCGTCCTTTGCGCCTGCCCGGCTGATAATGCTGCCCCCTCGGGGTGCAGCCAGGCGCGTCTCCTCACTGCCGCTGCTGTCTTCACAAGGCATCTGTCCCGCCGCACGGTCCACTACCGCTCAACAGTGCATCTTTAACATCTTGGCCCACCATGTCAATCTCGGCATGCGCCAAACTAGCCAAAGCAGGGAGGGGTGTTGTTACTGACGCGACATTTTGTGTTGCCTCCACATCGCTGCCATACTAGGTTTCTGTTGTGGTTTGCACTCGGCCAGCTAGCCACAGGCCCAACGCTGGGTTGCTGGCACTGCAGCAAGCCCCAGTCTGACCTCAATGTGCTCCTGCAGGTCTGCCACAGCTGCCACATGTACCGCGATTGACGTCTCCGCCTCTGCCAGCTGCCTGGCTAGGTCATTCTTTTCGGCGCTCAGTACCATGATGTGCCGCAGGAGTACTTCCTGCGAGGGCAGCACCCGCTGCTGCTGCTGCTGCTGCCCGCAGGTCATGCCGCTGCCTGGTTCGCCTGCCCTGTGCTGAGCATGTTCATTGCTGCCATCCATCTCAATTCCAGTGGTGGAGCCCAAACTAAAAGGCGCCGACTGATCACACATTCTGTGAGCTTCAGCCCTGGACTCCTCCCACACTGCCAGCTGCTGAGCGAGGCGCTGGATCTCAGCTTGCGCGCCTTGCAGGGCCTGCCATGCGCTGGCCTTGTCAGCGTCTGCTTGCTCCAATGCCTCCTCCAGCCTCGCATTCCTGGTGAGAGCAACGAAGAACAAGCGACATGCACAGGGCATATGGCGGGGAAAAACTCACAGGACGACACTGAACAGCAGCACGAAAGTGGCAAACCTGCAGTACGACATACAAGCAACCAGCTGGCAAGCATGGTTAGCAGGCAATTGATCCCTGCAAAATGTGTAGGGCGGTCCAATCATGCAATGCACCAGCCTGCATCATCTCCAATCTCCATGGGTCCTGGGGAGGCCACAGAGACCCGTCTTCCTACGTGTAGCAGTCTTCCCATGCGCCAGTGCAGCCACTGCAGCAATCCTCATGTCACTCGTGTTGCATTACCATGGCGTGTTTATTACTCCACCGGTGCAATAAACGCACGTCATTGAAAGAACTGAGCGGGTGGCTTGCCAGCATATTTCCGCATGCAATGCTCGCATATCATGCGGGGCTTGTTGGGCAAGCAAAATTGCATGCACACCATGTGTAAATGCAAAATATAATTGGAACTCACTTGAATGTTATGCGGCCGAGGTGCTCCCTCATTGACTCCGGGGAGGCCTGGAATGCTGCTTGTGAAGCTGCTGCTGCTGCTGCAGTTGGTTCTGATGTGGGAGGGGTGGGAGCCGTTGAAGCCGCGGGGTCTTGTGCGTGCCCTAACGGCACTGCTGCTGCCTGCGGCACTGCAGCAGAGCTTCCACTCTCACCACCTGCATCAACGCCCAGTACACAGGCACCATCTCATGTTTGAATCCAAGCACGGTGGATTGACAGTCTCGAGCTGGATAGTATTTGTTTCTGACCCCAGGCACCCAATATCCCATGCATGGCATGGTTGCAGATTTAGACCGCCTGAAGCTGATTTGAGGCGTGTACATAATACATGAAGGCGGAGGCTATGAACGCGCGGGTGTATGAGGAGCATACACATAAAGTGCCTGGTATGATGCATGCTGGGGTAGTGCGCTAACCATGTGAGATAGGTATTGTCGGGCAGAGTCAGACGTTTTCCCAGCCACTACTATGAACCGCTCCATTCGTGCTGCACATCTTGTGGGTCCAGGCACCAAGCATGGTTCAAGTGCCGCAGGTCGGCAACAAGTAGGTGTGGGGTTTCATGCTCTGAGCGTTCTAGCCTTAACTAGAATTTCAACTGGCCTTTCCAGGGCATGCTTCATTATGCTCGTGGATTGGGGGGTGTCTGTGAAGGCGGGCTGCATGCAACGGTGAGGTTATGTTTGACCACTTGGCGGTTCGCCCCTACCGTCGGTATGTACTAACCAAGCTGCTAGATAGGCTGTCGTTGGGTCCAACGTGCGCCTCAGTTCGATCCATTTCTCATTCCCTTGCTTTGCCTTATATTGTTTTGAAAATATCCTTGGACCTTTCTTCCAAGCGCAAGCGCAAGCGCTTTCAAGGAGTTTAGCATCATCATACGCGTCGGTGCGCAAGCGCGGTGATGACGGGGCAGCGGCAGGGACTACATTCTTTTCGTGCGCAGCTTGATGGTGCAATGCAGAGCGTTCTCAGCAGTAATCTGCGATCCATGGCCTAAAGTAGCCCAAAGATTTAGAGTTTCGGCAATCATGTGGCGGGCCCTGAAGTTGAGCAGCCACAGGCCACAGCGGTCAGGATGCGGCAGCAGCAGGGGCTACATTCTTTTCGTGCGCAGCTTGATGGTGCAAAGCAGAGCGCTCTGAGCAGGAATCTGCAATCCCTGGTCTAAAGAAGCCCGAAGATTTCGAGTTTAGGCAAGGACATCACGGGCCCTGATGAAGGTGAGCCGCCACAGCGGTCAGGATGGGGCAGCGGCAGGGGCTACATTCTTTTCGTGCGCAGCTTGACGGTGCAATGCAGAGCGCTCTTAGCAGGAATCTGCAATCCCTGGCCTAAAGTAGCCCGAACATTTAGAGTTTCGGCAATGACATCGCGGGCCCTGACGAAGGTGAGCCGCCACGGCGGTCAGGATGGGGCAGCGGCAGGGGCTACATTCTTTTCGTGCGCACCTTAACGGTGCAATGTAGAGCGCTCTTAGCAGAAATCTGCAATCCCTGGCCTAAAGTACCCCGAAGATTTGGAGTTTCGGCAGTGATGTGGCGGGCCCTGATGGTGAGCCACAGCGGTCAGGATGGGGCAGCGGCAGGGGCTACATTCTTTTCATGCGCACCTTGACGGTGCAAAGCAGAGCGCTCTTAGCAGGAATCTGCAATCCCTGGCCTAAAGTAGCCCGAAGATTTTGAGTTTCGGTGATGCGTTGCCCACCAGCGGTTCACCTACCACCACAATTGACCTTCAGGAGTCAGCAGGAACAGACATGTCTACAGCGCAGCAGACTTGTACCTTGCCTTACTGTTTGTATCCTAAGCCTAAACCACTGTAACAAAGGTTTGCACTGGCAAGCGCCGTAGCCTGTTCCGGCGTCGGGGTTGGCCCAGCAGGCTGCCACGCTCTTGGTTGCGTAAACCCAACTAGGACCCCTATGCGACTCTGAAGCCTTGAATGTGGGTGTGGGTATCACTTGATCGACTGCGCAGCAACCCGTTGACAACACTATTACTTGCCGTCCTCTGATTGTCCTCTGGCCGCACGGCCTGCTTGCCTGTGACACTACTGGCAGTTTCCGCTTGAAACAGGGGGGGACCAACAGTGCTTGGGATGCAAGCAACACAGGATATGCCTCCATCAGTCGCACCACGTTTCACCTACAGCCATGTTCTCCACTACTTCAAGTCCAGGTTGTGCTCAAGGCCGGGGGAAAGGCAAGCTTTGGAATATGGAAGCCAGCAGGAGGGTCAACTACTCACCTGCTGAAGTGCCTGTAATTCCGGCGGGTCCACTGTGGACGAGCGCAGAGAACTCAGTGGTTTCACGTGTTCCGTCTTGGCCAGCACGCGGTTGAGTCCCATCGCTGTCACCGGACCATGTGACGATAGCCTTGTCGACAGACATCTGGGACTCCAACTTATCCAAGGGTGGATTCAGGCCATGGTCAGCCTCCACTGTTGTTAGACAGTGCGGGCAAGTGGCATGGAGGGGACATCGCCGGCCAACAATGGTGGGTGTCACGGGCCACCCTAACAGGCTACCTAACTGCCATTGAAGAGAGAGTTATGTGCCACGGTGATCTCAAGGAGAAACACAAGATGGTGTAACCTACTGGATGTGCTCTCCAGTCCTGGCGTGGCTTCGACCGTCGGTGCAATACTATGGCGCTGGCAGGTGTGGGCTGCTGAGGTGCTCGGATAATGCGCGAATGTTACCACCAGCCTTGTCAGGAATTGAGCAAGCTATGCAGCACAGCAAAGCCCTGAACTTCAAGTAGTGATATAGCTCTTTCCCCAATGCCTCGCCAGGCGTTGCTCAATCAGGCTCAATTCATGCTCGCTCGCCCCAAGCAACCCAGGATCCAAGGGTAATTATTCGGCACCATGACTACGGTACATCTGTACCAATGGGAATGCGGCACTGCTGACAAGCAAACAAGCTGAAGCCGCCCACTGCTAGCTGTGTCAGGTAATGGGAACAAACTGGCTGAAGGTAAATCTGCAAAACGACACCAATACACCATGCAGCAGATCGAGGAGGCATACACCCGAGCCCAGCCCACAATCTGCCCACCTTTGGCCAAACAGCGAACCCCCTTGAGGGCATACCAAAAACTCCAGCCACACCGAACTCTGACTCTGAGGCCCATGCCCATCCGGCTGAGCAGAATACAAGCCAGCCCCATTCAAGCCCCAGCGTCCCATGCACAAGGCATAGAAGGCACCGTGGCCATGCCCGGCCCAAGCGCCTCACACCATCAACAGTCAGGACTCAGGAGGCGACGACCAACGAACAAGGAGAGTGAATTCACTACTATTGTGTTTGCTTTATCTGATCGCTATGGCCATGCTGGCCTGAGTGATGAAACTCCTCTCCCCGTATTCCCCTGTTCCCCCAATCCAAGCCCACATCCCCCACCCCACCCCTGACTCTGGCCAAGTCGCTCCGAGTTCGGGCCCCCTCCACGGGCGATGTTGAGGCGTCGGCCTCACTTTGAAGCAGCGGCCCAAACTGCGTACTCAAGTCCTGTGGCTGCATGGAGTATGTTGAGTGCTGCACAACTACATGCATGCAATCAAGATTCGTTCAGAGGCACTCACGCCCAAGCAGCCATTTAGCATGGAACATGATGCACCCCTTCTGCATGCGCCGTGTTGGGGCGTTGGGGACTGTGCTCAGGACTGTGCTGTGTCCCATCAAAACATATTGGTGGATGCCATCAGTTCAGCCATCAGTACTATACCGTTCCAGCTCAGCTGCGAAAACAAAGCATAGCGGGGGCGATGCTTGGGTTGGCATACATGCGCTGCACCAACCTGCACCAACCGCTTTCCTCACCCGTGGCGGATGTGCCTGCATGTGCCTTGCTGGCGTATGCATGACGCGCACGGCGCGGCAGAGTGGCAGTTTGCGCTTGTGGGTGTGTGAATCAATGTCCGCCTTGCATGTACATGCTGGGTAAGGTTTGGGCAAGAGCGGCTGCAGGTGGGTGAGGACACCCCTGCCGGCGTACGCATTGAGGAATCTGTCGCCATGTGGGCCCAGACGTCCCGAACCCTGCTTGCCGGGAACGACGCCACGCACACAAGCGCTCAAAACCAGGACCGTGAGGAGAGCACAGGAAGGGGATCAGACAGGCATACACGCACGACTGTGTGCAGTGGTGTGCATGTGCATGTGCGGTGTAAAATTTCCATGCGCGTGCAAGGGGAGGCGGGACGGTGGAGGGGGCACCTCCAGCAACGCAAGTGCCGCAACACGCTCGCGAGTCGGCAAGCCAGTGCATGAGGGCTAGGCTTTTCTATGCTTGTCAGCGGGCACTGCATCAGACAGCAACACAAGTACAGCGAGGGCGCTGCAATCAGGCATGGTACGATGGCATGACGAGATGCATGCATGGCGCCATGGTCACTGTACACGGTTTGAGGCAGCGGCCGGATTGTAGGCGATAAATGCACGAAGTAATGTGCCATACGCATTGGGAGCACCGAGCTTATCAGTCATCTTACAGCTCCTCCCGTATTTCCGGGAAACGGCCAGGGACTCTAACCACGACGCAAGGACAGAGGCGCATGAGAAGAGCAAGGGCGGCCAACAAACACCGTACACGCCTGAATGTGCAGCTGGCCTGCTGCACACCTGCTCATTGGGACTCAGCCTTCGCCCTACCCCTGCTCTCGCGCAACGCGTTGCACACGGGCACATTGGAAGTACTAGCCGATCTCACCACCTGCCCCACTCACTAAGTTTTGTCCAAGGCCAGGTGCATATGCAGCTCCATGCGCCGATGCAGGCTCCCCTATCCCAATCACCAATAGGGCCGCATTTTCGCTCACACGTGCATCCGCCGAACCGCCGGTACCTTTGGGCGTCATAGCACAGCCACCTCAACAGCAAAAAACGCCATTGCATTGCTGCCGACAATGCAACCTAGCATGCGGGACGTCAAGGAGGCCGGGAGCCACATCCACTTCCAGGACGACAACGGATGCGACCAAAAGCTTAGTGCGATGACTGCAGCATCACCTAGCGCAGGCGAGCCGTATTAGACGCCGTCGGTGTCTCAGACCGCGCAATATGCATCTCCAGCTGCCGACGCAGGTGCATGAGGCGTCCCTGGAGCCATGCCGCCATGTCGTCGGACTGCTCCTGGCTGCCGGGACGGTCAGCATCCTCGGCCCCACCAGACCGCATGCTGAGAATGGTCTCCAGCTCATCCCGGGCCTCATTGACCGCTGCCAGCTGCGCACGCAGCGTCTGTGCAGTGCCATCCAGGTCCGCCGTTTGTTTGAGCAGAGCGTTTCGGTCCGCTACCACCTTGGCGAGCTGCGCCTCTAGGACGTCGCATCCCGCGCATGGATGCGGCTGGCGGGGCTCACTTGCCAGCGGCGGCTGCTGGTGATCAGCAACAGGCTTGCAGGCTGTGTCGCCATATGCTGGTGGTGCAACATCATCCACCGCCACTGCCACCACGCGACTGCCAGCCTCACCGCCGTTGCTGCTGCTGCTGCTGCTGGCACCCGACCTCATGCTGCTCGCTTCTGCGGAGTCCTCGCCACCGGGTGGAGCACTGCCAAACACAAAGTCATCGCTTGACTCAGTGGACAGGGCTGCCGGGTTGTTTGGTGCATCATTAGCAGCAGCGCCATCCAGAAGCAGGCAGCGGAACGTCCCCATGCCAGGATCGGGTGCAACCGCAAGCGGGGCATCAGGCGCGCCAGCAGGAAGCTGCAGGAAGCTGAGCCTGTGGCCTCCATCGGCATGCGGGGCCGTGGAGTCGGCCTGGCCGTCACGTCCAGGCGTTGTATCATCAACGCACTGGTTGCCGCCTGCACCGGCAGAGGTGTCGGCGTATCGGTGCAGCTGCGATTGCCTCATGCTCAAGCCGGCTGCATGCACCCTGAAGGGGGAGAAGGTACGTGAACCGGGGCTGGCGTCGGTTGCAGCAGGGTCGGCATGTCCGATGGTTTGCCTTGAGATTGCATTTTGCAGCGCCTTGGTCTGGGCGCACTGGTGCGCGAGCGCCCTGCGCACCTCCTGGAGTTCCCGCTGCAACGCCTTCTTGTCGCAAACCATGCGCTCCAGATGCTGCAGTATTGCGTCCCTGTCAGACACGAGGTCTTCGTTCTCTCTCTGCAGCTTGGCCACTGTCGCATCCGTGCTGGCAGCTGCGACGCCATTGCCGTTGTCGTCTCTGTTTGGCGGGCTGTTCTGGGCGCCGATGCCCTGCCAGCCGCCATGCAGGCTGTACTGCATACGGGGGGATGGCTGGCTGCATGACGCTAAAGATCTCAGCAGGTTGCTGACCTCATCCTCCAGATCGGAGATGCGTACCGCCTGTACCGCAAGCATTGTCTCCCCTTCACCAAGGCGGTTGCTCAGCTCGGCATTCTGCGTGCGCAGCACCGCGATGTGCTGCAGCAGCATCCTGGTCGGCGGCAGCACCCCCGCGCGCAGCTGCAAGCCCTGCTCCTGCTGCTGCTGCTGCTGCTGCACGACAGGCGCTTCATCGGAGCTGCTGCCGCCCACTTTCATCAGCACAGCGCTGCTGCCGCAGGCAGCCTCACTTGAGGCCGCCGTGTCTGCTGAGCCAGCGACAAACATTGGTGGCACATCGTGTGCGTCACCGCTGGCGTGGCTGCATGACGCAGGTGGCTCTGCCAGGCCAAACTGCTCGTACAGTGTGCGCAGCTCTTCTTCGGCCAGCTTGAGCGCTGCCAGCCGTGTCTTGAGGCATTGGATGTCCGCTTGTGCGTCTTGGAGCGCCCGGTGCACTGCCATCTTCTCCGCATCAGAGGCATACAGCTCCTCCTGCAGCTTGGTGTTCCTGACGGCGGAGCAGCAGTCACATCGAGTGCATGGACTTTTGTACTTCACTGTGACTTCACCAAATTGAGACTTAGCCACGATTGCTTGCGCAAGTAAGCAGGGTTCATGGCCACAACAACATACAAGCTGCCAATTTTCAGCTGCCCTGTACATGCATGCTGACTCATCCACTTATCCTGTCCACGCAAAGAGCAAGCCATGCTGCCCGGAACCAATGTGTGTGAGGCTGCTTTGTTCTTCCTTGACCCCATGCCTGAGTGCAAGGCAAAGGGGACGCGCAGCAGGCACGTAAAACCACGTCACCACCAGCTTGCATGCACAGCACGACACGACAGCTGTATATCGCGCGGCCGACACCCACCTGTACGTCAGGCGGCCGAGCTGCTGCTTCAGGGAGTCAAGTGCGGCCTGCCAAGCCGCTTGGTCCTCTGATGGCGCGCTCTGGGACTCTACCGTAGGGGCCGCGCCGGGCCGATCTTGCGCCTCTTGACGGGGCGCTTCCGTGAAGGCAACGTCCTGGGGCGGTCCTGGGTTGACGGGCGATGATGGAGACTGGTAAGGCAGGTCATCTTTGACATCACCGCCGTTACCAGCACCATCGTCATCGCCGCCTGCAATGCCAGGTGAGGGAGTGGCAGTGTGTGTTGCAAGCTTATGCACCTCGTGCCGGGCTCGATGCGGGCGACGCCTTTGTGAGCATAACTGTGTGATGGGCGGAGGCATTGGCAGGGCATGGCTCCTGGTTGATTTATGTCATATTGTGATATTGCTAGGCTTGCAGGGCGGTTGCAGGGTAAGGCCTGAGCTGCCCGGTGGACTGACTGATGGTAAGCACATCCTCACTGCCGCGTGCACGTGCGATGCACGCACCGTCCACTAACTGCCAGCGCACGCACCGTCCGCAAAGCAGACCGCCAAACACTAGCGGCAGCTGCACGGCACGCGGGCCAAGGCCACTGCCCACACCACCGACCACCCCATTCAAAGCCACCCCGCCATCACGGGCGGACTGCCACCCACAGCAACATGGCCAACCATCGCACACCAGCGCGGACGAGACCGCACCGAAACCAGGCAAGTGCATCCATTCCGCCAAGGGACGAAAGGGTCAGGGCCACCACAACTAAGCTTGCCATACTCAAAGAAGTAATAGTACATGAGCAGAAATGCAAGGCACTGAAGCGTAAAACTGAAGGGCGTTCAGCTTTTTGCAGCAGCGGCGTTTGGTGCACGTTTCCAGGTTCACGCAAATGTCACATTGTGATGAGCAAGGTCCCAGCAAGTGCTGTCGTCATGCTCTGGTGATGCAGTTATTAAGGACTTGGCTTCCCTCAAGTGCTAAGTGCTGCAACCGTTCAGACTTCAGAGTTCAGACCATCGATATCAACGCTTCCCCTATCCCTGGAAACGCAACCCTCACACGTGAACAACCAAATCCACTCACCTCCTAGAGCTTCAAATGTGAGCTTACGGCTGGCGTCAGTTCCTGTACCACCTCCGGTGGAAATTGTTCCGGGATGCGCCAAGGCTGAAGGTGCGTCGTCTGTGCTAACGCCGGAATGCACGTCCTGCACGTCCAGAGCAAGGTTTGGTTCTGCTTGTGTTTCTTTCAATGCTTGCTGCAGGACAGTTATGCACCGAGACGCAAGCAAAAGCGGCCAAGTTGTGTCCAAGGTGGTTGGGGAAAGCGGGGAAGAGGCAAGAGGACAGCATCACGCCAGTCTACTCGGCGACTGAGCTAGGGAATGTGAGCATGGTGACAACAATACGAGGAGTGCACCGTTGCCTCACCTGCTCCGAGGTCTCCTGCAGGCGCTGGTCGAGCGAGTGCATCATGGCTGGATGCGGCCTAAGGCAAACCGACAGCCGGGGTGCAGCCTGACGTACTTGCTGCTGCCCTAAGTTAATGTTTACGTCTGTGAACGCATGCAGTAGGCCACCTGCTTTCTGGTGTATGCTGTATGGCTGTATGGGCTGTCTGTTTGGATGGTTGTTCAAACTGGAAGTCTCACGCAATTCCCCTGCCTGGAATGTGGTGTACCGCAGTCCAGGCTGCAATCTGTCACTGCACGGCCTGTGTACAGTCAGAGAAAATACGACCCTGGTATGGCACTCTTAGCACTGCCAAGTTCGGTAATTGTATGTTCCAGGTGCAAGCAGCCAAAAGGGGTGCTTGCTTTGCCGGCGCGCTTCAGCCGTGACGCTGACTCACACAGTCATGCACCAGACATCGGTTTTCCCACAACCTGTACCTCAGTCGATGGCAGTAAGCTTGAGCCAGAGGTTGCCAGTGCACATGCCATATTCAGCCTGCGCGAGTATATGCTTGGCACTGCATGCATGCGGGCTGCACCCCTCAGGGGATAGATGCCATACAGAACAGCGCGTGCGGTCGGTGAGGGTGGGCGTGCGCCACTCGTGTTATTTACAGGAGTGACATGGGAATGTCGATCGTTACAAGCCCCTGTCAGTGTCACACACCTGCTGCCGTGTCCATCCACACGCACGTAGGAGCCACAGTCCACCTGACAATGACGGTAAAATTGAGGGTAACGAGGTGCACGCAGCTCACGAGCGCTTGGATTCGCATGACACGCACAGGCTCAAAACGCACACTTGCGAGCTCCAAAACATAACCATGCACCAGTTGTGGCATCGCGGAGATCATGGGCAAGCGCCACAGCGGTACAGCTACCGGTAGTACAGCACGTCCCTGCTGCCCAGCATACGGTACTGGCGAATTGTGGTCATGCAAGCGCTTTTGCTGCCCGTGCACACCCTGGTAGCATACCCAAACCCACAGCCAAATATTGGTGTGCCATACTCCGAGGTCCATGGCTCCATGCCCAGCCGGCTGAGCGACAGACCAGCCAGCCCCACCCGCCTCCCATGCACGGAAGGCACTGTGGACCCGCCCAGCCCAAGAGCCCCACTCCATCAACAACCTGGAGGCTGTTTGTCGTCTGTCCTATACGGCTTTATCTGAGCCCTATGGCCATACTGGACTGAGTGCTGCACCTCCTCCCCCTAGTCCCCTGTTTCCCCATCCACAGCCCCACACCCACGCCCACAGTCGGCCCAAGCCTCCCGAGTTCGGGCCCCGTTACGGGCGATGTACAGGCGTCGTGCACATTTTGAACCAACGGCCCAAACCAGTTGTGGTGAGTGTTCGTGGTTGGTGGGTGTTGCGGCTCTGTTGAGTGCTGTGAGTGTAAATGCAATCAGAATTCCATGGCACTCATGTCCAAGCGCCCGTTCAGCATGGAACGTGATGCACCCCCTCTGCGTGCACTGTAGTCGGAGAGTGGGACTGTGCACTTTTCCCAGCAAGATACATCAGTGGATGCCATCACTCATCAGTGTAGTACTGTACATTACAACTCAGCTAGCTTGAAAATGAGGCATAGCGGGGGCGATGCTTGGGTTGGCATACATGCGCTGCACCAACCTGCACCAACCGCTTTCCTCACCCGTGGCGGATGTGCCTGCATGTGCCTTGCTGGCGTATGCATGACGCGCACGGCGCGGCAGAGTGGCAGTTTGCGCTTGTGTGTATGGGAATGAGCTTTCGCCTTGCATTCACATGCATGGGTGTGTTTTGGGCAAGAGCGGCTGCAGGTGGGTGAGGACACCCCTGCCGGCGTACACAGTGGGGAATTTGATGCCATGTCGTCCCACACGTCCCGAACACTGCTGGCCGGCAACGGCGCCAAGCACACAAGCGCTTAAAACCAGGACCATGAGGGGAGCACAGGAAGGGGATCACACAGGCGTACACGCACAACTGTGTGCAGTGATGCGCGCGTGCCATGTGTGGTATATACTGATATAAAACTTCTACGTGCGTGAGGGGGGAGGCGGGACAGTGGAGGGGGTGCAGTCCCTCCTCCAGCAATCAGACAGCAACAAAAACAACAACGAGAGCGCTGCATTTAGGCATGGCAAAACGATGTGCATGTATGGCGCCATGGCCACTGTACACAGTTTGAGGCAGCGGCCGGATTCCTACGGGACAAATGCATGCAGTAACGTGCCATGCGCATCGGGAGGACCGAGCTTATCCGTCATCATACAGCTCTTCCTGTGTTTCCAGGAAACAGCCAGGGAATGGACTCACCTGCTCATCGGGCCTCAGCCTTTGCCCCACCCCTGCAATCACGTACCATCACTTGCACACAGGCACATTGCAAGTCCTAGCCAATCACACCACCTGCCGCCCTCACTGAGTCCTACCCAAGGCCAGGTGCACATGCTGTTACACATTACAATTTACATTACATTACAGCTACGTGCAGCGCCATTCGCCGATGCAGGCTCCCCTATCCCAAATCACCAATCGGGCCGCATTTGCGCTCACACATGCATCCGTGCCTGTACCTACGGCCGTCATATTGCAGTCGCCTCAATAGCAACAACCACAGTTGCTTTGATGCTGACAAAGCAACCTAGCATGCAGGACGCTGAGAGCCACATGCACTTTCACCACCACAACCAAATGCAAGCAGCGACTGCAGCATCCGCTAGCGCAGGCGAGCCGTGTCCGAACCCGTCAGCATCTCAGACAGCGCAGTGTGCATCTCCAGCTGCTGCCGCAGGTGCATGAGGCGCCCCTGGAGCCATGCCACCATGTCGTCAGACTGCTGCTGGCTGCCGGGACGGTTAGCGTGCTCACCCTGTGTCTCAACCCCACCAGATCGCATCCTGAGAATGCGTTCCAGATCGTCCCGAGCCGCACTGACCGCTGCCAGCTGTGCCCGCAGCATCTGTGCAGTGCTGTCCTGGATCACCGTTTGCTTGAGCAGGGCGTTTCGGTCCGCTACCACCTTTGCGAGCTGCGTCTCTAGGATGTCGCATCCTGTGCATTGCTTTGGCTGGTGAGGCTCGCTTGACAGTGGCGACTGCTGGTGATCCGCGACAGGGTTGCAGGCTGCGTCGCCATAGGCTGGTGGTGCAACGTCATCCGGTGCCACCGCCACCTCGTGACTGCCAGCAGGCTCCTCACTGCCATCGCTGCTGCTGCTGCTGCTGTCACCCGACCTCACGCTGCTCGCTTCTGTGGAGTCCTCGCCATCGGGTGGAGCACTGACAAACACAAAGTCATCGCTTGACTCAGCGGACAGGGCTGCCGAGGTCTTGGGTGCATCAGCACCTGCGTCATTCAGAAGCAGGCAGCGGAACGTCCCCACGCCAGGATCAGGTGCAAACGCAAGCGGGGCATAAGGCGCGCCAGCAGGAAGCTGCAGGAAGCCGTGGCCTCCATCGGTATGTGGGGCCGTGGAGTCGGCCTGGTCGTCACATCCAGGCGTTGTATCATCAACACACTGGCTGCCCCCTGTGCCAGCAAACGTGACGGTGTATTGGTGCTGCTGCGATTGCCTCATGCCCCAGCCGGTTGCTTGCACCCTGAAGGGGGAGAAGGTAGGTGAACCGGGGTCGGCGTTGGTTGCAGCAGGGTCGGCATGGCCTGTGGCTTGCGCCGAGATGAAGTTTTGCAGTTGGTGCACCACTGCGCGTTCCGGCTGCATCGCCTTCTTGTCGCAAGACGTGAGCCCCAGGTGCTGCAGCCATGCGTCCCAGTCTGACGCGTTGTCTTCGTCCTCTCCCTGCAGCTTGGCCACCGTTGCATCCACGTTGCCAGCTGCGACGCCATTGCCGTTGTCGCCTCCGCTTGGTGGGCTCTTCTGGGCGCCAATGCCACCTTGCCGGCGTAGCCAGCCGCGATGCATGTGGTACTGCATACGGGAGGATGGCTGACTGAATGACTCTAAAAATCTCAGCAGGTTGCTGACCTCATCCTCCAGATTAGAGATGCGTACCGCCTGTATCGCAAGCAACGTCTCCCCTTCACCCAGGCGGTTGCTCAGCTCTGCATTCTGCGTGCGCAGCACCGCGATGTGCTGCAGCAGCACCCTGGTCGGCGGCAGCGCCCCTGCACGCAGCTGCAAGCCCTGCTCCTGCTGCTGCTGCTGCTGCACGACAGACGCTCCATCGGAGCTGCTGCTGCCCACTTCCATCAGCAGAGTGCTGCTGCCGCAGGCACCCTCAGTCAAGGCCGTCGTGTCTGCTGAGCCAGTGACTGATATTGGCGGCACATCACCTGTGTCACCGTGCCTGCATGATGCAGGTGGCTCTGCCAGGCCAAACTGCTCGTACAGTGTGCGCAGCTCTTCTTCGGCCAGCTTGAGCGGAGCCAGCCGCGTGTTGAGGTGCTGGATGTCTGCTTGTGCATCTTGGAGCGCCCGGTGCACCGCCATCTTCTCCGCGTCAGCGGCATGCAGCTCCTCCTGTAGCTTGGTGTTCCTGTTTTTCAGCAGTCAGTTGATTGCATGGACTCTTGTACTTCACTGTGACTTCACCAACCCCCAGAAGTTGGCACGAGTGCTTGCGCAAGTAAGCAGGGTTCATGGCTTCAACAGCATACAAGCTGCCAATCTTCAGCTGCCCTGTACATGCATGCTGACTCATCCACTTATCCTGTCCACGCAAAGAGCAAGCCATGCTGTACGGGGCCAATGCCTGCGAGGCTGCTTCGTTCTTCCTTGACCCCATGCCTGAGTGCAAGGCGAAGGGGACGCGCAACGCGCGCATACAACCACGGCACCACCATCTTGCATGCACGACACAACAGCTATATACCGCGCGCATGACACCCACCTGTACGTCAGGCGGCCGAGCTGCTGCTTCAGAGAGTCAAGTGTGGCCTGCCAGGCCGCATGGTCCTCTGGTGGCGCACCCTGCAGGTCCACCACAGGAGCCGCGCCGGGCTGATCTTGCGCCTCTTGACGGGGCGCTTCCGCGGACACGACACTCTCGGGCGGTCCTGGGTTGACGAACGCCGCTAGAGACTTGTCAGTCTGATTGTCTTTGACATCACCGCCGTCACCATCATCATCGTCATCGCCGCCTGCAGTGCCAGGTGAGGGAGTGGGAGCGTGTGTTGGCAAGCTTGTGCACCTCGCGCAGGGCGCGACACAGGCGGCAGTGCGACACCCTTGGGAGCATTACTGCGCGATACGTGGAGGCACTGGCTGGGTTCGCAAGTATATACAGGGGGTGCCAGCCACAGCACAACGAATGAGGCCACCTGTGAGGGTAGGGCAGAGCGGGCTCAGGAGCAACGCCCACCCACCAAACGCAAACGCGCTCGCACACACCAGCCAGGGCACGCAGCCATGGAGCAAGGGGTGTGGGCAGCAAAACACAAAGCAGCCGCAGCACAAACAGCCAGTCGCTTGAGAAG
Source organism: Chlamydomonas asymmetrica (assembly GCA_001662385.1). Lineage (NCBI taxonomy): Eukaryota > Viridiplantae > Chlorophyta > Chlorophyceae > Chlamydomonadales > Chlamydomonadaceae > Chlamydomonas > Chlamydomonas asymmetrica. Next base: position 39,222 of record BDDA01000085.1, read on the forward strand.
CCCTGAAGACGCAGCGCATCAGCACGGTGGCCAAGCAAGCTGTCGAACCCACCCTAGGGCATGCAGCACGGGAACCGAATGAGCAGCGCCCACTGCGTAGCGCTGCATTGCAGTGGCCGGCAATGCATCGCTACGCAGCTAAAGGAGGCTAAAAGCAGCGCAGCCGCAGCGCCAACGGCACATAGAGATTGGGCCTGCAAGGCGAACCACACACGTAAGTACAAGGAGTACGCCCGCCCGGCAAGTCCTCATCTGAGGGGAGTGTCGGCCTTGGCTAGAAAGCTCCTAATGTAAAAATCTAAACCTAAATCTACGCCAAGCAAGAGCACTGTGACAAGCACCGCACACGCACAAAACAATCAAACTAGCGGCAGCTACACGGCAAGCGAGCTATCGCCATAGCCCACACCACCGACCACACCCATTTAAACCCACCACGCCACCACGAGCGGACTGCCACCAACATTATCGTGGCCAACCATCCCACACCAGGCGAGACCGCTCAGAAACCAGGCAAGTTTCGGCCTAGGGACAAGAGCTGGACAAGAGGGGTCAGGGGCCACCATGACTGCCATAAGAAAAATAACAACCTATATGAGCAGAAATGCAAGGCACTGAAGCTTAAAACTGAAGGCCTTTCATAGTTTCGTGGCTTTTTGCAACAGCTTGTTGGCGTTTGGTGCACGTTGCCAGATGCACGCAAACGTCAGTTCCAGGTTCCAGCATATATGTCCAAATGAGTTATCACGCTCATGCTATGGCGACGCAGTCATTTAAGGGCTTGGCTTCCCTCAAATGCTGAAACCCTACGTTCCCCCAACCGTAGGCTTCCCCCCAACCCTTGCTACCCTCAAACGTGAACAACCAAAACAACTTACCTTCTATCTCAATCGATATGTGCTGAGAGCAGATGTCAGTTCCCATACCAGCTCCAGCAGTCAAGGGATGTGTCAAAACCGCAAGCGCTTCTGTGCTAGCGCCCGAATGCTCGTCCTGCGCGTCCAGAGCAAGGTTTGGTTTTGCTTACAGTGATTTCAACGCCTGCTGCATTACAGTTGTGCATCGAGATGCAAGCAAAAGCGGCCTTGTGTCTGAGGTGGTTGGGGAATGCAGGGAAGGTGCATAAGGACAGCGTTGTGTCAGTCTGCTTGGCAACTGTGCTGGGGAATTTGAGTGTCGTGAGAACAATACGAGGAGGTCACAGCTATCTCACCTGCTCCGGGGTCTGTTGCAGACGCTGTTCGAGCGAGTGCATCATGCTGGATGCGGCCAAAGCAAACCGACAGCCGGGGTGCGTAGTTGCTGCTGTCCTGCGTCAACTATCACGACAGTGAATGCACACAGTACGCCACCTGCTTTCCGGTGTATGCTGTATGGCTGTCTGGGCTGTAGGTTTTGGCCGCGCGTTGAGGCCCCATCCGGTACCGCAGGGCCTGGCCTGGCCCAGTGCAGTTCAGGCTGGTGCACTTAAGTCCTCAACCTGTACCAATACCAGTTCTGTGAGGTTTGCTAGGCCTAGTGTCAGCGAGAAGTTGTTTAAACTGGAAGTCTCCCGCAACTCCCCTGCCCGGAATGTGGTGTACCGCAGGCCTGTGTACAGTCAGTGCAAACACGATCCTGGTATTGCACTCTAGCACTGCCAGTTTGGTAATCGGTATGTACCGGGTGCAAGCAGCCAAAAGGGGTGCTTGGTTTGCCGGCGCGCTTCAGCCGTGACGCTGACTCACACAGTCATGCACCAGACATCGGTTTTCCCACAACCTGTACCTCAGTCGATGGCAGTAAGCTTGAGCCAGAGGTTGCCAGTGCACATGCCATATTCAGCCTGCGCGAGTATATGCTTGGCACTGCATGCATGCGGGCTGCACCCCTCAGGGTATGCCATGCAGACTCCATGCAGAACGGCGCGTGCTGTTGGTAAGCGTGGCCGTGCGCCAGCCGTGTTATGCACATGGAGTGACATGGGAATGCCAATTTCTGCAAGCCCCTGTCAGTGACACACACACCTGCTTCTGCGTCCATCCACACGCACGTAGGAGCCCACATTTCACCTGACAACGACGTAACGAGGTGCTTGCAGCAAACGCGTGCGCTTGGATTAATATGATACGCACAGACTCAAAATGCACACTCCCGAGCTCTAAAATGTAACCATGCACCAGTTATGGCATCATGGCAACCATGGGCAAGCGCCACCGGTAGTACGTAACCTCCCTGCCCAGCATACGGTACTTGCGAATCGTGCGTCATGCGAGCGCTTTAGTTGCGGCCGTGCACACCCTGTCACATTCGGCTAGAGCGGCCATGCATCGGTTTCCATCCGGCTGCATACAAAATCACACGCACACGCACACGCTCATGCCTGTTTTGGCCCAACCGCCCCAACAAGAATGTTAGCATGAATGTACAGCCAGTCGGCAGCTTCGCAAGGCCCCTACGCAGGCTATAAATTCTGCTGGGGCTGCTGTTCTGGTGGCCCCAGCAGTGCAGCGCGCGTGTCCTTGTACAGCGAGGCCGGGCTGAACTCATGGACGAGCTTCACGTAGCGCAGGCGCGCCTTGTCCTGCGCTAGGCCCTTGAGCGCCGCCCACGCATCCCACCTGCAAGCACCGATGACAGACCAGCAACAGCGTCGGCGCGTTCAGCAGCCAGGGTGCGGCCCTGATGGCAGCAAGGCGGCATGCTGGGGGGGTAGGTTTGCTGACAAAAGCAAACAAGCGTGGTAGAAAGGCCCGCACACTTCGAGTAACAGGCATGTGCAGGGGCCAGTCAGGACTTCTCCAATCACCGTGCTGTAACTCGGAAGCACGAGTTACAGAGTTCATCTTTGGGCTGCCACTTCCGATGTTGCAAGTGATGGGCAGCCTTGCTAACACGATGGATGGATGTGCAGGAATTGAGGCATGAAACGACGTGCGTGTGTGTGCTCTCTCACGCACCGTGCACGTCCCTCAAAGTCCAGCCCTCCACGCTCAGCCCACATGGGCCGCTCAGATGTGTTGTCGCCCTCTGTGCCCTGTGCACACTCGGGCGGTACAAGCGGTGCAAGCAGGACAGTCGGTGCGGCTGGCGTTAAGTTGCAGCGCGATATGGTGCCACAGAGCCTGCCATGGTGCGAGCGCTGTTACGGCCCCCGAGCGATCTGGTAGACATGGGTGAGCTGACGCACATCATCGATGCATTGTAACCGCTCAGCCAGGCCGACTGAGTAGTACGATGGCCCGCACACATGTTCTGCTCCATGCGGGGGCTGCACCCTATGCCCAAATCTACACTGCATGGTCAATTGGTTACCGAATGCAGCAGGCATCAGGAGTTCAGGACCCTCCCCCACCTGCATGTGGAGGGCGTACAGGCGGTAGAAGTCATCCGGCTTGACCGAGGCGCCGCCCGGCTTGGATATCATGCGCCATGACAGTTTGTCATGCACGCCCGCCAGGCGGTCAAACGAGGCGGCGGCGTATTCTGGGAGGGCATGTGGGGAGCGCCCGGCGACGTCACCGCCTGCGGCGGCCTTCTTGGCAGCCGCTGTGAGATCCCGCAGACGTGTGCGCGCAGCTGCACAGTGGTGATAGCAGGTTCGCAGCAATCCAGGGGTACAGGGATGTAGACCCAGAGTCCCAGACAGGTAGGTTTGTAGTCTCTAGCGCAAGATGAAGGTGCGACGCGAATACATGATGGGAGTTTGCAGAGCACTGTAGGATGCATCGATCGGCCTGGCTGTGCTAAGGACGCAGCAGAGCACCCACGGCAAAGTTGAACACGGCAGGTGCAATGGCACCCGTGTGCAGGGTCCATGCTGAAGGCCGCAACACGCCAGGCTTGCAGAACGAATGAAATTGCTGCGCTGCAGACATCGCTGTGTCCAAGGCGCACATGCGCTCCCGCACACACAAAGTGACAGCATGTGTGAATCAACAAGGAATGGGCAGCGTGCCTCAGACTGCCCACCCACCGCGCAGCTTCTGCCTGTGCGTGCCCGGCACTGTGTCGAGGAAGGCGGCCGCCTGCAGAGCCTCCGTGAGTGCCTCCGTGTCATCGCCAGCAGCATGCAGGCGCGCCACGGCGGCATCCGCCACCTCAACAGAGAACCCAGGCGGCGGTGCGGCGGACGGAGACGAGATGCCCATGCTGGCAGCTGCGATGCTGCTCGCCATCAGGAGGCAGCTCCAATCCTATCGTCCTGCGGTTTGCTTCCTGTGCTTGTGATGCTGTGCGCTGTGAGGCTGGGTGCTGGGGCTTGGAAGGTGGCTTGTTAGGGGTGGCAGCTAGATGGACCTGCTACTGCTGGATAAAGAGCATGCAGCGTAGGCCCTTGGCCGAGCTATTGAGAGGGCAGCAGGCCTGCTAGCGCGGGAGTCGTGATAGCATGGTGTTGCTCGTGTGCGTGATACACCAACCAGTTGCTGCGCCGCATCGCTCGCGTTGCGGACATGCAAGTGGCAGTGTGGTTCATGCACTGATGGCCTCTCATGTTTCATGGCGCTGCGGCTGTCAACCCATGCACGATTTACATTTCTGTCATGAGCATGGTAATGCATTGCACTGTCCAAGAAGTGCACAACCTTCCCTACCGTGCCTTGCATAAACCTCAAAATCTGCCTTTCCGGCTGTGCCGTGCATAGCTCGACAGCTGCAGACCAGCAACTGGTCCACAGCTCCGCAGATTTTGGCAAGATGGGTTGTTGCCATAGCAATGCCATGCATGACAGTGTGCCCGCGATCAAATGCACCACTGCTGGGCGCATAGGCGCGCAGAGCAACAATGGGCCAGCAGCACACCTGACATTGCCAACTGCCCCAGTCAAGGACTGCGCGTTGGAATGGAATTGGCTGTGCGCACAGCCATGTACAGATTGCGGCTCATGCAGAGTGTCACGCCGCATGTCCTGATGCCATTTACCGTCTTCACGTGCCATAGGGACGGCGTCAGCCGGCCTACTTCTCTTCGTACTGGTACATAAGCATATAGACCACTTGCCTGTGGCAAATACACAGATGGCTCCAGTCGTATGCGTCACTGGGGTCTCGGGCTTTGTGGGCAGCGCAGTGGCGGCGGAGCTGCTTTCGAAGGGGTATTCGGTGCGTGGCGTAGTGCGATTCTCGCCCGCCAGTGACCGAGGCACTCAGCTCAAGGCTGCTCTGGAGAAGAAGAAGGCAGCGGAGACCCAGATCGAGCTTGTGGTGAGCAAAGGCGTGTTGCTATGGCACGGATTTATGTTTGTCGCACTTTTCGTAGCTGCGGGAAGCTGGAGAGGCCGCGGTTTTCTGCTGCGCAACCTCTGGGTGCTCTGTAGGAAGCGGACTTTTTGGCACAGGACCAGGAGCCCTTGAAGAGGGCAGTGCACGGCTGTACGGCACTCTTTCACGTGGCATCGCCGTTCAGAATAGATGTGTCAGACCCTGCGAACGACCTTATAAAGCCCGCAGTGGAGGGCACCAGGAATGCCATGCTGGCTGCTAACGCCACGAAGGATACGATCAAGCGTGTTGTCGTGACCTCTTCGGTTGCTGGTGAGTTTCGATGCGCCATATGCTTACCAGCGCCGGAACCAACGCTTCGGTGAATACGAGCACTGCATGAATGCTGACAAAGCGTTGCAAGACACTTGACACCCGCCACATTCTTGCTTGAAATTACCCTGCCTTGGCATCGCTCCCGTATCGGAATACCTGACCGCAGCGATCATCGATCGCAACGGCAAGCAAGATCGGAGCCAGGGCCCCGACAGTAAATACTCGGAGGCAGACTGGAACGAAGTCTCCACGTTGGAAGGAGAAGCCTACTGGTTGTCAAAGGTATTCGTCCAGGGCTAGCCACTGGTGCTATGTACTGACGCTCCTCCCTGCTGGACGATGCTATATGATGAAACTGATCCACGATTTTGGCTGACACCATTGCAGGTATTGGCTGAGAAGGAAGCTTGGAACCTCGCAAAGGAGCTCGGGATACCGCTGACAACCATTTTACCAAACTTTGTGATGGGGCCAATCACGTGCCCTAGCACTGCTGCAGGCAGCCTCAGTGTGGGCTTCATCAAGGTGCGGCGTGCAACAGAGCTTGTGCGTGAACCTAGTAGCGGTCGCCATCGCCGCAACTGTCGCACTGTGCTACGGTTGTACCAAATAGTTGTATCCCGCTGCAGCATATCTGGACACAGCAGCAGCAGCTGGGAGGGATAGGGCAGGGGGGTCGTCAGCATGGTTCACGATATCGGCCGAGTAAAGGGCATGAATACTGGCACAATTGGTTCGCTGGATGCTGATTGTGCACGGTCGCCCCGCGCATGCACCTGCTGGCACGAGGGCCGATCGTCGATCAGCATGTACATGTGCGGTTCTAGCCACAGTTATTCACGCGTCTATGCATACATGTAACATGTAAGCTTTAAGGCTTCACGCTAGATACCTGAAGTCCTGCTGCGCGTTTGGTGATGTACACTCCTTGGCACTCATGCATGCAGGGTGTGGTGGAGGGCAATCCGCTATCAGGATCCTGGGTAAGTGCAGTCGCGTGAGGGACAGGGAGGGGTTGCGAGGTAACGGAGGGGGCGCAAGGGCGGGATTCAGCCCCACACCCAGACCATAGCAACGCCTGAACGCACCTAGCACTCAAGCCGCATCAAGGCATGCATTCCCCATCAGGGATGGCAGAGGGGTTCGGGTGCAGGACCCAAAGCATCCGCCCAGGCTTCAGTTGTACCGCATGCAGGTGCTACTGGGGCTCTGGGTCACAGCTGCTTACATGGACCTGCATGCACTCCCTCCCTCGCCTGCATTGTGAGAGAAGAGGGGGGTTGTAGAAGCGGGTCGTGCGGTTTAATGTGATACGCTCACATACGTTGGCCCGGTGTAGCGTACCAGCCTGACCGCGGCCTATGCGGTCCAACAGAAACATCACATATTCACATGTCAGTACCATAAGGTTCTTCCTCCATAGGACTGCCGTGTGTGCGTAGGACCGCGCTGGGGGCTTACCGCTGAGCAAGTACAAGTGTACAACCTAGCAATAACGACGACATTCGAGTGCTGCATGCGGCATGTCCTTGCTTCTGATCCTGTCGTATGTACGATTCTGGTCTTGGCTGGACTGCATCTTGATGTATCTGCAGACCTTTGCGGATGTGCGGGATGTTGCGGCGGCGCACGTGAGGGCGCTGGAGGTGCCGGCGGCGGCCGGGCAGCGCTACATCGTCAGCGCGGACCGCTCGCTCAGCGCAGCGCAAGTCACGGACGCAATCAAGGTGGGTGAGCGACCGAACCCGCTGTGGTCCTTCAGTCAGGCTGGCGTGTAGTACACAAATGCGCTCAGTCGCTCACCAGTCCATGCGAATGCAGGGGCTGGATCGTGCATTTGACACAAGTGGGTGTGCATGGCATTATTGCTGGCAGCGCACTCATGCACGTCAGACCTCCTCGAGCCGCACGCACGCAGCTGGGGCAGTGCATGACGCCTGGTGCATGCTGATGGGAATGTCCTTGTGCCTGATGCAATATGAGGGGCTGGTCGTGCCATCCACGCGTCAGCGCCGTGGCACTGTTGCAAAGGCCTTGTGCTTGTGTGGGGGAGTGGTGCACACCGTACATGGGGGACTATGGGGACACGTCTGCCGTTTCCCCAGAGACACTGATGCGTTCGCAAAGGGGCTGAACCAGATCGCGGGCATGCCCTGCTTGCATGTGGGGCACCGGATGAGCGCATCAGGGTCACGGACGCGGGACCCGCTGTCCTGGCGATCGGGGCGCTGGCCGCATGTCTGCACCAAGCATAAGGTGCCACCGCACCCATTGCTACGCGCGTGCATTGGCCTGGGGCGTCCCCAATCAGGCAATCACTCTTGGTGGTTGCGGTCGGCTGCGCTGGTGTGCTGCTCCTCCATGACCCCCCCACACACGCACAGGCGCGCTTGCCGGACGCTGCCATCGCTGACGGCGAGCCCGCGGAGGAGACGCGCAACGTCGACCCATCAAAGGTGCGTGAGAGCGCGACAGCGGCCAGCTTGCCCACACATTAAGCATCCCAGCGGCCACATGCGCCTTTGCTGCACGCACCTTACCTCGCTGTAGTACTTGTAGCGTGCTGTGCGTGCAGCTGGGGGCGCCATGCAGCATTGAGGCTGTTCCTGCTGGTGGCACCACCAGCCATGCACCTTGCGGCACAGCGATGGTACAGGTGGAAGTGCTTGGGCATGCATCACGTGCATGAACGCTGCTGTTTCTTGCTATGGTGGCATGCTACGACTGTCTGACACGTGAAGGACATGAATGACACCGCATGCACAGCAACCATGCCCGGTCACATCTGTCATGGCATGCCACACTGACAGGTGGCGCGTGAGCTTGGCCTGAAGCAACATTCACCCGAGGATAGCGTTGCGGACATGGCGGCGTCGCTGGTGGAGACGGGCGTAGCGGTGCCAGCGAGAAAGGCTGCTTAGGTGCCGGCCAGCATCATGAGTCCTGTGATGCGTTACGAACAGCGATTTGCCACACGAATCTAAATCAGAGAACCAACAACCTCCACCGGGTTGCAACAGTGCTTGACGAGCCAATTTGTGTTGTGTGAACGTTGCTGCGGCAGCGGCAGCTGCCTGAGCCGTTGTTTATGACAGCCCTCATAGCGCAGCATGTCACGTCCAGTGGCTGACATGGATGCAGCGCTGCGTGTGAGCTCCCACTCTTGACGGCATTCAACGTGATAATCTGCATTACGGTGTGCTCACAGCAGAGTAGACAGCAGTGTTGTGCATTCTTTGAGCTGCTTTCAGCACAAACTCCGAACACGATTATTTGTGCATATTGCCTAGCTCCAGTCAGATGAACAATCGCACGGCTTCAAATGTCAGATGCGTACTGCTTTGAAAGTAGCGTCCAGCATTGCATTGAGGTCTATGCGTATGTCTGCACAACGCGACGGTAGGCCTGGCAGACAAGAGAGTTCCAGAAGCGTGGGTTGAGTTTCTCTTGTGTCCAGAAGTTGCGCTCTCCCTGGCAATGGTGTCAGGATAACGGTGGTGTGTGCATGCCCGATACTGCATGAAAGTGACTACTTGCAGTTGTGTTTTGTACTGTATGGCACCGTGGCCCAGATGTTTCCCATCTCGCTATGCATGAACTGATTTCCCTGCGCCTTCTTTGTGTGCGTGATCCGTAGCTGCAACGGGGATAAGAGTGAGCAGTAACAGGGAGGGGAGCAACACATGGTCACACGGTGGAGCGAACACGATCTGAACAGTGCTTGGCCACGTTGTCAGCAGCCTATGCGCTTGCAGCAGTGAAGGCCATGAACTGCAAGCCACACACAGCAGCACGCCACAGCCTGACTCTTATCCTTGGGTACTCCGCGCTGGATTTGCATCCTGTCATGGAATGCTGAGGTAGTGACATGGGGTGAGAGGTCACTGAGAGGTCACTTTACTGCCGATGCCATTTAACAGCTACCAAGCTGAGCAAGGCTTCTATAAGTGATGTCATTTGCTTCAGGAGTAAGACCTGTCCGACTCCCCAGTTACACATGTCTGCCAAGCACTCGCTCGCAACGAGTGTGTTGTCAAGATGTGCACGCCGTTCCGGACTAGCAGGCAAATCGCATGTTGCAAATGTGTTCTACCACGTGCCCAATCATCAATGGGAGGTTGCTGGAATGATTAGCACCGGTGACAAACCAAAATCCTGCACAGCAGCGATGATGCAGCGCCTGCTTATTGTGGCATGGAATCCAAAAGAGCCTGCTCCGGACACACTTTGCCAAAGAATATGAATGTTCCAAGCTATGTTCCAAGCAGGGTTCGAGGTATCCAGGCAGGCCACTGGCAGGCTCCCTTTCTAACGGTACTCATCTCTCAGCACACTGCAGCAGTTGAATTGCCCAGCACAGCATTCCCGAGTTGCATGCAAGCAAGAATGGTTCCACTGGTCTCTCTACAATGTATGCCAGGCAAGCAGATGACAACTTGTCCTACCAATCGCTTTTGTACAGCAAGCATGGTTCAAGGATGCATCGGGGCATGCCCCATGCAAAAAACAATGCAAGTCCAGTTAGGTTACGATACTCCATGCACGAGTCAAAATCAATGCGTGCGCTGGAGCCCCACAGGACTCTGCACAGGCAGGGTCAGGCAGGGAATGACGCCTAAGGGTACCATACAACACAAGCCAGAGGCAGTGCTGATCAGCCATTATCGTGTACGTTTGCGCAGCCGTCGGCTAAATATTGGTTTGTGTGGCCAGGGGTTGCCTAATAGTACACACTACAGCTTAAATGTATATACACAGTATGCTACAAGGTTGGCTTTGGAATTTTGGTCACAGCCTGCATCCACGCGCCAAACCACAACCCCGAAGCGCACACAGAAGCGAACGTCCACAGCAAGCCATGTGATGAACCTGGAAGTGGCATGCTTGAATTGGGCATACATTGAATGTGAAGGCGCATCAACCAGCACGGTATCGGCTGCAGGCTGCTGATGTACACGGTGGTGACGGGAGGCAGGCGAGTGTCCAAGCCCTCTACTCTGCCTCCAGCGGCACGTGCGGCTGTGCCCCCTGGATGAAGATGCCACCGCGCTTGCCCGGCGCCACACTGCCCCCCATGATCTCAGCGTACGTCTCGGGCAGCGGCTGCCCCCCCTCCGGCGACAACCACAGGCGCAGCAGGTGGCGCTGCTTGCCGGGCGTGGCCAGGTCGTCCACGAACGCAGAACGGTAGTGCAGGCAGGTGTGGTTGGAGAGGATCTGGACGTCACCTGGCTGCAGCTGCATGCGGATGGCCAGCTCGGGGCTGCTGGCCAGCTCGTTGAAGAGCTCCATGGCGGCGTAGTGGTCCGGTGTGAGTCGCGGCACCTCCGGGAAGCGCTGCGAGAGGTGGTAGTAGTTGTCAGAGTAGTTGACGGCCAGGTGGCCGCGGTGGTAATTGAACACGGGGATCATGAAGTAGGGCTCCTTGCCGGTGGGCACCTCGCCCTTGCGGTCAAAGTACCAGGGGCCGGCGAGGATGCGGGCGAGGTGGGGGGCGCGCTTCAGGATCTCGTTGTGCACGCTCACGCTGCTGGACCAGCCGCTCTCGCCGCCCTCCTTGGCGGTGGCCAGGCACAGGAGGGCTGCGTGTGTGGAGGGGGAGGGAGGGAGGCGCACACATGCACGACAACATGCGGTCAGCTTTTACTCAGAGGAACCGCACTGGTTGGGACGGCGCATGCGGCCATCCCAGATGCGCCATTTGCAAACTGGCATGTACCTCGTCCCCAGGGCTGTTACAAACAGCAGAGATGCTATGCGAATGCCACAGACGCGCTGTCAAGCGCACAAATGCACATGCACCATCCACAGGGGCCAAGCAGATAGCAAAACAGTCAACATGTCGTTGCCTGCCTCAACATGCATCCGCCCCGCATGCAGCCCCGCACCCCCGTTGCACACACCCGCACTCCGGTTACTCACTGACGAGGTCGGCGGGGCCGTCGTTGTGCCAGGGCTGAGCCTCATGGGTTGCATACAGACGGGTCTCAGGGTTCTTCGGATCATGGCCGATATCTGCGGGTCCGTAAACACAGCAGGGAAATCGCAGTCAGACCTGTGTGCCAACTGCTGGATGCTGGTTTCGCCATACGAGCGCAGACCATGACCATGTCCTGCGAGGAAGACAACTCACCCTTGATATGTCCAATCAGGTGGCCTTTCTTGTTCTGGGGCACAGCACGGCCCCAGTGCAGGCCTAGAATCCAGTAGGCAGTGGCTTGCTGCTCACGCGAGTAGCGCCACACGGGTACTCCACGCAGCAGGGCAAAGCCGCGGCCGTGGTTGGCCTCCAGTCCTGCTTTGATCAGCACTGTACCAAGAGTTGGCAGGCTGAAATCGTTGAGCGTCACATCCTGCACAACACGCAGCGAGCAGGCGATGTAGGTTACATCCACTACAAGCAATGAGCACGCAGCAGATGAAATGATACAGCACTGCAGAAAGATATAACACACACGTGAACACTCTTACGGTGACGGTGCAGTGGCATGGGCAGCGCCACGTTATCTCCAACAAGCTCAACTCAGCGGCACGTCAGCTTGTGCGCCGCAGGTTTAACGACCACCCCAATGCACATTCACAACCCAACACACAAATCGTTTTTGCGCGCCCTAGTACAGCAACGCAGAGCCTGATTCCTCAATTACTGCGCAACACAAACCTGCAGCTTCTTGCCGCTTGCGAGGACCTCGTCAACAGCGGCATCCAGCTCCAGGAGCTCCTGCTCAGTCAGAACGTGGATGAACTTCTCCTCCTGGCCTACGAAGTCGTTGGCATACCAAGCTTGAGGGCCCTCCACAAGGGTGAAAGGCTCGACGGCGCCTTGCCTGCAAGTTTAAACGTGCGGGACAAGTGAGCGCTACACTTCTGAAGAGCAAACGAAAGTTACACAGCCTTGAGACAAGGACTTAGAGTCACGTGTTCGCAACAAAAACCTGCCCCCAAGGTGCAGAGCACATGCACTTTCTGCATGATGGCCATCTGCCTGACGCTGATGCCTCGCACTGTTACCTGCTGGTTCCAAGCCTCTGACCCTGACTCTGGCCTTCAGCTGTTGATACCATTGCTACTGCGGGGATGTGAGGCACACGCTCTCTTGGTTGTGGGGTGATGAAGTTCCGCAGATAGAGGGCGGATACGAGGTATGGACGGGCGCACTTGAAGGAAGTTTGCACAGTGAGTGGGGAGTGTCTAAAAAGAGCTTTTGATAGTTGCATAGGAGTGCATAGGCCGGGTCTTATACCACACAGGTGCCAGGTACAACATTGTACATGCCTGTGTGCAATGTGGTGCTGGAGGGATCTGACAGAAGCCGCATGTGTTCGGAACCAACCGGATCACAGCTTCTACCAGCTGCTCCCGGCCTTTCCAACCATGACAGAGAAGCCCCTAACGTTGTGCTCGACATGTTTTCCAGACTTTTTGACCCTTAGTAGGGACCTCTGAAGCTTTTGCTTCACCTTACACCAAAGCAATCCCTTGCAGTTTGTTTTCACCAACACAACTGGCCGCACACACAAACACATCTGCCTTTTTCAGTCCCCTGTCTTCAGCGGTCGCTTTCACAGGCGCCGCTTATCCAAGTTCACAGTTTTAAGAAAACTGTGGAAGAGATGGCGCATCGACTTCACGTCGTTTGTGAGCATCCGCTTATGTTGTCTCAGCGAGCATCCATGATGAACGTGTATGCTGTGGTGTCTTAAGGTGCAGAGGGCCTGTCCACTGACTAAAAATGCCACAACACGTTCTTGCTGTGTCCCTTGCAGGTGTCTCTTGCTGTTGTTGCTGTCGCTAGCTGCGCGGTTGGTCCACTTGTCGTGGTCGCAGAAGTCGCCTTTGCGGTAAGACAACGCTTGCGGGCAGTCTAAGCGCCCTGTTGTTTCGACATACCAACCACCACGTTTCTCCATCCCTGCGCTTGAGCCTGTCACCCATAAGCCGGTTTGCTGGACTTGTGTGACCACAGGGATTTTCTGTGCTCCGGTATGTCAAGTACAATGCCAGGCCAGCCGAACGCACAAAGAAAGGCAGAAACAGCCTTGACCCACACGCCCAGGGCAAGGTGTTGTTGACAAAGCTCCTGGATGCAAAGGTGTGTGTGCCACGTACATCACGCCTTGTAACTGCTGATGATGCGTTTCACTTGGTTGAGGCTTCTTAGGTGAAAATGCCACTTCACACTGCTTCAGAGGCTTACTAACCAGACCGATGTGCTCACCTGTTTGGTTTCCATGTGCAGGAAGGGCATCTGTCACTCCTTCAAGGCGGGCGCTTTTTGGCGGGCTGGTTTGATTCGGCCCAGCCGCACCACAACCTGCACATCCACAATGTTACTGACTTCGTCACGTACCTTATTATTGGTAAGCATTTAAGTTTTGGGGACGTGCACAAGCCGCACTTTAGAGCGTGCCAAAGGAGCCCTTGCAGAGTTGACAAACCACCACGTCTGCGCTAGTGTTGGTCAGGTCAAGCAGCTTCCGCAGAGGTCATTGCATGCACCTAAGCAGCGCCGAACCCATATCACAATGCTCTGGGTGGCCTTTTCCTTTCGACCATTCGACCATGAATAAGTGCGCTTTTTGTTGCCGGGCAGCAGGCAAAAGTCAGGCGTTGCACAAGTATGACATAGTCGCACTTGTATCATGTCCACTCCTAGGTTGGTGGTTCTCGCTGTGGGGCATGCATGTTTCTTGAGGGTTGCCACTTCCGAAGCAGCACCACGCCTTTGCAAACCCGTACTTACTTGCTTTCTACAAACTGGTGTGGTCGGAGCAGGCACCAAACCATCAGGCATTGACTCTTCAACCCCACCGAGTCTTGCCAGGTCGAAGCACCACGCTCGCGCCCGGGACCCCGCTGCCGTCGATGCAAACGCTCGTGCCAGCGGCCTGCAGTCGCTCGGAGCGTCCTGCCAGGCAGCTATTCACGAAATTACCACCCAATTCATCAACGGACTGGGGATCAACCTTCCAAGCTCCTCTCCGCAGCTCAACTCGTCACCGGTCTCGCCTGCTTCTTCAGCAGACGAGAGCGATGATGACCCCGCAGGCTCCCCTTCTGACTCCTCTGCTGGTGTGTCCGTTCAAGGCGTGCCGGCAGCGGCGGCGGTTGCGCCTGACGCAGCAGCTGCACCGCGGCTGTTGACGCCGCAGCATGACGAGCTGGTCGTCGCGTATCGCCCCCTTGCGTTCTACCTCATTATGGAGGTCAGTGAAACAAAGTAATTTAGCTGCACTTGTTATTTGAATGGGGAGTTCCATGCAGTGAAACTGTGTGCAAGTAAACGCATATCATAACTGGTCCGCCCATTGATTGCATGCAACCTCCAACCAGTGGAATGCATCTGCATGTTGGCATTCAGCAGCACAGCCAGTTTGCCAGGCCACAGCGGAGCAGTGATGCAACACGTGATGACCTGCACAGGTTGATGCTGGGTTGATTCAATTATTCCATCACACCTATCATTTTTGGCCTACATGTATACGGTATTCAGCATGCCCTGTTGGGTTACCAGTTACCGACCTCAGTGACTGACGCCCTCTGACCGCTTGATGCGTCCACTTGCAATTTCAGGCTGTGGCTGGCATCACCCACTTGCGCCTGAGGTCCAAGGGCTTTCACACCATACGCAGTTCAAGGAAGGCCACCGCATCAGCCGCTGCTGCCGCTGCCGCGCAGCAGGAGCGCGCCCGCACTGTCCCCGGCCCTTCGTCGCCACCCAGCACTCCCTCGCTCGCCGCCCACAACCTGACCCCAGCGTCCCGTTCTACCCCCAAGTCCGCTGCTCCGTCTGCCCAGCCGCACCACGACTCCCACCAGACCCGCCTGCGTAAGCTGCGCAGCATCGCTGTGTATGAGTACAGGGGTGGCGGTAAGGTCCGGCCGGGTGCGGCGGCAGCGGCAGCAGCAGCCGCTGGGGCCGGCGAGGACCCGATCGTGTTCCTGCACGGTATCGGCCTGGGCCTGGCGCCGTACGTCGGCTTCCTCGACCGCCTGGCTGCCAGCGGAAGGTGCGTGTGCCGCGCTTGCACTGTCGAGGTGTGTTGCGCTTCCCGTGTTTCAGTGCAGTGTGCATACGTGTGAGGATGGGAACTGCACCTGACGTTGTGTGCATGCGTGCTATTGCGTGAGCAGGCGTGTGGTGGCGGTGCAGTACCGCCACGTGTCCATGCGGCTGTCGGGCTACATCCCCAGCCCCCAGGAGGTGGCCGAGGAGGTGCAACAGGCCATGGATGACATGGTGCGTGCGGCGCCACACACCCCTGCGCTGCGTGCCTCTGCTGTGGTGCCCCGCGTTGAAGCCGCCCTCCACATACAACCACATTCAGACATACACGCCCCCCTTTGCATTGCTCCTGAGCAGCCCAGTGAGCATCCCCTGCGCAGGCATATGCCAGCTCCTCCCTGCTGCCTGCCTTACCTACTCGCGTTGCCACATTCAGGGCCTAGCCTACCATTTCACCCCTAAGTCAATTAATTTATGTCATCGCCCGTCATGCATGCATGCTCATCTGATTACCCTGTACTTCCCTCTCCGAACTGCCGCAGGGTATCGCCAGGGCCAGCATCGTGGCGCACTCGTACGGCACGCTCATCGCGTCCGCGCTGCTCAAGGCCGACCCGCGCCGCGTCTCGGGCCTCACCCTCATCGACCCCGTTTGCTTCGCACTCTTCCTCCCCACCCTCGTGCGCGCCGCGCTCTACCACCTGCCGCCCGCCGAGTCCACCATCCACGGCATCAGCGCCTCGCTCGCCTCTGCGTCCGCATCCGCATCCTCCTCCTCTGGCATGTCTGGCTCGTCGTCGTCGTCTTCGTTGGGAGGGGAGTCCTCCTCTGCGGCGATGGAGGGCGATGACAGCAGCAGCAGCAGCGCAGGCAGCAGCAGCGGCTTTGCAGTCGGCTCCGCCGACGGCAGCATGTCGCTGCTCTCCTCCCCCTCCGCCTCCCGCTCCACGTCTTTCTCCTCGCTACGCAATGCCTCCCTGGAGGGCTTGACCGCGGCTTCCGGCTTGTCAATGCTGCCGGCGTTCAGCGCCACTATCGGCTCCTCCGCGCTACCGACGCTGCCGCGATCGCTCTCGAAGCTGTCGCTGGGCTCGGCCTCGTTCGGCAGCCTTGCGAGCCTTGAGGGCTTGCCGGAAGCGGCGGATGCAAGCGTGGCGAGCGTGGCGGCGGCGGCGAAGAAGCCCGGCCACGGCAGCGGCGATGACAAGCTGCCCTTCTGGTCGCTGCGGCGCCTGCTGAAGGGCCTTGTGGTGCGTGACTTCCACTGCGCGGTCGCGCTGTGGCACCGCCTGGACTGGGCCGCGGTCAACCTCTGGCCCTCGGAGCTGCCAGCGAACACCACCATCGCGATGTCTGGCCGCGACCACCTGGTGCCTGTGGAGGCCATCCTCCACATGCTGGAGACGCGCAAGGCGCAGCGGCAGCAGGCGCAGGGCGAGACCGGCGCCGAAACCGGCGGCTCCGAGACCAGCCCCACGGACACGTTCAGCGAGCCGCAGGTGCTGCTGAACGTGCAGGGTGGGCATGGGTCGTTCCTGTTGGACCCTTCCTTTCAGACAAAGGTCGTGGAGGCTGCACTGCAACCCAGTGCCGCTTCTGCGCCTGCCGCGCCTGTCTCTGCCATCACCGCTGCGGCTGTGCAAAGCAGCGCCAGCGCTGCTGCCTCCCCCTTCATCGTTGGCCACCCTGGCAGCTATGACATTGCTGCCATGGACTGGAAGCAGCAGCGTGCCCCAGGTTTTGAGCCTGCTGCAGCCGCTCGGGGCAGCAGCGGCGCGTTGAGCGGCTGGGTGCTGTGGGGCCTTCACCCGCACCTCACCCCAGCGCACCTGTGGTCCAGGGCCGTGTCCAAGCTGATGCGGCTGCAGTTCAAGGCCGCTGCCATCATTGCAGCCGCCGCCACCTACAGCGCGTCCGTGGAGCGGCACGGGGGGCCCAGCAGGCCCCGAGCGCTCCCCTTTGCTACCACTGCCACTGCCACAGCCAGCAGCGGCAGGCGGCAGCAGTCGGAGTCGGGTACAGGCGGCGCCAAGGGCCTGCTGTGGGCGTCTGCTGCGCCCTTGGTGGACAGCAAGGGCCGTGGGTTGGGTGCCCGCGCGAGTGCCGCGGGCAGCGAGGAGTGTGTTTGTTGGGGCTACTTCACACCCCCAGGCTTGAACCAGTGCAAGCCACAGCAGCTGCTTGATGCTTCGGCTGCTGAGTGTAAGGCCACGCGCAACGCGTGGCAGGTAGAGGCAGGCATGGCGGATGCGGGAGGAGTTCTGCAGCACCGGCAATCTGTCGGGGCGCTGCTGACGGGCCATCACAAGGGCCGCCATGCGGGAAGCCCCCGAGCGTACGCGCATTTGGGCAGGAGCAGAAGCATGGGCAGCAGCAGCAGCTCAATGACCGCACTTCCTCACAACGAAGCCTCTGCAGCAACATCCATCAAGGCTTTGGGTTATTCCCTGTTTGAAGGCGAAGGTGGGCACGGTGGTGATGGCGACTACCTCATGGCTGCGGCTGGAAAGCAACAGCCGCGTCGCGTGATCAGCCACGGTGGCCCAGATGAATGCATCGTTGCGCCTGGCTGTGACAGTCTGGTGCTGAAGCCCGAGGGAAGCGGTACGCTGGGCCGGCTTCAGCGCTTGCGCAGGAGCCTGCGGGTGCCCTCCCCGGTGGCGTCGGTCGCGTTCACCGCTGCCATGCTGCTGCTGCGCCGGCACAGGCCGCAGGCGGTGCATCAGTGGGTGGGGGGTGCCGCCGCAGGGCGCTCTGGTTGTAGGCCCAGGTTGCTGGCGTGAAAAGATGCCTGGCAAACGCCACGTCCCCACACTGTCGAGGCATGGTGCTTCGCCAGTGTGGGGATGAGCCCAATGCGATCCTGTGGCCCTTGTGCACAGCGCAGGCCGCACCCCTTACTTTCCAACACTACTTCAGACTGGCCACAAGAGGATGACCAGGCTGCGTGGCTGCCGTACCACACATGAGGTTTCGGTGGGCGGGTGCAACCAAATTTTCCGTTTTGGCCGTCATGTAGGATCGCTGCAGCATGGTGAAATTGATTGTTGTGAGTGTGGATAACTACAGCTGCAGCAGCACATGGATGTGTGGCAGGTCTTGTACCGCCAGCATTCCAGTACATCTTGCTCCCCGCCTGCATTCACCACCACAGCTCATCTGGTTCATTGTGTGCGCCTTCCTGCTTCAGTGCAGTGCGCCTGGCCCTTCGGCCATATGATGAGGACTGCGGCCATACGCACATCAACCATCAGGCTAGCATTCCGTTTTATGTATATTACTTTGATTAGTGATCTATCTGGTCATCTATGTACAGTATCATAATCTGATGTCCCCGTAGTTGCTATTTGAGAGATGATATGCTTCCCATGAATGACTTGGACGATGCTGCAGCAGTGGGCTCTGGAAGGTGCAACGCGCCTCACGCTGGAGTGGACACACCGATGCCCAGCGAGGAGCCAGGGTGTGTGACACACAGCCTGTGTTGCTATGCGCGTTTGCTCTCACTAACTGAGCTCGAATGAACCGTTTTTATTTCCTTCGAATGTGTAGGGAGGGCAAAGGCATGGCATGCTGCCCGACTGTCTGTCTGCGGGCCGTTACTCAATCGTGTTCACGACAATCGCCACAAAACGTGCCACAGCGTTTGCAAGCGCTGATGGCGAGCTTGAAAGTGTCATGAGCTTACAAATATTGATGCTGTTGTTTTCACCAGGGGCCTCCTCTGGCAGGGCTGCTTTGCCTGATGGCCCATCCCTGCGCACAGAAATCTTTTGGAGCGGATTCATTTCCGACGGTTGTCGGCTTGCTGCGACACTGCAGCCGGGCAGGTCTTACCCGCCACTCATAATGTCCCTTTTGCCGGCGCGTGCCAGACACGGGGCAACATTTGTTTGCGTTCTCCAAGCCTCGAAACAATTTGGCTTGCTGGGTCGCATTGGAGGCCGTCATCGTGTCCGCCCCTTGCCCTGCGTGCATCCCTGGCATCCACTCATTCTTTCCACAGCATGCGACCCTGCTCTTAGCTGACGCTTGGACGGATGTGCACTTGTGGCAAGCATGCGTGTGTGCATGCGTAACTCGGATCTGCTTGTGCGCGATACAGGCTCTCGCCTGGTGTTGACTGGTGGCTGCGCCGCTGCGAGGGCTATGCTTCTCTTTCACCCCTGCGGCATTGCTGTTCGTCGGTGCGTTGTGGTGCCAGCCGCTGCGGTTCTTGCCAGGCAGTTGATGCAGCGTGGTGATGCTGTGTCAGGGGCCGAACCCTGAAATTACAACCGGGTGCGTGCGTGCTGTACTGCATGTCCGGCAGTGGCCCAAGGGTGTGCCGATATGCACATCAGGCCTACCTTTTGACGGCAGCAGTTTTGCGTTCAGGATTGCATGCAGTGGTCTCCGACGCACATGCATGTGTGCACGCCTGCAACGTCTGTCTGGCATGCGCTGGCAAACGCATGCAGGGTGGTAACTCCCTTGCTGGCTTTCACTTGCTGAGGTAGCGACAACTTGATTGGCTTGTGTGCACCGCATTATTCCAAAGTGAGCCAAGCCAAGAGGGCCGGCTTGCATGTGCTTCAGCAGTAGCTTGTCCGTCAACTTGAGGTTGTGTAGCTTCAATACGTGACCGCGCTGCTTGACGGCGCGTGTGTGTATATCATATCAACACTGCTAGTGAGAGTATTTGTTGAAGCTGCCACTCCATGCTAGCTGTCATGCAAAGGGTAGGGATGGCTGGTGCGCGCCATGCATGCATGTCACGGGCGCAACACACCGCAAGACCGCCACACTGCACCGTGCTCGAGCCCCATTTGTATCAACACAACATCCATGTACAGTATCGATTGATGCGCCTGAGCTCAGGGCTGCATGCAGGTGCTGATGGCAGTGGTGGCTGTGTTGGTTGTGACGATGCATGCGCCCCTCCAGGCCTACCTGCCTGGTTACATCATGCAACGTGAGTGCTGTGTCCTTGCAGCTGTCATGGCTTAATCTTTGGCCGGGCCTTCCTGATCCGCCCGCCATGTGTGGTGCACGTATGGCTTGTCATCCTAAAAGTTCCGGTAATCATACTACATACTAGCAGCCGGCTGGATCACATCTTAAGCGGCCGGCTCCATTTGCAAACCTTTACAGCTTGTTGTGTACTACTTTTGCCTGTGGACACCACTGTCCGCTTTTCCTCACGCCTGTCTCCGTAGAACGGATTAATACATGCGTGGATGCAGATTTTTGCTGGACGGATTTGCATGCGGCTGACACATCTGTTGTCGGCGCCTGCATGGCGACCCATGCATGCTGGTGTAGCCATGGCACGCCTCTGCTGGCTCCCTTGGCTACAGCCCAGCCCTTGCGTGCGCCACAGCAGGCGGCGCTTGGTGCCGCCGTAATCGCCCCGCATGCATTGTGCGTCCGGGGATTTGTGCACTTTGCTAGGCATCCGAACTTTGCTTTTGAGTACCCAATAAGCCGTGAAGTGGCCACTTGTAATAACATCTGATAACATCCTGATCGCACCTTGTCCGCGAGTTTGGCTCAAGACAAATGAAGGGTTGGCAGAGGTCCAAGCTGGTGAACAGCAGGGACCAGCTGGGGAACAGCAGGGAAAGCTGTGGCAAGCGTCTGAGGGCAAACGAGGCTGGCCTGGCAATTGTTCAGGTTGCCATGGGTAGGCTGGGACCAGCGCAGGGCCGTGCTAATCAAGTGCTGCGCCAGCTGCCACACCATGCACATGCGTATGCGGCATATGCCACATAACACACCGTGCTGGCTGCAACATCATGCATACACAGCACATACAAGCGATCTGTCCATGATCCATACAGAACGCGCGATCCGCTGGCTGTGCATGCCTCCCGTTCACGAGTCGCTGCGTCTACACAATGTGCGCAAGCTGCATGCCGGCCACAGCGCCATGTCGACGGTCACCGCGCTTTGCATCCTGCACACCCATGTGGCAGGGGTGGGTGAATGCAGGAAAGGAAGTTCACACTGGGCGGGACAACTATTGGATAACCTTAGAACGTCCGAGACCGCTCGAAGGCGCTACTTGTATTGGATAAGCGCTGCTGTGGGTGGCTGTCTGAGAGCTGGCATGTCGCAGCTAGCATGCCATGTCGGCGGATGACTCGCCATGTGGGGGCATTCACCGCACCCGCCTAACACTACACAACCCAGAAAGTACAGGCCTGGGCCCTCAAGAGTTCACACCTGCTGACTGCCTCCTTGACTGGCGCTGGTGCTCTTTGTAGCCCAGCGAGCGCTCAAACCACACACGCACACAGACGGACGCCCACAGCCACCCGACCGAAGCAGAATGGCGACAGAGGGTCTGGCAACAAGCAGGTGTGCTGGAGGCCTGTTGTGTACTGCCTGTAGTCCCGGTGGTCTCTTGCTGGTCTCGTGCGTACATGCAGCCCCACGGCGTTGTCAGGCGGAAGCTAAACACAAGCCCTCCTTATCGCAAGATGCACAACACAAGCCGGCATTAGGAGCATTGTGTTAACGTGACGCTTCCACCGCTTGGTGCTTTGACAGGCAGGGTAGCGTTGAGCCCTTCACCATTGTGGAGGGTGTTCAAGCCTGGTACGCGCGCGACTATGTGGGCCAGGAGGAGAAGTTTGTCCACGTCCTGACTGAGCAGGAGCTTCTGGAGCTGGACGCTGCTGTAGCTGCAGTCCTGGGAAGCGGCAAGCGTCTGCAGGCAAGAAGCTGAAACCTAGGATCTCGGCAACCTCACACGCTGGCGGAGCACTCACTCGCACCCGACAGCTTCCGCTGCACAAGTCAACTTGCCACGCATCAAGGGTAACATGCAAGACCAACGTTTGGGTTGGAATACGACGCTCCTCACTTGCCAGCCTGTGTGCCTGTCTAAACTGGTTGCCCCAAGATACCTCCTGATACCTGCCTCGCTTATGTGGCTTGCTGACAAATGCAACGCGCCAACGCTTATGGGAGCGGCAGAGAATGACGTGTACGCAGCTTGGATTTGCCTTATGAACAGCACGCACCCAGGCCTTTGTGATGCCTCCAGCTGATGGTGTGCGTAAATCCTGGTTGCTGACATGTGTGACATAAGGGTCTGACGTCGGTTTCTTGTTGCAGCGTGTTGGAACCAACGTTGGCTTTCCCTTGTTCGCCTGCAGGATGTGACACTGAACGACTTCAGCATGCCAACTCTCTCACCCGAGCTGGTGCAAGCTGGCAACGAGGCGAACCACGGCCGCGGCTTTGCCCTTCTGCGTGGCGTGCCCGTGTGGCGCTACACGCGAGAGCAGCAAGTCGCTGCCTACTGGATTATTGGCCTGCACTGGGGCCGTGCTGTGCCTCAGAACAAGAAAGGCCACCTGGTTGGCCACATCAAGGGTGAGGCTTGTGTTTTTACATGAACTGGTTTCGGTGCCGAAACCGTACCTGAAACCTGCACAAGCCTGTCGCCGCCACAAACACGCGTCTGTGAATCCGTCTCTTGCATTTGTGATTGTATTATGCCTATCCCCTGCCATGCACCTGCCTAAACCCCTGCAGATATCGGCCATGACCCCAGCAACCCAAACACGCGCCTGTATGCAACACACGACGCACAGCCCTGGCACAACGACGGCCCTGCTGACCTCGTCAGTGAGTAACAGGAGTGTGTGCAGCAACAAGGGTGTGCAGCTGCAGCACCACGAGGCCTCGTGCCATGCTGGATGGTGTCGCTCAACCATCTGCGCGCAAGTGCTATAAGGGTCATATCGATGGAGGAGTGCTGCAGAGGGCGGTACCTGCTCGCTGCTCGTCATGCTTAGCTTGAATATTGTACTAGAGGCATTGCACCTGACAGCATGCTGGGTGCACCGACAGCACTGCCACCTATCTCATGCTACAGCATGCTGAAGTTGCTGTGCAGCATGCAGCATATGCTGCAGGCAGCTGGTGCACAGCAGACGCTCGCAAACCGCAGCACGCACCTGTGCCCTCACACCATACATGTCTGAGCATTCGCGCCAACATGCACGTGCGAGCCGCAACGCACATGCGCACCACGCCAACTATCACATAAGAGCACCCCCACCCTTTCCCGTTTGCCCTACATCCCATTTGTGTTGTCCCTCTTTCCTCCCCCTCCACACACGCAGCCCTCCTGTGCCTGGCCACCGCCAAGGAGGGCGGCGAGAGCGGCTGGTCCAGCAGCGTGAGCGTGCACAATGAGATCCTCAAGCGCGCCCCGCACCTCGCCCGCATCCTCGCCGGCCCCTGGTACTTTGACCGCAAGGGTGAGGTGCCCACCGGCAAGGAGCCCTACTTCATGATCCCCGTGTTCAACTACCACCGCGGCCACCTGGCGGTCAACTACTCTGACAACTACTACCACCTCTCGCAGCGCTTCCCGGAGGTGCCCCGACTCACGCCAGACCACTACGCCGCCATGGAGCTCTTCAACGAGCTGGCCAGCAGCCCCGAGCTGGCCATCCGCATGCAGCTGCAGCCGGGTGACGTCCAGATCCTCTCCAACCACACCTGCCTGCACTACCGCTCCGCGTTCGTGGACGACCTGGCCACGCCCGGCAAGCAGCGCCACCTGCTGCGCCTGTGGTTGTCGCCGGGGGGGGGGCAGCCGCTGCCTGAGACGTACGCTGAGATCATGGGGGGCAGTGTGGCACCGGGCAAGCGCGGCGGCATCTTCATCCAGGGGGCACAGCCGCACATTCCGCTGGAGGCAGAGTAATGGAGGCTGAGTGTGGAAGGTGCAAGCAGATGTCCGTTCATTGTGCTTGTTGTATACTAGTTATATGTATTTTGCAATGGTTTGGTAGAGGACCAGTGCTTTAGATGTATTGCTGCATCAAGATAAGTGAGAGGATTCATTTGGCCAGCTTCTATCCTGCAGACATAGTACGGCACACCACACGTACGGCCGATTGTTTCAAACATGCTCCGTGTGACCCAGGGGGTGATGCGATCATGCACAGCGTGCTGTGGCATTCATCCCATGCATTGCGTGCCCTGCCGTAATGACTGGATGCATGACTGCTCAGGCACGGCAGCGAATTCAGATTGGCACAACACTCGGGCGTACTGCAATTTCGACTGGCAAGCTTACACATTTTGTATGTCAGTTTCCAATCAACTATTGCTTGGCTGTCAGCCTTTTTAAAGTCGCGGCCAACCCCTTCAAATAACACGTGGCAGGATTGCATGCTGTGGGTTTGCTTACTGTACTTGCGCATTTCTTTGCGCACTTTCGCCTTTGTACAATCTGTGTTCATTCTACCCTTAGTTTATACCATCCAACCCAAGGCCTGTACCTGAATGGAGGCCTGTCCTGGTTGTGAACAGGCTTTTGCGGATCAATACTGGTTGTCATGCCGAGCTTCCAAGCTAACCCCAATCAGCCCGCATTGGTGCATTCCCTACATCCCCATTTCCCCCTCCTCCCTCACTATCCTCATTCCCCAGCCCACCCCTCCACTCAGGAGTCAGGACACACATGCATGCCATGCAGTACCTCCCATTCTTCCTGACCTGTTTGTCATGCGCCAGGCTCTGAACACCCTGAGGTGAGGACCTGGCACTTGACCTCCGTGCTTTGGTACCTGCGGAAATTCCTGAGGTGTTGTTTGCTGGCATGTGTGTGCTTGGCACATTGTACATGTACGTTACGCACGTGTAAAAGCCGGACTCCATGCAGTCAAGCACAGAGTGAGGGAAGTGCGTGGCCAGGCAATGCTGTGCTGAGGGCTTAGGAATACCGCATGCCACCGTAACTGGCAGGCGCGTGCGTCAGAGGCCAAGCCGAGGCTGATTGCAGCGCGCTGTTCAGTGAGCTGTGTAAGCTGTGCAGTGTGCTGGGCTGCTAGTACGCTGCTTGCACCACCCACTACATGCTTGCACCCACATCTGAGTCGCAAGCCGCCTCGCCAGCATGTGTGTCAACAGCTCACCATGCAGCGCCGCGTGTGACAGTGGGAGGCCATGCTGCTGTGATGATTATCAGCCTGGCAAGTGGCAGTGAAGCCATGCCGCCGTAACACACTATTGTATGCCACCTGCAGACTTGTGGGTCCTCTGAGTACTCCTGAGGGCGCCCGACCATAACTACAGTAACTACAGTAAGCAAGGCAAACACGCCGACAACTGGCACTGCGCGTTATCAGTTACCAACGCCACGCTACATAGTGACCGCATGCAAACAATCAAACAAAGTACCAGCGCAAGGGCTGCTGTGTGCATGCATGGATTCAGCATTGTCGTGTTAGCTCAGCCGTGCTTGAGAATGTTCAGATACGGTAATGCAAACAGGCAGGTGGGCATGTTGGCGACCATACGCAACAGGAAGCACGACGTTAGCTGTGGCGGCATGCAAATGCACGGGCTCGCCTTACATGGGAGGCGGGCAGAGCGCTGTTGCTAATATTGCTGCCCGTGTGCTAAGCGTAGTCCATACAACGCGCTCGCAAGTGAACAGGCATCGCCGCCCCAAATAAACCACCTCGAGCAAACCACCCTTGCGATCCACCAGCAGCTTCCGTGAGCAAAATGAATAGCGCCATCAAGTGCACACCTCCACATCCTGCAGGTGCGGCGTGGCGGCGCACGTCTGCGCAAACACCGCCGCCGCGCCCTCGTCGCAAATGACGTGCAGCGTCCTCAGCGCCCCCAGGTGCGTCGCCGCCCGCAGCCCCGCGCACAGGCCCTTGGCGACCTCCCCGCTCTTGGCCTCGTCCAGATCGATCGACGGCAGCCGCAGCGTCTCCAGGGAGGTCAGCGCCGGGGCCGCCTGCAGCGCCGCCGCGATCGCAGCAAAGCCCACCGCGGTGAGACTGCTATCCTCAAGGTCAAGGCGAGCCAGGCGGGAGAGGTGGCAGGCCGAGGGGAGGCGGCCGCACGCCGCCGCCATGCCCTCACTGTCCAGCCCGATCAGTCGCAGCTCTGTCAGAGACACCAGCGCGCTGTTGGACAGCAGCGCGCACGCCACGCGGCGTGCGGCCGCGGGCGCCTCCGCGCCGCGCTCGGAACCCAAGCCGATGTAGCGCAGGCCCCGCCATGCTGGCAACTGCGCGTCGCCCAGCAGCGCCGCCAGCTGCACTGAGTCCATGGGGCGCGAGTCTGCCACCAGGTCGAGGTGCTGCAGGTGGCGCATGTGCGGCGCGGAGAGCAGCGCCCGCAGCGCCAGCACCGCTGACGCCGGCAGGTCGTTGTTGGCCAGGTCCAACACGCGCAGGCTGCTGAGGCCAGTCGTGGTCGCCAGCGCGTCCAGCAAAAGACACACACCCACCTTGCCGGCTGCCATGCTCGCCACATGCAGCTGCTGCAATCCGTGCAGGTGCGTCGCACGCCGAAGCAGCGCTGTTAACGCTTCAACGCCCTCCAAACCCATCGCCAGCGCGGACAGGCCGAGCTTGAGGAGGTTGGAGAGGTGGGTGGCGTGCTCCAAGGTGGCTGCCAGCAGCTGCATGCCCGCCGGCCCGAAGCGGTTGGTGGACAGGTCGAGCTCCCGAAGCGACGCCAGCCGGGTGCACTCCAGGGCCTTGCACAGCTCCGGAACCGAGGCACGCACGTACTTCAGGTCCAGGGAGGTTAGCGATGACAGCGCCTGCGGCGCCATCTCAATCAGCTCGTCGACGCGCCCGAGCGGGTTGTTGAACAGATCCAGCTGCTGCAGGCGCCGCAGGTGTGTGGCTTGAGCGAGGGCGCCCCCGAGGGCTCTAAGGCCCGCGGCCGAAACACGGTTGTCGGCCAGGCCGAGACGCTGCAGGCTGGACAGGTGCGTGGAGCGTTTGAGCGTCTTGGCCAGCGCTGAAACGCCAGCGTCGCCTGCATCGCACGCGTCTAGGTCCAAGTGGGTCAGGTTGCATAGCACCGAGCAGGCGTGCAGCTCGGGTAGCGCGCCCTTGGCAAGCGTCGTGCGCAGCACGTCGGTGTTGCCGCGCAGGCGCAGCACCCGCAGTCCCGCCAGGTGCGAGCTGGACGGCGCCAGCAGCGCAGCGAACGCGGCGCGCTGCTCGGCGCACGTGCCCAGGCTCGCTTCGCACAGGTCCAGGTGCGTGAGGCTGCTCACGTGCACCGAGCGGCGTAGGCAGTCGAGCGCAGCCGGCAAGCTGTCGATGCGGCCGATTCGAAGCGACTGCAGGCGTGGGAAGTAGGTCGGGAAGAGGCGGCCTGGTGGGATTGGCCAATCGGCGTTGTTGACTAAGCCGGCCGGGGGGACGAACGCGGCAATGGAGCGGAGCCCGGTTGCGTTGAGGGAGTAGGCGTCGCGGAATCGACTGCACACGAGGCGCGCGCCCTTGCCCACGCGCCCCGGCGCGACGATCAGCGGCCACAGCGCTTCAGGCAGGCGCTCAAAGAGGCACGGATCGTCCGCAGAGACGTCGAGACTGCTGCAGCTGCTGCTGTTACACGCTTGCTGGGTGTTGGCGCCGCTCACTGCACATAATGCGTAGTGCGGTGGGGCGGCAGCGGGGCCAGCGTGTGGCTCAACTCGTGCTAGGGGAGTGCCATCTGCACCATGGTCCACGGCTTGGATCTGGCTGGTTGCTATATTGCGCTCCCGAGGAGGCGCTACATCCTTGCCTGCGCCCCAGGCTGTGACGATCGCGCCTGGGTCATCAGCCGCTGTGGGCGGATGCAAAGGCGGATGCTGCGGCAGTTGTGATGGCGGGCCCGCGGTGCTGCCGCCGCCGCACGTGCCATCGCCGCGACCGCCACTGTCAGCCGTACTGCCGCTGAGGAGTCGTGCGCGCTTGGCAGCGTGATGGGCCGCACCCTCACTGGCTGTGTGCTCTGCGCCTGCACCTGCATGGGCACGTGCATGCACCAGCCGCAGCACGCAACACGGATGCTGTGGGGCTACCTCCACACAGGGTCACACCTGCTGACAGCACCGCAGCACGGAGGAGGGGAACTGGCAAAGGAGTGGCAGTTGTGAGTTCCGTCACCTGGCAGTGTGATTAACATGGAGCTTGGCCACGGGGCTTGGAAGCTGCCATGGAATAGCTTTCAGTGTTGTGATCGTCCACACGCAGATGGTGTGCGACAGGGTTTGCACGCCGAATGTCCAAACGTGACGTGCACAGCGCATTCAGCGTACTGCAGACGAATCATGCGGATGCTGTCACACTGTGCAGCACGCATATGCTTGTTGGTATGATAGCATGCAGCTATGTCCATGCAGCATGTTTGCAGGTCGTGTATTGTGCAACAGGCGAGAAACCGGCCCACGGGGTGCCTGCAAAGTGCCAGGGTGTGCAGGCCAGGCCAGCTGATGGACTGATGCATGCACCCCACACCAGGAATGATCACATTCGTGCCCTAGAGTAAGTTGCGCACGAGCAGGGCCGTAGTCAGGAGGAACCTCGTGACTGAAGCGGCAATGTGTGCACCAGGCCAGCACATTGAGGTGAACACACAGTGACCCTGATGCAGCGCCTAGTAGCGGAGCTTATAATCTTTCTTAGAGTAGTGGGTAGTTCTCAACAGCGATACCCCTAGTGCCTCCCCCATGCAAAAGCGCAAGCGCACCTGCCAACGTGCCGGTCTCGGTCAACATTGCTCGCGCCGCTGCCAGCTGCTGTTGTTACAGTCCTGCAACCATGTGCAGGGCTTAGGGTTGTTAGATTTAGATGTCACAGAGTGGCACACACGATCGGGGGTAGCGCATTGTGCGGAAAGCAACTTGACTGTCATACAGACCTGAGTGCTTCAGCCTGCGCTGGCCAGCACATACCCTCCTGCTAACAAGTACATAGTGTGCACACTTAAAGTCGTTGGGTTCCCTTGAGGGAGTGACAGACTGCGTGGCAGCCAAGCGTTCTACCAGTTTTGTGTGGTACCTGCACCGAAGGTTAGTTTGAGCACCACTTGTGTCAGAACACGTCGCTTATAGTGAGGTGGTGCTTGGGGACGTTGGGGCATCGCAACGTCCTGCATGGCTGCAGATCGCAATGCCCATCAACGCACGCGCATGCATGGAAATTGTAACGCCACGCTGACAGTGGACACGGGCTGGCAGCACAGGAAACTGCATTACGCGACTATGCATGGCTCTCTAGCTCAAGCCCACGCAGCAGCCCTGCGGGCGCCTTGTAACTGGGGCCCTCTCTCCCCTCTTCAGTCTTGCCCGTCTTGGGCCACATCTGGGGCAAGGTTTGGCCGGCACGCTCCTGACGTAGCACAGACCTACGGGACATGAATGCACCCCTTGCAGGGCAAGCGCTCAGGGTGCTTTGGGCAGCGAAGGGCTCACCTATTCAACCGACCATGCTGAGCCACCTTGCTGAGCATGCCCGACTGCCAGCTGATGGGCTGCACCAGTGCACTCAGGCAGGTACAGCGCTACTGCATGAAGCACACGACCCGTGCATGCAGGATCGGTTGCAGGTGCTTAACACTCCTCGTACCCAGCCCAATGGCGTGCCAAATAGCAGCAGCTGTCAGTGCTGCCAGACGGAGTAGTAGCAGGTGAGGCAAGGGGCAAGCGGGGAAAGGGGAACGGGCTGAGCCTAAGCAACAGGGGTGCGGGAGGAAATGCATGCATGTCAGCTGTAGTGCACTCTCGGCGGTACCCCGGTTACATGTGCTGCATTTCTGTCGGATGCTGCACCGAATGCATTGGATAATTGGGTGGCTTTACCTTGAAGCCATGAAGCAGTCCTCCGTGCATTGCGTCTGGCAGGAGGGGGGGCAGCAAGTCGTTGGTGTTGTGGAGCGATCCTATAATCCGAGGCTTCATGCTGCAATCAGAACCCACTGTGTTGGATACGGTATCGCACATGTGGCGCGGTAACTCGCACGGTGTGGTCATGTGTGCGAGGGCGGCAGCCTTCCCCACCGGGGTTCATGCACATGGATAGCACTCTGTGCGGTTCATGCTATCCAACACTTATCCCGCACCCTTGCTGATCAACTGACAGTGCGGAGAATGCCGGCATGGTGGCCTTGGTGTCTCTTGCAGGTGCGGAGACAGCCTGACCACGTTCAATCCTGCCATGCGCTCTGTGTAGCCACTTTACTTTTCTTTGCTTTGCCAGTTCGACACGGTTCCCACCAGTGCTCGCCATCCACGTTACAGTTGCTTTGTGCGGCTTGTTAGGAGTGCTGCCCTGCCTAAACTGCTTAAGTATGCCACAAGGGCCCTGAGGACGGGCAGTGCACACAGTAGTGGTGACCAGCAATTGCACAAGTTGCAGGAACGGAGTACAGTCGTGCTTACGAAAGTGGCACACCATACGCCACCGCCTTGAGCGCCAACCCTCTTTGACACCAGCGTCAAGGGCATCTGAAACTAACCAGCCAAACCTTAAAACTGTTATACATATGTAGGGTGGTTCTGATAAGCTGCATAGTTGCTGTTGTCACGACTGTCAGCGCCGCGCATGTTCGGCTGGACAACACCAAGCTGAACGGGGACAATTGCATGAATACGACAACTGTTCTGAATAGTTGCGGATGGTCCGCATACCGGCAAGCGACCCCAGCACCGACCTCGCACAGTGATTGGCCTCACTGGCCGCTAGCAACTGCCACGAAGGTCAACACGCGCTTGAACGCCTAGCTAGTCATGGCTGCAAAGCACAGCAAGCGGCTAGACACAGAGACCAAGTACAGAAGTGGTCATACCACGCGTCATTCCCAACGCTGATATTACGCTCGGTTATTGTTTGGCGCTCCGGCCTGCTGCTGCTGGTCCGCACGTGCACGCCGCTTTGTACTTGTGATAATAAGGGTCAAGTCCTCCTGTCCAGCATTATAGCACGAACGATACACACACACACACAACAGCAGTCGGAAGGGCACTCTGGAGTCTTGAGCAGGCGACAGTATGCTCAATGCACAACCCGCATCCAAGCAGGAGGCCCTCTGCTGCTGTCGCAACATACCTCAATTTCCTGAGGAGAGAGGGTCGCCTGAAAGAATGGCTTTTTGTACGGGAGCTGAGGCAGCGGCATGGTCACGTGTCACAGATGTTGCCCACAGGCTGCAACGCAGCCTTTCCTATCTGCAGTCCGTGAAGAACTTATAAAATGCCCTAGGTGTTCTTGTCGAAATACGCTCTTGTCAAAAGTCTCCTGCTGCAAGCTAGGCCCAGAGCTAGGCACAAAAGAACCTCAACAGCAAGCGAGAGCTGTGCCAGCTGCAAGAACGCAACCTAGCTAACAGGGTGAGCGAAAAAGTAGCAACGCACGTCTTGGCACCCGCTTCGTGCTCCAATGAAAGACACTTACAATGGACCAGAGGATAAGAGGAACCGGCCGTGAATTGCGATTTCCATACTCGGATGCAGCAGCAAGCACGAAGCCGCATCAAGCTACAAAGGCCAGTGACTGCCTCAGCTTGACTTCACAGTCCTGCAGCAGCCCTCACCCTGGCTGTGTGGCCACCGTAGTAGCTCACACCTGCAGCACGGATGGCGCTTCAGGCGCAGCTGGAGGCACTGTCGTTTGCAGTGGAGGACCTGGCAGGCAGAGCGACAACTGCAGCGGATGACACACATAACGAACTTGCGACGACACAGAGCCAGCTGCAACAACTGCCGCTGGACACCGGGGTGAGCACCGCGTTTGGAGCTTCGGAGCTCGAGACTTGGCAACACACACGCTTAAGCAAGTTCATATGCTAACGCACACCCACATACTGCATCGGTGCAGGACGTGGGCTATGTGAGGCGTCTGCGGTGTATGGTGCACGAATGGCTGGCAAGCCACAACGTCGCGCTTCCGCCTGCGGGATCCGTGCCTGCAGCCTTCACCGAGGCGGATGTGTCCGCAGCAGCGCAGGCAGTGCAGGCAGTCTGGGCCCCGCAGGTGCAAGCTTTGCTGCAGCAAGTTGCAGCTACACCTGTTGTCCCTCCAGGGTCCAAACAGGTGAGGGAACACGCGCATGGTTCGAAATTGCCAGCAAGTACGTGCTGACGAGCACGTGCTGGTTGCTGTGTGGGGCCTGATCAATGTGTGCTGCCATTGTTACAGGACAGAGCGTTCAGCAAGGCTTTGTACCTAGATATGGACCAGCTCCACACCTTGCTTCACGACTTGGTGAGTGCTGTGCTCAATGTGCTTGCTGTTCACCCCTCCTGTTCCCGGCAAGCACCACCATGTGTGCCATAGCAGGCAAGTACAGCTCGCCCTTGGATGCTTTGCAGGGGAGCCCGTCGGCGAGCGAACACGCTCTGCAGGTGATCCTTCAGAACGAGATGCTACTAGAGGAGGTGGCGCTTGGCACGGCCTGGCCGGTGCTGCGGGACGCACTGCGGGCGGGCCTGCAGGCGGGCGCGCCAGCACAGCGCGCGCTGTGCGTCGACGCAGTGGGGAAGCTGACGCAGCTGTACTGCAGCAGCAGCGGGGGCTCCTGCCTGCATTGCGTGGAGCTGCTCGAGGCGTGCCTGCCAGTGCTTGAGACAATGCAGTTGGCGCTCCCACAGAGCGGGTTTGCAGGCAAGTGTTGTGAGGGCGAGGATAACTCCTTGGGGGCCCAGATGCCGTGACTTGCTGGGGGATGTCCTTGCATGCATGCATGCATATGGATTGTGGGACGGCCGCAACTTGCTAATGCTGTGGGCGTTGGTCACGCGTGATCAGGTGCACGGCGATGCGATGCGACGGATGGCCCTGCAATCCTGCATGCCTGTTGCCAACGGCAGCGGCGGTACCGGCATCGTGTGCAACAACAGCGGCGCTTTGCATTCCCTGCACACTGCGCCGTTGAGCCACTCAGTGCCACTCAGCACTGGTCAGGCCTGATGCTCCTACCCTACTCCGCACATCACAGAGCAGCAGTCCACTGCACCAATATCGTCCTGTCATTCTGTTCTTCGTGATCCAGGCAGACGACTTGACAGCCCACCTGCCTTGGCTTGAACCAACAATCATGCACTTCCGATTCACCATGTATACCTGCCTGTATTCGTTTTTGTATTGGTTGATCGTCACCTCATGTGTGTCACAGTGTGGCACCCTTCATACAGTCTGCATGTATTGCATAAATACTTCGCAGGCTCACGCCGGGCAGTGCTGCAGTCCCTGCAGCAAGCTGCCGCAACCTCCTCCTCGTCCGTCGCCTCACCCACTGCGCCCAGCGCAGCCGGCACTCACCTGGCGCTGTGCGGCTGCGCGTCACAGCTGCTGGCCAGCATCGCAACCGACTTCCACGTCCTGCCGCACGGAGTGGACCGCGCAGCCGCCCCCCTGGTCATCAAGCTTGTCAGGGCGGCCATGCTGCCCAGCAGCTCCGAGACCACACCCAACAGCGCAGCATCCAGCTCCGAGACCACAGGACCCGCTTCGCAACCTGCATCTCGCGGGCAGCCAGCAGCGCTAGCATCCGTCGGTGCGGCCAGCGACAGCTCGGCCAGGAATGCGGCAGCGGATCCTGTTGCATCTGACGGCAGCGGCAGGTTGAGGACGCTCGCTGCCCTAGACGTACTATGCCTCATGCAGCCTGAGCTGTCGTGGTGGCAGCGGCTGTGCAGCCGCACGAACAGCGCCCGCTGGCTGGGCTTGCCGGGCATGATCCAGGGCGCCTTGCTGCCAGCGCTGCTGCTGCCGGACACGCCGGCTGGTGTTGCAGATGCGTCCCTGACAGGAAGCAGCACATCAGCGGGAACTGCGGGCGTGCAACAGCCTGCGCTCAGCACCCAATGTCCTCACCTCTGCACCGCAGTAGCTGTGGCAACGGGTGTGCTGCAGAGCCCTTGCACATGGGCGGCTTACACCGAGCCCAGCAACGGCTGCAGCGGTGCCAAGAGCTCAACCAGCGTTGATGCCGTCGACAGCGGCAGCAGCAGCAGCAATAGCAACACAGCGGAGTCTGTTCAAACCCTGCTTCGGGAGCTGTTGAAGATGTTTTGTGGCGAGCATTCTCGAAGCACAGCAGACCGCAGCCTCTTGCACGCACTTCTGGCCCACTGCCTGCGGTCTGTGGCACAGTCACGGCCACAGCTGCTCACTGCCGACCCCTCACCCTTGACCTGCCTGATCACGGCTGTCACCGATACTTGCAGCCGGCAGGCTGGGCAACAGCAGCAAGGGCTGGACCAGCCACAGCTGAGGCAGCCGAACCTGCATCAAGCCCCTCTCACACCTCAAAATGGCGTGAACGCGTCGGCAGCACCTCAGCAGGCCGTGGGCAGGGCCGGCGGGGCGGATGGTGGTGATGCCGATCGACTGGTCGAGCACGTATGGCTGCAGAACGCCGCCATGCTGCTGGCTGCGCTGGCCGACTCGACGGATGCTTTCAGCTCCACCGGAGGCGGCACCGCCATGCAAGCAGCTGGCAGTGCTCACGCCTTGGATCACAACAGGGAGCGTCTGGCTGGCGAGCTGCTGCACAGCGTGCTTGCGTGCATGCGCGTACGGGGCGCCGGGCCGTACGGCAGCGCTGCCGCCAGCTGCCCTGGCGCACGCGGTGCTGCCGCATCACCCCTGTTGCTGCTGCTGCGCGCCGCCGTGGCGCTGCTGGTAGCTGCGGACGCCGCACCGCCCACTGCACCACCACCACAGCAACAGCATTCTGGCAAACACCACCATCACGGCGCGATCGAATCACGCCAAGGTGGTGGCGTTGATCAGGCGGCCGGGGATACAGCGCAGGCCGGCGCACCGATACAGACCCGGCTGGACAGCGCATTGCAACGGTTCGGCGACAGTGCGGCAGCATCGCTGCCTGAGGAGTGCAGCGTGGAGGTCCTGTTGGCTGCGTGCAGCTGCGGGCACGAGCCGCCCGCGTGCCTCCGCACCTCGTCCCTGACGGCTGCATTCGCTCGGCATGTTGCATGTGCGTGGGGCGCTCTGCCCAGCGCAACAGCTGCTACGGCCATGGCTGCAGGCTGCGAGGACACCACCGGATCGGATGCCACGCACAGCAGTGGTGGCAGCAAGGGCGCAACTGTGTGCACAGCTGCTGCGGCTGTGTCATTGGACGCTGGCAGGCAGCACGAGCGGCAGAGCGGCGTAGCCTTGCCGCCGCTCAGTGATCCTCCTCCTCCTAGCAGGATGCGGCGTGTGGATCAGGGAGTGGTGCTGGAGACACATCAGACGCTCACACGCGTTGCGTCATGCGCCGCCCGCCAGCCGGCTTTCTGTACGGCCCTGGTGGACTGTGGTGAGCGCCGCAGCAACGATTGGGGTCAAAGTGTAGTGTGTGTGGAACTCAGTGACCCTTGGCTTCTGCACGCTTGCTGCCTTGTGCTTAATCCCTCCCCGCAGATCCTGCCTTGGAGTCCATGTCGTATGCTTCGCACACGACTGTACTGTGATCTTATCCCGAGTCCTGCGTTTCCATGTCCTGCACCAGTCAGTCAATGTGTGTCATGCACTCACTCATGCTGCGTCCCTACATGGATGTGTGATTGACTCGCGCCGCATGCCGGCACACCGTATTGATAGCGCACTGGTGTGGCATGAGCGCCTTGTTTACGAACTGGCTTTGCTCAAATCCCCATGTAGCTGCTGTGCTGTGACCTGACGCGGCGGTGTGGTGGTGGTCGCGCTGTTGCCCTCCTCTGCACAGGCGTCCTCAACGACTGCCTGGCGTGCCTCCTGGCAGAGGTGCAGGCGTGCACCCCGGAGCAGCTGTGTGACGAGCTACACCTCGCCTGCCACATGTACATTGCGCCGTCTTCGAACGACTCACCCTCCAGCTGCACGCCCGCGCCCACCCACCCCACCACCGCCGTCAGTCAGAACGACACGGGTATGCCCGTAACCGGCAGCAGGGCTGGCGTCATGGGCAACGGCGATAGCAGCAGGACGGGCCCGCCCGCAGGGCTGCACGTGCTGTCGCATTTGCCGCTGATGCGCACGATGATGTCGTGGCCGGGCCTGCCGCGCCTGCTGGACGGCCCCTCCGCGAGCGCCCTGCTGCTGAGCCTCCTCAAGGTAGGGGGGGGGGGGCAGCAAGCCTGGCATAGAGCACACGTTGAACCTGCGTCATGCAGCATGTGTGCAGTGTGAGGTCGTGCAAGGCAGTTTTGAGATCGCAGTACTGTGTGATGGCCATGCACATGACACGTGCTATGTGTGGCCGCCTCTGCACGATGCTGCAAACGGACATTCGGGGCGCAGGGCAGGTGGATGATTGTTACTTGATTGACTTGCCTCCGCTTGCGTCTGTGAGAGATCGCATGGCCGCCCGGTTCGCGCCTGGCTGATACTGATACTGATGATACAGCTGCTTCCTGCAGCTGGTTAGCATTCCTGGCTTGCATGTCCACCCTCTGCCTGCGTGCCTAGGCAGTAGGCAAGCTGTGCATGTTGGTGCCATGCGCAGGAGCTTGTGTGCTGGCTGGACCTGACGCCCTCAGACAACACCAGCCGTGTATCACCGGAGGACGCTGCGTGTATGGCGCTGCTGGTGCTGGCGGCATGGTGCCACGACCTGCAGGCAGTGCGCCATTTGGATTCCGCCACCAACATACGGTGGGTGCAGACGCCGCACTCGCAGCTGCTGTGGGTGTCGTTGATGCCTGCCTGATCCACCCCATCATCCTTGACGTTTGTGAAACGGATAGCAGGCCTGCAAGAAGTGGGATTCCTAATGGACGGACACCTGTGAATTGCGGAGTGCTGAGCGATGTATTTTGTGCTTGTGTGTGCTTGTGGCGGCCATGCTCGATGCAGGTGGTATGTTGAGCGCTTGGTGGCGCGTACCGACATGGACCCCCCCGAGAGCCCCCTGCGCGCAGCCAGCCGCCATGTCCATGTCAGCTTGCTGAGGGCTACCAGCCAGGTGCCTGCCTAGCCTCCGGCAGTACTCCCACCCCACCTGCATGAGCAGTGAGATGAAGCGCCGTGGTCTTGCGTCCTCGCTCGTCGCATAGACCAGAGACGCCAGAGGCACAGCCGCTTGCAGGGTGGTGCGTGAGGCTGGTGGTTGCTGGCTTTACACGACCCACACGTGGTGCATGCAACAATGTGCATGCTTGTGCTTTGTAATCTGAGCCGGGCTAGCTCGTGCATGTACACGCTCCTGCATGCGCGCGCATGCCGTATGCGTGTGCAGAAATCGGGGGGCAGGGGCCGGACCGGCAGAGCAGGGCCATACGAGCGCGCGCGAGCGCGCACCCTTGCGTGTTATGGCTTGGCATAGGGGTGCATGGAGAGCTACGGGCAGGGGTCCCGATGCGCGCGTCACAAAGAGCATACCTTCATGAAACATGAGAGCTTGCTGGCCTTCCAACACCCTGTGGGGCCATCAGAGGCACCTTAGTGCCACTGTTGCATGCCATACTCGACTGTCACACTGTACGCTGCACATGTCGATGCCACGGCCCCTGACACTGTGCAACCGCGAGGTCGCTCATGGTTATGCCACCTGTGCATCGCTTCGCCACTTTACTGATGAGGTAGGGCATCCGAAGGGCATCTGACTGCCTGCAATTCATCCCAGATGGTTACCTACACGCACCACACCGCTATCCTCCCTAGAACCAGTACACGAGTTCACCCGCCCGGGGCCGAGTGTGCCCGGTATGGTCCCGCTGGCAGTGAAAGCGTTGCAGGCAGGAACGCCCGGCCAGTGCCTGGTCACTGCTTTCAACGATGCCGTTGGTGGTTATGGTTGGCTTGTTGAACACTGTCATGGCACTGTCATCAAAGTCCTATTGTTTGGCATGCCAGGCGGTGGATCACTGATTCACTGCTGTGTGTGCGTGTGTTGTCACGTGCGGGGCTTGAGCGCGTACATGCGCACTTCGAAGAGCTCCTTGGGGAAGTTGCGCTGCTTGACGTTGTACAGCACCTGCACGCAGCGGTGCAGCACGCATATTAGTGGGCAGTGGCGCAGTTGTAGATGTGCACGACAAACATCATATCCTCGCGCCTCTTCCACAACATGCCTGTCGATTGGCAGGCATGCGTTGAAGCACATCAGCATCAAGCTCTGCCCCCGAATATCACCCGAGTCTCATGGTGGCAGTTATGCTGCGTATGTGGGCAGTGTATGGCTCCTCGACATGCCACCGCTAACCTTGTCTGACCAGCACGATTGACGCACTCATTAGTGCAAATGTGTTGACGCCAGTGGTGATGCACAAACCCCTGATGCCGCTGCCTTCCAACACCTCCCGCCCCGCCTGGCACCCTGCACACACCAGCCTGCATCTTTGCCAGACCCTTCCCCTCCATTCCCCCTGTCAACCCCAACTGGTGCCTGTACACCCACCCTGTGCATCTACATGTAGGGGGAGTGCACCGATGGCTGATGCAGCTTCACCCAGTGCATGTCATCAGCATGCTTTTTAGCGTGAGCCCCCACCGCATGCACACAGCAGTATGGGGCCTACATACGTACGGGGCCGGTGGGCCTGGAGCCGCAGCACCCTCAACGCAGCGCACCTGCACGTTGGCGCGCTCAAAGAGCTGCAGCATGTATGCGTTGGAGCGCGTCAAGGAGGCATCGTCATTGTCCACCACAAACCCCTGCCTGCAACACACACACATTCACACACTGTGTGCTTATGCACCAGGCCAGCAAGACATAGGCTGCATCCTGCATGCATCATTGTGCTTTTGTCGTAGTGGACAACCGTGGTCAGTTGGTGTCTAGTTCGCTCAATGCACTCGTCAGAACGCTGCGGTATCTTGCTAGCACACACGCAACCACTCACTTGCAGATGTTCTCCTTCACGAACACCACCCCGTCCGGCTTGAGCGCCGCACGCGCCTTCTCAAACAGCTGGATGACATCGTCTGCAGGCAGCAAGGGAAGGAGGCGCCGTGTGTGATGCACCGACACCGCGCCAGCCACCCCCCACGGCACATGGCGGCAATATCCAGGTGGCCTACAGCTGCTGCCACACGGACTGCGAATGCAGCCTGGGGTCAAGGAGACATGCAAACATGCAAACATGCAATGGTGCTGGCACATGAGGCAGCGCACCCCCTCGGCATTATAAAACGCTCAAGACCACAAATTTACAATGTATGGCGCTGCCCTGGTGCTTCGTAGATGTAAGGGGTGCCTGGGCGGCGCGCATGCGGGGTCACCAGGCGTGGGCAGGCCAAGGCGCGTGTTGGCGCAGGCGCAGCGGCGTTGTGTTGCTCTGCCGTGCGCTGTGCGGTGTGCTGTGCCCCCTCACTCACCGTCTGTGAGGTAGAGCATGCACCACTGGATCCAGATGCAATCATACCTGCGCATGTATCCAGGGAGGGAGGGAGGGCAGTGAGCACAGCGTAAGCGGGCGACCACGTCAGCCTGGACGCCACCACGCCAAGCCAAGCATATGCAGCGGAGCCCCGAAGCAGTCAAAGCATACCAGGATTCAATGGCCCACCACCACCACTGCAATTGCACTGCATTTGCAGTGTCTTCGGCACAAACCTCCAGAGAATCATTACCAGCATCGTGCCCCACGTTCCTTCCCTCCCACCCTGCATTCAAGGCCGCCGCACAAGAGCGATGAACGAGCATCCCACCGCCGCTACCAATAATCCTACAGGTGAGCCGCACTGGCCTCCTCCGTTACTCAGCAGCCGCACCGTCCAGATCACACGCTGTCCGGGACCTAGTGCGTGGATGTGTGCAAGCCTCACGCATTCACCGCCGCCCGCTCACCCACCTTGCCGGCTCAAACACATGCTGCTGCAGGCCACAGCAATAGAAGTTGACCGCACGGTTGCCGGGCGGCAGCGTCTTGAGCTTGGCGCGCTTAGCCACCAGCGTCTTCTCAGCCGTTTCCAACAGGTGCCTGCCGCACGCACAGCAGTGGTTGCGCACGCGGCGACAAACCAGGATGCGAATATGCGATGGATCGATACACGACAAACACAGGGTACGCGGTGGTCCTTTCCTGTAGCGCAACGCGCATGGCACACATCAGTGCTTGTCAAGCAGGCAGCACGCGAGCATGCTCTGCCTAGCCCCTGTCCTGGCCACCGTATGCTCAATGCTCCCATCCTGGTGTATGATTTCACCTCCCGCATCACCCCATCCCCACCCCAAACCCCTTTGCGTCAGCGCTGACTACATCTCGCCATCTCGGCGCTGGGATTTCGAATTTTGAACCAGGGTCTCACTCACTCACTTGCTGGGCTCCAGCACGTCCACCTCCTGGAAATGGTGCATTAGCAGCTCCGCGCTCACGCGCCCCACGCCCGCACCGCAGTCTGCACGCACGCAGAATTGCAACCCACACTGGCAGGCATCAGGCAACTGCGCGCACCACCGAGGGAACGACCCACGTATGGGGAACCCCGGCTGCCTGGACGTCGCATCGCAAGCGATGCCAGGGGCACAATGCCAGGGGCATTGACTGTGACGATACCGCATGTGTTTAATCCAGGCGCATACAGCTCATGCATGTGCTTTGGCTGGACTATGGGGCGATGCCCATGTCATGCTACTATGGTGTGCACATCTGATGTTCAGCTTGCTTGTTCGTCAGTGTCGCGTGTTCCCATTCTTGCAGTGCATGTGTACATCCAATGCACCAGCCGGTATGGGCCGCCTCGGCGGCAGGCGTTGCAAGCCAGCCCTTCGCAGCACCGCACTGTTGCCAGCGCATGACGCACACTGTGCAGGACAGGACCATGTGCCTGCACCGTCACCATCCAGGCGTCAACCTACCTAAGGCTACTAGGGTCCGTGCGCCTTTGCTCGCCTCTTCGAGCTGCACCTGCATCACCTGACAGTGTACACCACAACCGACACGTCCAAAAGCTGCCACAAGTCTGCACGTCAGAGCCGCGACGGTCTGTGGAAACCATTCGTGAGCTGTGCCCATGCACATGGAAAGATACGGCACGCCGACGGTGTATTGGCTGCATATGATGGTGCAGCGACAGCCACTGATGATGGCTTCCGAACTGGACACCACTGCGGACCCCGATGCACACCCCCAGAGAATCATGCGACTGTTGTGCAGGAGTTGTTGTTATCTTACCTTGAGCAACAGCTGACGGCTGTCCTTCACGTCCGCGTCGGAAACATGGCCAAAGCCGCCCAGCACACCATCGTACGTGGCGTCCTGCTGGTCCCAGTAGCTCACAGCTTTGCTGTACCAGGTGTTGTGACTCCCATCTGAGTCCTGAGTGGCCTGCCACAGCTCCTCAGGTGTCTTAAATTCCTGCAGCGTGGCAAGCACTAGCTCTGGGACGTTTGAATGCCGAACGCAACACGTCCACGCTAGCCGTGCGCAAACGACACAAAAAGATGGAACGGCAATTGAGTTGCGAGGTTGTTTCTAGCGGGTAGCAAGGCAACTCCTCACTTGTCCAAGCGCATCATGGCCGGTGTCCATTCCGCCGCCACGAACCACCTCCAGGTGCGCGCACAATGACGGAGCTGGCTTTGTCACAAGGATTTGTCCGACATACAGAGATACCCCTATTCACCAGAGTGATGACGCCTGTGCTGGTGGTTTACAGCGGTATGTGCGCAGTCTCCTGCGCTGCCTGCGTAGGGTTGGCAGAGCGGGTGCCGGGTGAGGTACAGTGAGCGCACTGTGTGCCAGCCAAAGTTCAATAGTGTGAGGTGTGGCATTTACTTATGACCGACACCTGTTATTTTACAATGCATTGCACCATTGCACCACCTCCCCTCGCTTCCTCGCACTCTGTGCGCACCTCATCCCTCTCTTCCCACCGGGAGGTGGGCGGCTGCATTGTAGCGACACAAGGGCGGCGAGCATGCCACTGACGTATGAAAAGTGCATGGGCGGCGTGCAGCAGCAGGTGCAGCAGTGGGGGGGAGGGGCGGAATGCAGGACGCATACACAACACAGCTGTGCAAGCAACGCGTGCACGCATGGCACAGTGCGGTGCACGCCTGCTGCCAGACCATCCTAGAAGCCTTGCCATCGTCAGGCACAGTCACTACGCATGCACCCGAAATCATGCCCCACGGGAATTCCTTCCACAGGCTGTGGGGGTGTGTGCGTTGCTGCTGCACGAGCAAGGCAGGCGTACTGAAGTACTTGTGGCAATTGTCAACACATCCTCCTGGAATTCATCGTAGCATCAATGTATGCCTGGGCTCAAATCACAGACATGCCCGCTCACACACGCGCCACCACACACCCCACGCAACTTCATGTGCACTAACACAATCCATGAATGGCCTGATAGGCCAAGTGATGTAAAGTCAACCATCCTCATGGAACAAGGCCAGCAGGCACAATTCGTCATGATGTCTGCCCAGCTTGAACACTGCAGGCGCTTACTGGAAGTGATCAACGGGGAACCCCTCATCGCCACTTGCAGCAGCACGCGATGCAACGCCTGTCGTGCGCGTGCTGCACATTGGCGCCAGCAGGGCAGGGCTGACTGCTGCGGGCTGTGCGGCATGCATTTGCCGCTGTCGCAGTGCAGGAGAAGGAAATGAAGCAAGCAAGAAGGTAGCCCCGGCCTCTACTCAAAAGACCCTGAGTTTGGAGTCAGGGTCTGGCCTGTGGAGTCCTGCCCCTGCTGAAACAGGTCAGGATGCTCCTTGCTGGGAGGATGACAGCAGCCGGCCTGCATTCGATGTCATTCCCTCGGGCCCTTCGCCATGCATGGTTGACTTACATCACTTGGCCTATCTGGCCATTCATGGATTGCATCAGTGCATATGAAGTTCGCCATGCATGTTGCATTCAACCAGTCCTTCTACTCCTCAGCATCCAGGTGTCATGCCAAGCAGAGCCCATCAGCTACTTACATACTTGTCCTCTGCCATCTCATTGCAGCATTCTTGTCGCGTCAGTTGGTTGTAAGAGCGAGCCGCGACCTTTGCTGTTTTGGTGTCGACGTGCTGTTGTTGAATCCGTTCAGCCTCTCACTCACAGTTCAACGCTTTCTTGCAGCCAAGCAGCTGCTCACCAGCAGGCAGCAGCAGCAATGAACATCATCGGTGGCTTGGGCTCGTTGCTGTGGCGATTGGAGCAAAACTCAGAGCATTGGCTGACGGATTCGTGGCACCCTGGACGCATCCCCAACCTACAGGGCAAGGTGAGCTGACCAGGCCTGTGCCCCACACGTCCAGCGACCAGCGGCAGGGCTGTGTTGGTTTGGAACTGCGCTCCTATCCCGCACTCTGCTGCTGCTGCTAGCCTGCCTGGTGTAGTGATGAGTGACGACCCATGGGCACTGACGGCCTGGTGGACTGGCCTGCATGCCTATATATATATATACCTTGTGGACTGGCAGTCATGGCAGCAGTGATTGATGCAGCATGCCCAGCTGGGCTCCCTAAAGCTCAGATACATCGGGTGTGCGCTGATATGACTGAGTGACTTCCTGCCATGCCTGCATCCATGAACCCGTGTTGCCGTGAGGCCGGGCAATGTGCATGCGCGTAGCAATTGCGAGGTGTCTGGGCTGATCTGGCGGCTGCCGCAAAGCGAACAACGCTCTGATGGTGTGTGCTGCCGGCACTCCTCGACCCTCACCACACCCCCACACCCCTGCATGTGGCCGTCTCACAGGTGGCGGTGGTGACAGGCGGCAGCAGCGGCATTGGCCTGGAGGTGGTGCGCAAGCTGGCTGAGAACTGCGCCAAAGTCTACATGGTGGCGCACACGCGGTGAGTTCTGAGCGCCACGTATGCGCATGCAGGTGCGCATGCGTGATCACCATTACGTCAACGACACCGCCTGCCAAGCGCGCGGCAAGTATGCATGTGAGTTGCTAGCGCATCACCAACCACATGCCCAGAGCCGTGGCACCACACCCAAGTGCTTGCTTCGTGCGTCAACGACGATGTGTGAGCCGGTGATGACTGCATGTAGTACCGGTCATT
Organism: Chlamydomonas asymmetrica; assembly: GCA_001662385.1. Classification (NCBI taxonomy): domain Eukaryota; kingdom Viridiplantae; phylum Chlorophyta; class Chlorophyceae; order Chlamydomonadales; family Chlamydomonadaceae; genus Chlamydomonas; species Chlamydomonas asymmetrica. The sequence continues at coordinate 83,440 of BDDA01000085.1, forward strand.
ACCAGTACCGATGTATGAATGGCATGCGGAATGCACCCTACTCCACCGGCGCTCCAGCACATCCGCGGCTACCTCAAACAGACCACCTTCAACACGCAGTACAAGGCCCCTGCCGCCTCTGGTACCTGCCCTGCCACCACCGCCACCCTGGCATCCACCGCGCTGGGCGGCCAGGCTCATGCGGATGTGCCGGCAGGCGCGCACGAGGCTGATCCCCTGTCGGCAGGGCAGGGGCACGGGCCCGGCAGCGTCGAGCTGCTGGTGTATGATTTGGGTGTGCTGAGCAACGTGGTGAAGCTGGCGAGGGATCTCAAGGCGCGGGAGAGGAAGATTGACATCCTGGTGGCCAACGCATGTGGGTGGTTACGAACTCATGATCCAGCATAAATTTAGGCTTGGTGGAGGGTTGATATTCATGTTGCTATCCATTTGCTGCCAAGGGTGCAATGCGTGTGCTCGGTAGGGCTTGGCAGCTGCTGGTGTCACGGTGTGCACCACGGCTCAGGTGATAAGGGGCCCTGACGGCAATGTTGCTGATGTGCAACCGCATCATCGCACTCACCTGCACTTCTCTGCCCCGTAAACTGACCGTCAGCGAGTGGTGTCTTGATCATGAGTTCATGGCAGCCACGACGCTGTTGATGGGTATGAAAGCTGACGCTCCAATCCCATGAGCCATGACATGTCCTAATGCTCATTTCTCTTCGTTCCGCCTGGTCCTGCCCTGCTCTCCCCCTTCCCCCCGGCTGCGTTGTTGCCCGCCCCGCCACGGTGCGCCTCCACTCCCGCCACCCTATCTGTTAATGTATCCCACACTTCGCCTTCACCGTCCTACGAGCAGCTCTGTTCATGCCGGGTCCGCTGGCCTACACGCCTGACGGCATCGAGCAGACGGTCGCCACCAACTACTTTGCGCACGTGGCGCTCATCCTGCAGCTGTTGGACGTGATTGCTCCAGGGGGGAGGATTGTGCTGCAAGCAAGCATCGCAGAGCAGTACGGCACCCTGAACCTGAACGACATCAAGGTGCGTCCATACCTGCATGTAGGGAACTAAGCACGTCATCGTGTGATGTTGACGCATTGCGGTGTGGGTGTGAACACCGCAGCACTCCTCCTGCAGCTTGCTAATGAGCTGAGTCCCGCATGACTGCAGCATCCCCCCTCTTCTCCCCATGGGATGAAATGCAGATTCCTCAGCTCTCTTCCGTCCCATGACCCTCCCCCCCCACACCCCCCGCGGCCCGGCTGGCACCCCT
>BDDA01000085.1:85659-108682 GCA_001662385.1 Chlamydomonas asymmetrica
ATGATTCCCTATGGCTGCAGCAAGCTGTGGATCCTGATGCTGGGCGACGAGCTGCAGCGGCGCCTGAAGGACAAGGAGAGCGGCGCCAACAGGATTGACGTGTTCGCGGTGCACCCGGGCCTGGTGGATACGCCGCTGCAGGGCAAGGCCCACCCCATGTGCGTGCTGTGCATGCCATGTACACGCGCTGCACTTGACGTGGCGTGAAGTATGTGTCTGGGTTGGAGCGATGCTTTTGCACGATGAAGCGACTGTTGCGTACGCGCATGAAACGGGCATCCGCTTATGATGATGATGATTTACAGTCTGCTAGCACAAGGCCAAGGACTGCCCTCAAAGAGGGGACCAACACCCAAAAGACAAACAACAAGCACTGACAGACACGCTAACAGACATTAACCACGGCTGGTCCTCAAATGATTATGATAAGCCTGCACCTGTGTAGGTGCATACTGAAGTGCATGCCCAACCGCGGGACGCGTCCACGGCAGGAGTTACCTCAAGTTCGAGGTCATGACACGTCCGTTGTGGCTCGCCAGCAGTTGTTTCAGCTGCATTGGCCGTGTATGACGTGCGCAGTCTGGCCCTGGAATTCATTGTATCCCGCACGCCACATGCCCTTGCGTTACCATGTGGCACCATTGTTTGCCACCCCCTGCTGTCCGACCCTGCCGGTCTGCCAGTAGCCAGCCATGGTGTCGCAGACGTGTCAGCTCATGCAGGCCCTACACGGCTTGCTCCTGGTTGCCGTTAAACCTGGTGGCATTACCAAGAAATAGTTTGGCGTGCAATATACCCTGTAATGCATGCATCAGTACACTATGCAGTGTGAGTGACACGCGCATCCTCTTGCATGTGTAACTGTGGTTGCCCCATCACCTGCTGCAGGTACCTCACTGCATGGTACGTGTGGATTAACAACCTGCTCATGGGCATGCCGTCGTGGCGTGGTGCATACCCTGCGCTGTATGCGGCCACCGCACCGGAGCTCACCGGCAAGGTCAGTTGACGTGGCCCCTGCCCTATCACAGCAGGTTATCGAGAGAAGTTTGGAGCTGTTTGTTGCCATTCCAGCATGGTCTTGCAGCATAGCGCTTGGATAAGGTGTGTAGTTGGGGGGCTGACAGCGGCTTTGGGAGTGATTTTGAGTTTTCTGCATGCATCCGTGGTCAAGCAGCTGCAGCCAGCCATGCAGCTGTCTAGCACGAGCCCTTGCGTTCATTCAAGGACGACGTTTCATTTGCCACCCGCTGCTAGCTCCCTTTTTCCCTCTGGCGCTTCCGGCTGCGTGCTTGTGACATGCTCCGCAGGGCTTCAAGTACTTCGGGCCTACGCAGTTCAACGTCGGCATGACGGCGGAGCGCAGCCCCATGAACCGCCTGTGGCGCAGCAAGGGCATCCAGGCGCGCAGGCAGCTGTTTGACACCACCGTCAAGGTCCTGCAGGACGCCGGGGTGAAGCTGAGCCACGTGCCCCAGGCTACAGTGTGAGACACAACGACAACAAGGGCAAGGATAGGGGTGGTCGATGATTGAGACTTGTGGTATTCTGGTTGACGGTTGTGCTTTGAGGGTTGTTGGGGCCAGCGGCATTGTGACCACAGCCACTGTCCACCCCACTCAGTGAAGCTTGCATGCCGGTGCACCTCTTTATTTCCTCCGTGTGTTGTGTCAAGCGCAGGCCAGTTCAGTTTAATTGAGTGTTTGATTCTGCCTTCCCTAATGGTCGCGCAGCTGCATATAGGCAGCTGCTGTTGCTGATTGTATGGCGCGTTGTGGTGCGGCGTTGGTCATCACACCAGCACCTTCTTGATGCTGCAGCGTGCACGCGTTGCAATCCTGCATTGTGGCAATTGTTAGCAACCTGCTGCGTTGACTGAGATGGAGTCATGGCCGTACCATAGTTTTGGCAAATCAATGAGCTCCTTCCTGTTCAGTTGTAGTCGCCATTACTGATTGAATTGCCGTCGCTGTTGCGTACATGAGGGGTCGTCCCCCCGGACCTGCCCAGTTGGCATCCACAGCTGCATCCACATTCTACATCCCGCAGCCACAACGCCTGCATGGTCCGCCTGGCCTGCTGGGCCCTGCCTTGCTCATTGACTCATCGCTTGTTGGCTCAGGACAGTCAACACACAGCAGGGATATGTGAGGAGTGAGGAGGTGTGCTTGCTGTACACGCTGCTTGGATGTACCGCTGTACCTGCTGTGCTCCACCTGTTCAGCTTGCCGGGGCAAAGTGCCTGTCAGGCCGACAAGGGATGGCAGGGGCTGGGGATGGCAGCGGAAGCGGCGGCTGGGGATGGCGGCCGGGGCACTTCACCTGCCACATGGGCACCTCAAACCGCCCAGAAGTGGTGCAAGTGCATGGGTCGCATTGCGTCGTGACCTCTGCTCTCATTACAGATATGGCGCTGCCTCACCCGTTCTTGGCTGCTAACACCACCGTCGAGGCCCCACCGCAGCCGCACCAACAATAACAAGCAACGCGACATACCTCATGGCCTTTGCAGGGCTGCAGTTGCAGCTGCAGCGTGGCACACTGGCACCACAGGCACCAAAGGTGCCAGTACAGCTTACAGCAGCGCGTGCTCCAGCACACAGACGGCCATGACGCTGTCCTGTTCGATAGCGCCACCGGCGCTCTTATGGGCTGCCGTATGACCCCTGCCGCATCCGATTCCTCACCACGCTACCCCCCTATCCTTGATGATCATTCCCATGCCCCTCAGCCCCGTGGCAACCTGTAGTTGGGTTTCGCACTACAGGAGTGTTCCTGCAGAAGTGTTCGTCAATTGTACCACGCATGCAGTACTTACAGCACATTTTGACCATGCAGCCAGAGCAGGACCCGGTGGTGTGTGGGGTGGGCGTTGATCCTCGCTTCTTGTAGAGTGCTGGTGGTGAGGATGCGAATGCGATTTTAAACTTCAGGCATGGTGGATGAAATAACAGGTGCGCTTAAGAATAAGAATGAGAATGAGACAATGGACACGTTAACACATGCCAAGAACAAGCTAGCGGGCAGGTTTGACGTTACGCTAAGCCACTTGATGGTATCCACGAGAATGAGTCAAGGGTCTGGCCGGCAGATGAGTTAGGAGGAAGAATGCTTGTGCTCATCACTGCTGCAGCAATAAGAACATCTTACTTAATTTTTAGCGCTAAATCCATCCATGCGCGGCAAAAGGTCTGTGTGATGCCCGCCACACGCAATGCGCTGTCCTAAATGTTGCAGCCGTCGTGCAGGCAGTGCGAAAGTGCCATGCATTACGCCCACAGCTGCATGGGGGTACGCTGTTGTGCATCAAACAGGCACCCAAGAGGCATGCAGAGGCGGGCGGGTATGAATGACTTTTATTGTGCACATCAATCAGGAGACGTTGAGGTTGAAACCAAGGCCGCACAGAGCAGGACGTTGAAGAGAGCAAAGACAAGCCACATGTAAAGTCAATCAATCAAGCCGCATCATGGTGAGCCTGCATCGTCAGCCCTCACAGTCAGTCGTTGGTCCTGCATGTGCACGTTCCATTGCATGATATCATTAAGTGTACGCATGCGCAGCCTGCCACAGCTCCACACGTCCCCCACCGTGGCACGCATGGGCGACCAACAATCAGCGCAGGCGGCCGCATGCGATGCCTGAACCATCACACTTACTGCTTGCTCTTTCATATTCCTCGCCCCAGCAAGAAGCTCGCTCGTACACACAACTCTCAATGCACTAGTGTGCACTTCTCGCAAAACGCCTACCTGACAAGCGGTTTATGTACGGTGTTTGCAGCTTGCAGCCAACTTTGGTCCAGAAGGACTTCATGATAACAGCAAGATAGGATTCACAAGATGGGTGCCCTTGCAGTACGCGTCAAATGTCTCAACACGCGGCTGGCTGGTCCATATATACCACCAAAGAGCGAGGGTGCAACACAACAGCCAACGGCATACGCAGCGCTCTCGCTCTACCAGCCGTCAAGCGAGCTGCTCTTGTAGAACGTGAGCTGTTCGTGCTTGATGAGCCCCTGCGGCTTGCTAAGGATGTAGTCAGTCACGTTTGTCGCGTTCTGCGCGGTCATGTGCGCCAGCAGGCTGGTGCCCGGAGGCCTCAGGGCACTGGCCGCGGCCGCGACGGCCTGCAGCAGGTCTGTCCAGCCGGCTGCGGAGCGCCTCTTCATGCGGCTGCGGATGGCCTCAATTGCAGTGCGCTTCTTGGCCCAGTACGCAGGGCCCTGAGCTATCTCGCGGGCCATCGCTTCCGCCATAGTCTCACCGGTTTTCTGCACAGACGCAAGCAGCCAGGCGCACGCGAATGTGACGGGAACATGGCATGCCACGGGGTGGGGGACCGCTAACCAACCACGCTAAGCCAGTGCGGCGGAGCATGCACGCACGCACGTACGCACACCCATATAGCCACCCAGCATATGTGGTTCCTGGAGATTTGCCTGCTATCCTGCTTGAAGGGCCAGGAGTCAGGACACATGCAAGCACGCATCATGACTGCAAAGAGCCTCCACACAAACCAACCACCCGTCCTGCCCATGTGCATCACTGCCACGAAGGCAGCACCTGCATCCACGGCCACAAGCACATGAAGTACTCAGCAAGCTACCTCACCTGCAGGTACACCGCGTCCGCATTCCAAAAGCTGAACACCTTGAGCTCCTCCTCACGGATCATCACGGGCGTCGCCGTGTACATCGCCGCTATGAATGTCGCCGTCATCTTGTGCTCCAGGTAGGCGCTGCTCGCGAACATCGTCAGCAGCCCCACAGAGCGCCGGATGATGCCAAAGAACTCGCAGTACGGCAGGTGCACCACGATCCTCACTTTGTCCTGGAAGGCCTGCGGGATGACGCTCTTGAACTCCGAGCGGGTCTTTTCCGAGGGCTCTGCGTGACCTGAAAGCGTTACATCAATGGCGCCGGCCTTGTCTGCAGGCAGCACGGCGAGCTCCTCCCACAAGCGATTGTAGTTCCTGCGGTGGCCCTGCACGTTGCCTTGCGCCATGAAGCCAAGCGAGTAGGGACACGCCAGCTGCGGTTTGAGCTCCGGAACCGACGGTTCCAGCTCCGGAACCATGGTGACGGTTCCGTATCCCGCAGACTTGGCTGAGCCAACGAACGCAGCCGCAGTGCGTGCAGTGACTTTGGGGTCCACGATCTGAACGGGCTCCCGGGCGCACGACGCAAATGCATCCTTGCCGTCCGCAGGCTGCTCCGCAACAAGTCCGAGCGGGCCCTTGACGGCGCTGGCGGCCGTCTCGCAGCCAGCCGTGGGGAGGACGGGAAACCACCATGCTGCTTTGACACCCATCATGTTGACAAACGTCGTGACATGCGGGGCAAGGCCTATGAAAATGGAGTTGGGGTGCAAGTCCTTGAGCTCCTTAATCTGGATGGGTGGCGATTCGTGGATGATGTACATGACAACAGCTGCCTTAGATTTGTGAATGAAATCCTGCAGCATCACAAGTTTGCATCAAGCAGGCAGTAGCACGGTCGCAAATGATGCCTGCATGACCGCAAAACACCAACCCTCGCATGCAACAGCTCCCATGCAGCCATCCAGATGCACAAAGCCACCCTCCCCCCCCGGCCTCTTAGCCCCACCATGCTAACCGCATTTCAGCTTTGGCGCATGCGTTGACACGCACCACATGTGTGCACTGCACACACGCACGGACCCACGGGAAGCACACTGCATGGCAGCATGGCACCACGGGCGCTGTTGAGACAAGTGCACTCGACAGGCGCCTCTCCATGACACGCACCTTGACAGTGTTCACCTCATACTCTGCGCTAACAAACAGGAGAAGGTCCACGTTGGGGTCGAACTCGTACATGTTTTTCATGACCTTGGGGTCGATGTTGCTGGCGTTCAGGAACTCCCGGAAGCCGTTGTCGTGGTTGCGGTCGCCGTGAAGCACCGCACCGTGGATGAGGAACTGCGTCTGGCTCCAGTACGGCCGCAGCTCCTCCATAATCCCGCTGTACGTCTCTACGGCACACACAGCCGCACGCACAGCACACATCAAGGTCACATCATCACTGGACCATGCCATGGCAGGGCAAGGACACGCCGTTGGAGCGACGTTAAGGGCGAGTGGGTCGGAATGTGAGCAGGGGTGCGGAGCAGGGAAGGAAGGCGAAAGTCCTGCCGGACCAAGCTGGCAATGTGGCATGCATGCAACATGTTTGCCTTCCAGCACATTGAGCAGCAGGTAACCACGATCGGCTTCGTACATGCGGGCTAGCCCACCCGCAGCTGTTAGTCGTTAGCTAGGCAAGCCGAGCACTGCTGTGTGCACCTCGCACCATCGACCCCACGTTGGCGTGCTGGTTCCGTGCGGTTCAGCCCATGCAATGCACTATGCGGACCCTGCCTGGACCAACTGCTTACACGGTACACATAGCTTCAGGAGCGTGCAGGCGTGTCGCTCGCCACCCACCCACTCCGTGTCGGTCCTTCGGTCAGGCTATCAGCGTCACTCACCATAGTGCCACGGCACGCCGTTCACCACGGCGATCTTGAGGTCCTTCACATCAACGCCCTGCGAGGCCTTCAGGTTGCGCAGCGTGGACCGAACGCCGCGTTGGAGGTCAGCACGCGCAGCCGAGGCCAGGCTCCCGCAGAGCACCACCGACGCTGCCAAGCACACGAGGGTGTGCCAGAGACGTGCTGCTGCCATGTGGAGCTGCTTGGCGGGGCTGCGTGAGTCACGCCTGCAAGCAAGGGGAGGAGCGAGGCACAGCGGTAACGGAGCATACCCACTCGTACAAATCAGGCAACGAGGAGCATGGGAAAAAAAGCGGGTTTACACGGTGAGGAGGCATGGCTCGAGCATCCAGAGCGGGGCAGGTTGGTTTACAATCAAGCGCACGCCCAGTATGCATGAAAATGTGCTTTTGGGGAATGCCTGCATGTGCGGGCACGTGTAATGCATGCAGGGCACGGGGCTTGCACGGGAAGGGTCGGTATGTTGCAATCACGACCAGGACGCAGCCATTTTGTGTCAAAAACGCAGCCGCGCGTTGATCAATCAGTGATGCTTGCCTGCCCTACAGCCCGCCGGGCCATGAGCTGATTCACCTCAACACACACACACACGCTGTGACTGTGTGCGCTAGGCGAGCATCGTCGGCTGGCTGGCGCGGCTGTTGTAATCATCATGAGCGCCATTGCGGTACTTGCGGCATATATGTGTCGGCGCAGGGTCAGCGTACGGAAAACTACATATACGCGGGCCCCTGTTGCATGTATGATATAGCTAAGTAAAGGACAAACTGCTAGATAATCTTGCTTGCATACCCGTCAGCTGTTTGCACTTGTTTGGCTTGCGCGTTGAAAACAGACACGGTCACACGGGGGTTTGCCCCGAACCGGACCAGTCCTGCCTGTATTTTTGCGGGCCACTTGTTGGCAAAGTGGTGTATGTTTAAGAGACCTAGGCGTAGGTTCATTCATCCTTTCCACGTGGGTGCCACAACCGCTTGCCACTGTGTCACCTCTGGTCACGGCGGAAAGGGCACATATGCAGCTGCGTCAGTACACGCAAGCTGTCAGCAAAGTTCTGTTTTGAAAGAGGCCGCAGGCCCCGGTCAGACCTGTGAAGGCTGTAATGCAATCCAGAGCCCGGGCTGCTGGCGGTCTGGCCACCGTGACCAAACACCCCTTGGTAGGATGGCAAAGTTCCAAATGAAAGGCGTTTGTCAAGCACATTAAAACGTCTTATGTAGTCCAAGCTAACTTGCCAGCTGACAAGCTCTTGATACTTCATGTCTGTGCCGCCGAAACCCTCATGCGGCACTGTCAAAGACAAAGCTGTGGGTCTCAGGCACAACCATGACTGCTTATTACTGGATTTCAACAAGCAGCTGTATGTTGTTGCTTGAAGCTGTGATCCTATGGCAGGCCAGAGAGCAAAGCTGACACAACGCCCGACAAAACTGAAGTGAGACATGAAGCGGGGCAGCTTAGTACAACTCGCTTGCGTATGGCATGGATGTTGAAAATCCAAGTGCAGCCCAGCCTCTTGACACTAGTCTGTCCAGAACCCCGCCCCGCCTGAATCTCGTGCCCACCTCAGTGCCCACCTCCAGCTCATGCTAACACCAAGAAGATGCACGTGCACGGAACTCACCGGTTCGTTGTGCTGTGCTGTTTTATGGGCTCCAGGCGGGCCTGGTCCAGAGGTTCACGCCTGCTCAGCACTCCTGCGGTTCATTGCAGGCCGTGTGGCACATTGCCGCAGGCGTCAGGGACATAGATGCCTCAGGCACTTCACGCTGCTCCCCTTGGCAGCATCATAGACATAATTTAGGCCAATCCCGGGCAGTGCTAGGTACTCTGCACAAACGACGTGCTTGCCTATGGCAATGGCAAGGCATTGTGCGAGGAGGAAGGGGGCAGCCCAGCAGCAGGTAGCGTTGCAGATCGCAAGACTTTACAAAGCAGGCTCCAGAGCGTGGTTTCGGCCACAGTAGCCTTTGTCGCACCCCGTCAAGTTGAAATGCATAATGTGTTGCAGCAAGGCTCTGAAACTGCGCAGCACGCTTCAAGTATCAGGAGCAACAGGTCAGCTTTGTGATAAATATTCTCGCATAAAGCTCATGATAAAACATTTCAACAGCTTGAGCGTGGCAAGTGGTGAGCACGGAGTGAGGGCGTACTACAACGGACTCCAAAATCCGAACACCACCTGCTGAGAACAATTCCTTCCCTGCTGCGAAAGTTATCATACATATGCATGATGCAACAACGTCTTGCTTACATATGACTTATTGCAGTGGACAGGGGCACTAGTAGTTGCCGCTAGTGTGCTTGGTAAGGATGCTCGATGACTCATGTGCACAAAACACGTCACAAACCTGCCGTTTGTGACCGAGTCTAGTACAGGGGCAGATTGCAGTTGAATTCGGGTCCGTGTGGTGCTGCAGCCAGGGCAGAGTGGTAGCCGCGCTGCGACGCCGCCAGTGCGGGTGTCGAGTGCAGCCTTGATGTCGTACGGGTTCTCGTGACAACCGCTGGAATGCTGGAGTGCTTCAATACACAGGTGAACAAATGCCAGTGTAAGCTCTTAAAGTAGAAGCCTCTTGAGCACATTTTGATGACACGCAGTTCACCCGTCCTGAGCAACAAGCACGGCGGTAACTGGTGTATTTACTGGGGTCAGGCAGACATTATTCGGACACCAGCAGTCGTATAGTTTTGTCCCTAGTGAGCGACACCGCTACCGGTCACACTGCTACTGTGCTACCTGACCAGGTAGCGGCAAGCTCACAAGTCACAACTCCTCCAGCTGTCGGCTGCGTGCGCTGGCAGCTCTTACAAGGACTCTAGGTATCGCTTTGTGGCTTCGTGTGCAGCTGCCAAAGCGTGGCTGGATGGCAGCACTGACTTGGAAGTTGGAGCCAAGGTGTTGGTTTGGTAGAGCGCCAATCCTGCTCTTGAAAGGTAGTGGATGTAAGCAGGCTTGCAATCATAGATCTAGACCCTTTCCAGCTGCACCTTTTACCTGTTTGCTGTGGCCAAAGCGTAGATGGCGTAGGGCGCGTACTGCGCGACAATGTGCGCGACAAGTGGCAGGTCACCTCATGCTAGGAGGCGTGTTTCAAGTGCTATGCTGTAAGTCGTATCTGTGAGGTTGATTGCTGAGCCAGGTGCTGTCACCAAGCTGAGATCAACGCACGACAACCCGGGTGCACGCAAGATGCCCTCACAGGCTGGAATTTTGGCACTGTGCAAGCACCGACCTGCACTGCAATGTCTGGTCACAGCTGCTGCAGTGTACACCAGGAGTCTCGCTAGGCCCCAGGAGGCAAGGCCAGCATCCTCAGTGGCGCTAATGACCAGGACTGAGCAGGACGGTCAGGTGGGAGCGGCCAAGAGATAAGACATCATGGGAGAGGTCGAGTGCATCACAGCTCAATTCGGCTCCGCAGAAGTGTGTGGTTGCACAGACGTTATCCCTGAACGGCAGGGCAGACGATCATGTCAAGGTGGCGTTGCAGATTGATGGATTGATTGGATTACATGGTCAGGGCTGGGGCCCAGTGGGAAGCCAGCAACAGGCCGCGAAGGCCAGTGACCACCTATGCCAACGCAGAGCATGTACGTCCAGCGCGGATTGAACAGGCTCAGCATGCATGGAAATGCATTGGCAGCACGCCGTCTGGATGCCACGCAGTGCCAGCTCAGCCTCTCCACGTCGTGGTTCCTAGGTTTCACCCTGGATTTACGAGGTGTGATGTGCATTCGGTGCATGCGACTCATGTTACGTATGATGGATGGAACTGCAGGCGGGCGGGACCAAGCACCAGGCAATGCTGAGGGGAGGGAGAGAGCTTAAGCGGTCAGGGACGTCCGCCGCCTCAACAGCAGGAAGAGCAACAGCGCGCGCATGGTGAGCGTACTGCTGGCCATGCATGGGGAGTGCAGGCACGATTAGCAGGCCTGAACCAACGCAAGACCGCTGCCCACAGGGCCAGGGGAGGCCATGCCGGGCGTTCATGGGCAAGCGCCTGCAGGCAACCGCTGTCTCGAGAACGGACGCAATGCATGTAGCGCTGATAGGCCGGACAGGCAGGGGCAGTGATACATGCGTGGCTGAGCGAGCGTGAGAGCTCGCAAGCGCGTTGCCAGGGCAGTCACATGTGTGAGTTGGCCGGGTGGAGGTGGACGGTGGTAGTCCAGGACATCTGATGCGGCGCTCCCAGAACGTTTGGGCACGAACAAGGACAGCGAGGTGCTTTGACTTTTGACTGCTGCGTTTTACTTGATGCTGGCGAGTCATGCGAGCCATGCGACCCGTGAGCGCGGTGAGGGTGGGTGGTTGTGACAGGTTTGCTGCAGTACACGATGCACACATGGCGGTAGGCAACGACGCGATGCACCGGACCATGCACCAGGCAGCGGCCTGGTGCTGTGTGCAATGTGGGAGCATGCACCTGGGCAGAGGTCAGCAGTCATGCAGGGCAAGCACCAGCAAGGCGGGTTTGGGCGACAAGCTCAGTGCGTTTGAGGGTGGTGTTGCTGGCAACACCATCGTTCGCATGCAGGCATGCAAGCAACGAGCAGCCAAGTACCATGCCAACATGAAAGGCTGGCCCTGGTTGGGTGTGCTCAGGAGCGAGGGAGCAAGAGGCATAACGACGCACGCATGCTGGCTTCAGGATGCATGTTTAGCAGTTCGTTAAGCACCCAGTGGTGGTCATTATTTGAGGATGTGACACCAGTGACATCGGCAGGCTGCCACCTGAGCACGTCGTAGAGCCAGGCGAGGGGGGGCAACATCCACCCAAACCTGCACTTGCTGCCCATCCCCCCCCGCATCCTCCGCGTGCACAACCTCCCATGCTCCCGGATGCTCCCACATGCGCCAAATCATATCACATGTGCCTATGCCTTGGCGCTGGCTTGAGCCCGCTTCATGCCAACCTGCCAGCAGCCTGAGCATGCGCTCATTGTGTGCATCTGCCATTGATGCGGGATGTGGGAGGGGCCGGGCCCAGCAGGGCGAGGGGGAGCGAGAGGGCGAAGCATGCAGCATGCCAGGTCCCGACGTGACTCCTTGCACCGCGGGCGGAGGTCCACTCCCGTACACCACCGTCACACCATACCGACAACACAACTTCGCAGGTAGGTCTTCGGCTTTGTTGACTTGCAAACTGGCGTCGGTCACTGCCATTCCTCCAGTTCGCTTGCTTGCACCTTGACCTTCACCTCCGTGCCCACATGCTCAGTTGCAGGGAAGTTGCAGCATACCGCTAACTTCTGCCGCGTGGAACCTGCAGAACCGGGTCGTCGAGGGGGAAGGCAAATGCGACTTTTCCTGCACATAGAAGCTGACATAAGCTGACATCACAGCAAGCGATGCTCGAAGTCCAAATCGTGCAGTGATGATGCAAAGTTGTTGGCCACGCATTGACGACGAGGTCTGCCCCGCAAATCCCATATCAGGAAGCCAGAAGTCTCAGTTGCACTGCCATATGTGTACGCCAGCCAGTTCCTGGTGCCAACAGCTTGGACGTATGCCAGTGCGTGTTGCCATGACGATTAACCACGCAGCGACGTCGTCTCCGGACGCGGCAGCGCCAGTCGCGTTGATCACTGGCATCACAGGCCAAGATGGTGGCTACCTCACGGAGCTGCTACTCTCAAAGGGATACACTGTGTATGGTACGTCTCAGGGGTCCCGTTCAGTCTTGTGAAGACGTTGGACCTGGTTTCTTTGTTCATGCTGCTCTAGCCCACCGTTGCGCCAACATCTTTAATGTTAAGTGGAGCAACCAACCGTTGACTGCTATGCCGTGCTTTGTGAATCCTTTCAGGCTTACTTCGTGGCGCTGAGCCTGCCTCAACCTGCTTGGTGCACGCGTTGCAAGGTGAAGAAGGCTGCCGCTGCTCGTCCTGCTTCGCTTTTTGCTCAATCTCCTCCTGTGTCTCCTGAGCTCAAGTTTCAGGCATACAACACGATGCATCTTGACAGCTCGTGCTGTGTTGCATTGCAGGTCATCCTCGGCTGACACTGCTAGGAGGGCTTGACGTCATGAACTACGGAGCGTTGGTTGCGGCTTTCAAGTGAGCGGCAGTGACAGTCAGTACCAGTTGTGCACATCCAAAAGGATGCCAAGTTTTGCATTCCTGGACGTATTCAGCAGCTTGGCGTTGTTTTGTGTGTCGCTTGCACATGCAGGCAGGTGAAACCGGACGAAATATACCACTTAGCGGCGCAAAGCAACGTCAGGCTGTCATTCGAGCTACCTCAACAAACAGCTGAGGTCACTGGTGGGGTGAGTTGGCTTCAACTCTGGAGTTTTGTTTGAGCTGCCAAAGGTGCGACGCTCATTTCATGCAGCCGGCACGCCTCATCCTTGCTGCTCACTATGTTGTTACACCTCAGGGAGTGCTCAACGTTCTGGAGGCTATTCACGAAGCTGGTATCTTGCAGAAGACCCGGTTTTTCCAGGTAGGGGCTGGGTGCCTTAAAACCCTTTGTCAGCAGGGTTTGCTGGGCAGGTGATCATGGGTGGGCGCTGGTCATAGAGCCCCGAGATACACTGCAAGATGTGGATGTTCTATGGTTTTCATCCCATACAATAGCATGGGGCTTGGGAATAGCATGGGGCTTGGGAATCTAGGAGTGCTGTCTCGGCACAACTTGAGGCCTTGAGCTTCGAGCGTTGAGTGAATGTGTGAGGTCCGTGCGTGCTCAGAAAGCCAAAAACACCCTCAGTTGGAGTAGGCTGCAAGCCCGGCTCTGCTACGCTGCCAGTGACACCTTGAGGCCCTGGTGATGGCAGCTGAGGCTTTTGTGTGTGAACATGTGCAGTGATATGCATGCTGACAAGGCAAAGTGGAAACGTGCACACCAGGGGTGGCAGTCATGGCAACAGCAAGGTGGCAGTGCAGAACACTACAACAAGGTACTAAGGTGTCATGTCACACTCTCCAATGCCATGATGACTCTTTCCTCCCTCCCTCCCTGCTCCTGCATGTCGGCTGCAGGCGGGCTCATCAGAGATGTTTGGGCAAGTGCCGGTGGAGGTGCGCAACGAGGAGACCCCGTGCCAGCCCTGCTCTCCCTACGCTGCCGCCAAGCTCTTTGGCCACCACACCGTAAAGCACTTCAGGTGATGATCTTGCAGTTGAGCTTGCGGGAGGGAGGAGCATGCATGCCGCATGCGCATGCATAGCCACGCCCCCCCCCAGCGACCCTTGTACAAGTCGCCGTTGTCAGCTTGTGCATGTATGTGGCTATGTACGGCCCGCGTGTGTGCGGTGATACCAGCGTGCTGCACACACATGCACCAACTAGCCCCAATACGTTGGCACCCTCAGGTGCAGTCAACGCCTCGCCGCATGTCGGCATGCACAATTCCTGATGCGCTACCAAATGGGCCAGTTGGAATCGTTTAACACACACGCACACACACACCGCACACACAGACAGCAAGAATTTGCGGTCCGTAGCGCTCATGCCCTTGACCCTTGCTTCAGGAAGTGCAGACCTATTCACTGGCTGAGAGTACTGAGAGTCTGAGACTCTTGACTTACTCGCGCGTGCTGGCTCGCCCCTGCCAACAGGTCAACCCACAAGCTCTTTGCTTGCAACGGCATCCTGTTCAACCACGAGTCCCCTTGGCGCGGCGAGGACTTTGTCACACGGAAGATCTCCCTTGCGGCCGTCAAAATCAGCCTGGGCGTGCAGGACTGCCTTCACCTTGGCTGCCTTGACGTGCAGCGCGACTGGGGCCACGCGCGCGACTACTGCCTCGCGATGTGGCTCATGCTGCAGCAGGAGCAGCCCGACGATTACGTGGTGGCCACGGGGAAGTGCACGACCGTGCGCCACCTGGCGGAGCTTGCGTTCACGGCGGTGGGCCTCCCCGTGGCGTTCCACGGCACCGGGCTGGATGAGGTGCGGGACTTTTTGCTGTGTGGCTGTGCAGTTGTGCGGTTGCGCATTTGTACGTGAGTTGTACCTGCGCATATTTGAGGGGAGGGAGCGTGTGCTTGCATGATGTGAGTGATGCATGGGGGGCCAGCGGCACGAGACATGCACCTTGCATCGCATGCACGCATGCGATTTGCATTGTACAGCGCTGCTGCGGCATTGTATGACCAACACTCGTGAAAAGCTCAGGTACGCCAGACCAACTTATCCCTGTTGTTGTGCAAGCAGTGCGTCGCAAGTTGTCCTGGGCCGGGCACACCAACATGCTGCACAGAATGCGCCACACTACTGCCTGAAGCCTTGTCGCCTCTGCCGTATGCATATGTGGTAACAAACAGGTCGGTGTGATTGCAAGCGGCCCTCGCGCGGGCGAGGTGGTCGTGCGCATCGACCCACGCTTCTTCCGCCCGGCTGACGTCTGCGTTGTCGTTGGGGACGCGTCCAAAGCCAAGCAGTTGCTCGGATGGCAGCCCCAGGCCACCAGCCTGACGCAGCTAGTGGAGGAGATGGTGGCTGCTGATTTCCAGAAGATGGAGCTCCAGGGCCACATAAGGCAGCCAAAGCAGGATCTCCAGCAGGGAGAGCGGGAGTGGTTTTGCCACTCGCCCTGCGATGTTGCGATGCTGTCTTCTGAAGACAGCGACTACAGTGCAGGTGGATGCTAAGGTTGGCATGTCTGGCTTGCACTGCGCCGTGAGGGTTTAATTTATCTTGGCTTGATTTCCCGCTGGCTTACCTGCCCTTAGCTTGCTGCCTTGGCTTGCCTTATGCCTTGACGCTCATCTAGGTCATAAGACATCTCCTGCATTAACGGCCAGGGTGGTCCGCATGCTTCATTCGGTTACGTGCTGATTTATTCGAACTTGTAGCGTCACTAGTACAGGATTGGATTCATTAGGAGACCCCCACGCTCTGTGGGGGGGCACAGCCAAGCACACTGTGTGAATGTGGACTGGTTTTCCAGCCACAACTCTACACCCCAGCAGTGCACAACTGCAGTTAAGAGGGGCAGCAGCAGTGCACCCGATGCCCGATGAGTGGTGGGTTGGGGACCGTACACCAGTGTGACGGTGTGTGGTGTGTAGAGAGTGCGCCTCGTGGTATCGACGGCGCACCTCTGGACACATTACAGCGCATTGAAACATGCGATGCGATCTCTGCTTCCACCTTGCCTGCAATAAGCATCATGCGCTATCTAGCAGTATTATTGTCCGGGCCAGGCCCAAGCTTGCACTGTGTCCATCCAATAATCTTCGCCTGCTCCCTTGGTTGAGTGCCGGCTCCACTCTGTATTCATCCCCACCACGGCACGATTTATCAGCATGTGCCATCAAAGCTCTGTTGCTGTCACTGCCGCTGATGCGTTTAGGCTTTGAACCTCCAATGCCTGCCCATGCGCATGCACAACCTGGGCTGCCCCATGCCTGGCGCCACCAGACGTTGCATGTTGATTTGTTGATCATGCCAACTTAATGCTGGTGAACGCTACGGTATCCTGTTTGATCCCAACCGTCACACAGCATCAAGGCAGCATCTGATCTTGTCCCATTCTCAGAGGTATTGGCACGCACAAAGACAACGGCGTCATTTATGACAATCATTTCGCCAAATGCGCAGCATTTTGCAGCCTTATGCGGTTGCACTCGTTATTACTGGGCCACTCGTCCCTTGCCCCCAACCGGACTGAGGGTGCTTTTGGGACTTGCAAGGCGGGCAGTGTCATGGACAGTTTGGCAGCACACATGCCATCCTGCATGCTATGCACTTGGCACAGACTAAACTGCACTTGGGTGATTGAAGCTATGGTGTGAGCTTACGATCAGCTGTTGGCGTGAGCTCAGTTGGCGCTGCATTAAGCCGTCCTTGCTCCCTTCATCGCTCAGGACACTTCCACTCACACGCCTGCTCACCCTGCCGCGTTAAGATTCAAATGCACATCACGTCTTGCATTGTATGACCGTGGCAACACACTGTCGGCAGCACTGTCCTTGAGCAGGTCAAAGGCCAACCTTTTTGCCGTGATGAATCTGGCTTTGAAGGTACTGGAGGATTATACCGCATCCGTGCAAGATAAGTGGTAAGGAACACCGCATGCACTGTGATTGCATGGGGCACTTCGCGATGCTTGGAACTGCCGTAATGTAACCCGCCTGGCCCAACTCCCACTGTTCGTCATAGCGACAGGAGCAGCTCTCACCTGTGCTTGGCCATGTTGCCGCAACAGCCCGCAAGGCCAGGTTGAAGGCTTCGCACCGTGCTCACTGGCACCGCTGGTTCATCAGCTTCACGCATGACAGGACGCAAATCCGCCTGGCCCCTTCTCGCCCGTTGACTTGAGTGCGAGGTACCAGATGCAGAACTGGATGTTGCAGTGCAATCGGCTCACCAGGCATGCGTTGCCGCAGCGGTCCTTCAAAGGTGGTTGCAGATGACTGGTAACGGAACGGAGTACAGCCCTGGCAGGTACGCCGTGAATGACAATTCCATGTGCTTGTCTACGTATTTGCTGGCTGAATGTATGCAGCATGGAATAGGTCACGCGGTCGTTCATAGCCGAGAAACACATAGTGCACCCGTGGCCGTGTGCATGTCCCTGATGCGGCTGCACATGGGGCTGTGAGTGTGTGGGTGGCTGGGTGTCAAGATGCTTGCGGCTGTGGAGCCATGCAGTGCAATTCCCATGTCTGATCCCACCGCATACAACGTGCGTGCCAAAGGCTGGCCAGCCACTCGCTTGCTGGGCTGTGCGTGGGGCAGTCCAGAGACAAATGTGCGTAGGTTTCCAAAGTCTGTGGCTGGTATGCCATACAACTTGACAGCCCTAAGACAGCCACCTGTAGCAAGACCAAACTCCCGTAGAGTCACACAAGGCCAAGCTGCATGGGCCAATCGGTACGTGAAGACCCGCAAGTGACTCGACACAGGTGCGTTCCGCCAGGAGTGCCATAAGCGCACCAGATTCTCCGCTCCTCCCGGTCCTCGCATCCACCTGGCCTGGCGGCCAGGGTACGTGGTGATGAATCGGCGCTCCGGATTAGTGGTTGTGGTGTTGGCCCATGCCGGTTATTGTTGTTGTTGCTGGCCAAGCGATTTCCTGCTGTGATGACGGCCGTGCTTGCGAAGTGTTCTGTGGTCGCACCACCTGCAGATGGGGCTGTTGCACTGGCTGCAGCGCCGCAGCTGGCAGTGGCCACTGCTGCTGCCAGAGCGGCCGCTGGTGTTGCAATTGCTGGGAAGCGGCATTGCCTTCGCCATGAGCTGGGCGGGGAGGTACCGGCGTAAGCCGATGCATGAAGAGTCCATGATTTGGCTACAACTTCTGCTGCTGCTGCCAGGCGTTGCGGGTCTAAGGAAGTGAGGGTAGTCGCTGCCGTGAGCGGCACGTTTGGCTGCCCATAGCCTGTGCTTGGCTACCCGCGCCCGCCGCATAGCGGGGCTGGTGATGGTGGAGCTTGCTGACAGCGTTGCTGGCTGTTAGGTGCCATGTGTAGGACGCTCGCGTTGGCGCTCAGGCCGTGGCCATACAGCGAGCGCATTTTGCATCTGGGTACTCCCAAGCCATGCGACAGTGGCTGCAATCTGGCGTACTGGCGTGATCCAGGCTGATGAATGTGATCCGATCAACCATGTGAGCTCATGGCATGATTGACGCTGTCAAATGCTTGCAGCGGCGCCAAACAGTATGCAGGAGGTGGATCGGCTGTGCTGCGTTCTCAACTTGAGCCTGCTTTTGATCACATAGCCCAAGCTGCAGGCGTCGAGACCGCTGTGCAGTGTAGGATGCACGGCCTGGCTCAGCCCGGGTAAGGTCTGGTGCCGCACCTGACTGCAACTGTGCGCATTACGACAATTTTACTAGGATGCAGCAAGAGTTGTTCTCAAACAGGAGGCTTTGCAGCTTGCCATGGAGGCAGCGGCCCGCTCCGCGAGCTTCGTGCAGGTTGCGGCCGGGGCAAGCGGGCATGCTGAGCAGCGGGACGCGCGCCCTGCGGATGGCAGTGCTTGCGCAGGCTTCAGAAACACAAAGCAAAGCTTCGGACGCAGCCGCAGCTGCACCACCAGCCCCGGAGCTCAGTAGCGCGTCTGGCGGCCTGAACGCAATTGACTACGATAGGGTCCTGCGGAATCTCGACTCGGTGGACACCAGCAGCTCAGCCCCCAGCACCAGCGGCAGAGTACAACTGCCTAGCTTCAGGACTATCACAGATCCCCGGGAGCTGGACCTGATCGGAGATGGCTTGCCTGTAGTGTTTGGGGTGCGTGCACCTTGCCCATCTGGTCCTGTGCTGTGCAACGACAGCAAGAGCATTATCCCGCATGGTCAGCTTACAACGCCACTGCTTGGTTGCCACAGGCTAAATTATCACAATGGGGCGTTGGGCCTATGCACGTACTGACTGACGCGTTCCGTGTGTGCCCTGCAGCCGCAATGGAGCAAGAAGTATTGGGAGGTTTTGCAGCAGCTGGGCAATGGCGAGGCTGTGCCCGTTCCACGTCCTCATCCAAAGTTTACTATCAGGGTAAGGTTTGTTTTGCTCGTTTGCTATCAAGGTGCCGGTTCCTGTTACTGTACCCGCTTGCACGCCTTGCTATGCAGCCTTGCAGGGCGACCCATTCTGCAGTTAGCTCGTATTGCTCAATTACCCTGAGCACTTTATGGCTCTACGCTTGCACGCCATCCCAGTAGCGCTTGCATGCTGGCCGCAAGCAGTCACGAGCGCGGCGCTCGCAGTTCAGAACCTGACTCGAGTCGCCTTGCTGTGCAGGACTTGGAGCGAATAAAGGCGCAGGGCCCGCTTCTCAAGGACCTAGTCCTGGAGCACGCGGAGCGCGTTAAAACGTCTGAACTTATGGGTCTCCAGAGCCCGTTAGAGGAGCTCGAGGCCAAGGCGCAGGACGTTGGCTACGCATACTCATACATCCCGCAGTCAGTGCTAGGCGACTATGACTTTGAGGTGGAGCCAAACTGGTCCCAGCTGACTCCCATGAGCATCTACGACTTGTACAAGGTGCGTGGATGCTCCTGCTTGGCGCACAGCAGCCACGCCAAGGACGGGCGTGTTGTTTGCGCGCCGTGGCAGTGTGGTGACCCCTTCCATGTAGCCACCGCCTGCATGGCACCTAGCATTCCCGTGGTGTTTCAGCACGTAAGCATGGCTGTGTCGGGGCACAAGCGGTGTTGGCACCATGCATTCAGGTTGTGCATTGCGCTCAGCCCAGTAAAGCGGCCGTTTGCATGCAGTGCCTGCGAGCCTGCATCGCCTGGCTTGTTGCATTTCCGGGGGTTGCGCAGCGTCATAGCGCACTTACCTCGGCCCGGACGCCGCTCCTGCGCCTGCATGACTGCTTTGTCGAGCATGCAACAGGCATCATGCCACTGGCGTACAAGTTGCTGCAGCATCTGTGACCGGGGCCTGCGCACTCAACTGTACGGCATGGCCGAGGCGTCACCACTGGCATGGCCTATGCACAACCTTGAAGCAATCCTGCAGAGTGCGTTGCAGTCTTATCGTACGCACGACTGCATCACATCAAGCAAGATCTCCCTTCACAGCTGTGTGAATATGCACCCGCCCACACACACAAAACCCACATGCACACGTGAAGCCCCTTTGTTACGGTGTTACTCGGTACCAACGCACGCGCACGCGCACGTGCTCACGGCACCGCGCCGCCCGCAGGGTCTGAGGGAGCGCAACTGGACGTCGCCCGCGTACAAGGCGGATGCACGGCCGTGGCGCCTGCAGCTCTTCACGTGCGGCTACCGCCACGCGCCCAGCGCCTGGCAGGGCTGGCGCTGCCTGGTCACCATGCCGCCCGGCGGCAAGCAGTGCTGGGTGGACATGCCGGAGGCGGGGCAGACGCTCACGCCCGGCGATGACCTGGTGAGGCGGGACGAGCGCACACATAGGCACAAGTGTGCAAGGCACCAAAGCATTATACGTGTGCCTTCAAGGGATTTCCAAAGGCGTTTTTGAATAACCACGAGGGCCGAATTTGACAGGTGTGGCACACGCATGCTCATTCAGTTACTGTACGTCAGGCGGTACTCAGCAGTACCGCATCCTCAGCAGCTTCCTGAGAATTGCCGTCAACTTATCCTGCGCACAGTCGTTGTTGACGAAGGGGCTCCGCGCACAGCAGCACAGCAGCGAATCCATGCTGCATTGCTGCCTGCGGTGCGCTCATGCACTTGTGCACATTGTGCACTTGTGCGCATTGTGTGCGTGTGCTTGCGTGTGCGCGTGCAGCTGGAGCCCGTGGAGGCCGGCGCGCTGGGCTACCGCCACATCTTCGGCCAGGTGTACGCCGCGCAGGCGATGCGCGTGCCGCCGGAGCTCTTGGCCAAATACTACAGGTGAGGCACACTGATCGCGAGTCATGACCCTTCAGCCCCACATCGTGTATGGGTCGGATGTGGATGGGATCGCGCATGGGTTGGATTTTGACTGGATTTGGATTGAGAAGGGTGGGGAGTGGGGATGAGGGTGGGGCTCTGGGGCTCTCAGGGGTCCGGAGCCTGGACCTGGGTATGGGTAGGTCCAGACATGTGGGTACGCTGGAAGCCCTCACCGTCAGCGCATAATGAATAGCAGCACAAGCATGTACGGTGTGCAGTGGTGTGCGTGTGCGCTGTGCACAACACTCGTTTTGGGCTTCCAACACAGCCTGTCGTTCCACCACAGCAGCCTGCACACCGGTGGCCATGTTTGAATGTATGATGCATCACTCAAATGCATGACTCCATACTCCATGCATGAATCATGCATTATGATTCATCACTCAGCATCAGTGACGCCGCCTCTGCTGTTGCCCCGCTCAATCTGTTGGTTTATCCCTTCTACAGCGACCCCACGTCTGTGGACCTGACAAAGGCCCCTGGAGTGGACAGCCCCGGGCTGGCGCTGCTGGACGTCTCTTACCACCCCACGCACACCACCATGGCCTCGCCGCTGCAGCGCTGGCTGCTGGAGCCCACGCTAGGAGGCGTCATCAGAACGCTCAAGTACGTGCGCGTGTGTGTCAGGAAGAGGTGCCCGTTGGGCTATGCAGTGTGATTCCCGTGGGGCCGTGCAGTGCGTGTGTGTGTGCGTATGGGGGATTCGGTGCAACCGCTAGCCACAGCGATGTGGGTCACACCGGCTTAAGCCACATACGTGTGCAGTGGATTGACACCGGGAGTGATGACTGAGTTTCACGACTAGCTCCTGAGTTGCGGTTGGGTCTATGAGGCAGTGGCTCGTGGTGAAACTGACATGACGCGCAACATATGATCAGTGAGCGCAATGCCAGTTTCACCACGAGCCACTGCCTCATCAGGTGGCGCAAGGTCAGCACCTGCATAGCGTTGCGGTCATGCAGTGCTGGTGGTCCAGACCCAGCAATCCGTACCCTCAGCGAGTCAATATAATCTTCGCCTTGTCCTCATGGATTGAGCTGCTCACGCCTGTCCCCTGTCGGCCGCGTTGCCATCCACATCATCACGTCGCCCCACCAGCCATGAGTTACAAGCCAATCACAACGGCACTGCACTACCCGCTTACCTGGCTGCTGCATGTACGGAACAGCGGCTTGACCGTCCCGATTGCGCTCCCTGCTGTGCCGTTCGCTGTGTGCGATGTCCTGACGCGCAATCCTGATGTGTGTTATGCAGCTGGGGCGTTGAGAATGCCGGCATCATGCCGCTCAAGGACCTGCGGGACACGTTCCTGGCCATGGTGCTGCCCGAGGCGGCGCCCAAGGCCGGCCCCGAGGGCGGCGCCACCAACAACCTGGGCGTGGTGTACTTCCTGGTGTGCCTCACGCTAGGCATCGTCGTGCCCGCCATGCGGCGCAGCAAGATCCTGTGAGTGCGCCGGGCCCACGCGTGCACGGCTGCCAACATGGTGGTGGTATCAGCTTGCTAGGCTGTGAACACCTTGCATGCTGCGTGGTGTGTGCTGCATGCTGTTGTTCATGCTCCCTCTGTCTTGCGCACACGGCCTGGCAGCTGGCGGCCCGGGGCCTGCCTCCTCATGAGGAACCTGACGCCAGGAAAAGCGTACGGTATTGTATGTACGGGATTCACATCCCAGCACGTGGTTGGGGTAGGGGCATGGATGTGGATGGCGCTCGTGCCAGCTAGAGCAGAGAGCTTCCGCCGATGAGCTTCCGCAGGCATGGCTTATGCTCTTTTGCTGATGCCGTGCACGCATGCTGTGTACACGCAGGGACATCCGCACGCTGGAGGAGGACCCGGGCGCGGCCATGGAGTTTGCGCGCAGCAAGAGTGATTCGCGCAAGGAGGGGCTGACGGGCGTTGAGTTTGTTGACGTGGCGGGCCTGGACCCCATCCTCAACGAGGTCGTGGAGGTGGTGGAGGTGAGCCTGCATCCCCCTGTGGGGGATACGTGATGTGGCATGTGTTGTTGTGTGATGTAATGATGTAACGGTACAGATATGTGGTACAGTGATGTGTGAGGAAGGACAAACAGGCATACAGGATTGGCCGGGTATTGGTGGGCGGATGCTTGCTGTGTCTACGGCCCGGTGCGGGGGAACCTGTAGGGGGGGGGGGGGCATGAAATGT
>BDDA01000085.1:111393-144996 GCA_001662385.1 Chlamydomonas asymmetrica
GCGGGTGCGGGCATGGTGGGGGGGAACGCGAGCGCCAGCGCAAGTGGAGGTTGTAGCTGCTTGCTTTGGTGCACGGGAAAGTGGTAAACCCAAATCCGCCGCTTGCAGCACACGCTTGCAGCGGGAGCGTGTCTAATCCCCCACCCTGGGGAAGCCCCTGCGTCCATGCACCGTTTTGTTGGAGAGCCGCTCGTTGCTCTTGGATCCTTACAAATGCGCCGCTGGCGGCCGCCGTGCACTGTTGTGAGCTGGCGGGAAACCCTGCTCACCGCCCTCCTTGCCCCTTGCCCTGTGACGCCCTCACCACACAGACGCTGAACCAGCTGCTCACGGAGATGGACGGCTTCACGCCGGATGTCGGGGTGGTCTTCCTGGCGGCAACAAACAGGTGAGCACAGGCTCCAACCCCTCAACGCGTGCGTGCAACCCTGAAGCGTGCAACCCTGACGCGTGTTCCCTCACCTGACCACTACTTGCACCCAAGCAGAACCTACCCCAGCCGAACCAGACCCTGATCCAACAGACATTTGTTTTGGGTGACATTGTGGCCAGTGAAGTCAAGATGCAAGATGTGCAGTTGGCAGGTGCGCAGACGTTGTGGACAGCAGCGACCTGCCTGGCCGTACGCCCTGCTTGACCAGTAACATCTCATTGTGTGCCCGCGCCGCCCACTCGTGTGTGCTACCGGTGTGGTCTGCCTCCTGCTCAGGGCTGACCTGCTGGACCCCGCGCTGCTGCGCCCGGGGCGCTTTGACCGCAAGATCCGCATGCCCAAGCCGGACACCGAGGGCCGCTACGAGATCCTCAAGCTCCACCTCCGCAACAAGGAGGTGGGTGGGGGGGTGGGGCGAGGCGGTGGGACGGAGGGGGAAATGGTGTGATGCAAGCACCGATCTGTTGTGCACACAATCAGCCATGTGCAGTCGGTTTGCCACTCCACCCGCTTGCATGGTCTGACAGGATTCTTCAACACACCGTTTTACATGTTAGTGTTTGTGTTACATATCAGTACATTGCATGCCCATGCTGTCATGCTGGTCCTTGCGTAAACATCTGTGGCGGCGCACGCAGCCTGCGTTTCGATGGTGAAGCCAGGCCGTCACTATGCACAAGCTGCCAGGTCAGCGCTCATGCACGTCAGCGTGCTGCTTGTGCAGCAGCATATTCAGCGCGTGCGGTCATGTACACGAGGTGCACATGCGTTTGTAATCCGTGGCCTGATCAGTCGTGGCTTGGATCAACGACCCGATGTGCGCGTCCATGTGGGCATCGGCATGCAGGTGGCGGCGGATGTGGACCTGATGCAGCTCGCGCGTGACCTCCCTGGACTGGTGGGCGCTGACCTGGCCAACATCGTCAACGAGGCGCAGCTGGCGGCGGTGAGGGCAGGACGCTCCGCGCTCACCGCGCGAGACATCTACGCCGGCGTCGACCGCTTCACGCAGGTAGGAGCTGGCCGCCCGGCCGGCTGCGTATGTGCGCGAGCCTATTGTATGTGACTTCTGAGCATGTCGCTGTGTGTGGAGGTTCCCAGCCTGTCTCAGGGAACATCCACATGCAAAGGTGCTAAGGCGCTCTGGATGTGATTGACGTGCAGGGCGTCTTAGCACCTTTGTGTGTGGATGTTCCCCGAGAGAGGCTGCAGTTGCTGGGGAGGGAAATGTGGAGCTGACGGGAGCCACTGCCACTGCCACAGTGCATTGCATCGCACCAGTGCGGTTCATATCAACAGCCAGGGCATCAATTGAATGTGTCTGGTGGAGGGAGGGGAAGCAGGAGGAAGCAGGAGGGGTGAATGCACCATCACACAGTCCGATGGAGCTCGCTGAGAGCGTACTGCAAGTAAATAAACCCCCATGCGTGTTTAGGGTTAATGCTCTCCACGGTTGGCAGTGCAAAGCTGTGGCTCTGCGGGCAAGGTGGCTGGGGAGTGGGGAGCAAACGTCCTTTGGCTGGGCATTCGTGAACGGGTGAACCCCCCAAAGTGAGGAACGCCTAGACCTCCTGTCCCATGTCCTGTCAGTTCTGCTGTTGCTCAATATACGGTAGTGATATACAACTATACAAGCGTCCCCTGCCACCTGTTTCTCACCTCTGCCCCTGTAAAAAGCCATTTCCCGCTGCTTCCCTGCTGCCCGCGTTTACCGCAGGGCGAGCTGCGGCCAGCGCTGCCCACCACCCACAAGCTGCCGGTGCTGTGCTTTGCCGCCAAGGAGGCCGGCACCGCGCTGGTGGCGGAGCTGCTGCGCGTCAAGTGCGTGCCAAATTGCCAATCCAGGGCGCAAGCATGTGGTGCATGCCAGCACACGCTCTGTTATGCACTACCGTGAAGTTGGATGTGTGCGCAGCGTAACTGCGTGTGTGGCGTGTACGTGTGCAGGAATGGCCACATAGAGCCTGTGGAGCGCGTGTCCATTCAGCCCAAGGGCAGGTCGTACAGCAGGACGCTCTTCCAAAGAGGTACGTGCCAGCTTGTCAAGTTCATACTGCTGCAATAAATGCTAACCGCCCCCCGCCCGAGTCGCCGTTGGTGGCTCACAGCCGGCGCTGGCGGGGGTGCTGAGAATCTGTGCGGTTTTTCCCCCCACATTTCTGCCACTGTCGTGCTCCTGGATGCTCCGGGTCTCCATCTGGAGCAAGCCTGGGCTTTGTGGCTAGCAAACGCCTGATCACTGCAAGCTGACATACACATTCCGCATGCACGAACACGACTCTGCCCATCCCCAAACCACCAACCGCTGCACTTGTAACCAGGGGCTCGGCTCGGCAGGGTCCAGCTAGCGAGGCGCTTCAGCATTGCTGCTGGTGCTGAACAAGAAACAGCGAGGGTAGTCTCACGCTCGCCTCAAACGCCCTCACGCTTGTCCAATCCCTGTCTCCTGGCTTACCATTCTTGTGCTGTGTACTGTGTATCATACTGTGTGCTGTCTTGTACCGCGGCAACCTCAGGCCCTGACGAGGACTACCAGGTGATGACGCGCGCCAAGCTGCTCGACAGGATCAAGCTGGCGCTGGCGGGGTCCATAGGCACGCGCGTTGCGCTCGGCGAGGAAACCAACTTCGCCATTGCCGGTGCGTGCAGCATAGTGCAAGGCGTGTGCATAGATGGCTACGCACATGCCAAATGTGTCTTGCTCGCGCTTGTTAGCCAAACCAGCCATCGGGTATTGACGATGCTGCGGCATATGTCAGTTTCGGAATGCGCAGCGATGTCACCACCCCCTACCTGCCATCAGGGGTAACATCCAGCGCTGTCAGCATCACCTCGCCAGCGCCCACTGACGTTGCTTGCACGCTCCACCCTTGACACTGCACGCTATCCTGTGTCCACAATATGTGCCAAGCCATTTACTCGTGCGTGTGTGCTTGTGCGCATGGCATCGCTTGCAGACATCAAGCGCGCGTCGCGTATGGCGTCCAAGTTTGTGTTCCTGTACGGCATGAGCGACCTGGGCCTCACCTGCTGGGCCAACCAGCCCTGGTCCACTGACTTCATGGTCAGCCAGCAGCGCAGCCGCAAGGTCGTGTCCCAAGTGAGTTACGCAACGTCCATGCCGCTTGCATGGCCCCCACAAGCACTGCATGCGCTGATCAGCGATGCGCTTTGGCGTTCTCCTCCCCATGGTAGGGCAGGGGTCCTTTGGGAGGGGGTGTACGTGGATGGATGCGTCGCCACGGTGCAGCCGGGTGTGCGTCGCTGGCGCCTGAGTGTGATGATTGCGCTGTGCCGCCGCCCTTGTTGGTACGACACTGCAGGACGCCATGGACGAGTTTGCTGACTGGCCCACCAAGAGTGAGGACTTCAGGTTTGACCCGCCCAGCCCATCAGACGTCACATGGCACAGGTGGGGTGCGCGCATTGTTTACGGCAGTGCAACCCTCGAGTGGGAGCCTCTACTGCCACACACACGCCCGCTTGCTTGGCCGGTCTAGTCCGCTGCCCTTTCCAATGCCACCACCTTTGCCTGCACCTTTGCTCTGTCAGTCTTTCTGCCCGTCACCACTGTGCTGCCTGTGGTGCGCTCTCGGCATGTGCATACGTGTGCGTGTGCATGCACGTGCACTTGTGTGTGTGTGCATGTGCGCAGGTACCAGGACGAGCTGCGGCGCGTGATCAAGTCGTGCTACGAGGAGGTGTGGGGCATGATGGAGGACCACCGCGACGCGCTGGCGGCAGGCATAGACGTGCTGTCCAAGCGGCGCGAGCTGCTGGGGTGAGCGGGAGAGAGAGAGAGCAAGCATTGCGTTTTCCGTAACCGGTTTATACCTTTCAGCACGCGATGTGATTACATTGCTAGGATCGTATCTCTTACCTGCACCCCGTCGGTGGAGGGGGCTGTGCGAGAACCAGTGAAGGGGGTGAGGGGTGCACTGCAGTGTCATGTAGGGGGTTGGTTGGGGGAGTCAGGCTGTGGACACCTGCCAGCCGATTCGCCCAACGTTGCAGACCTCAGATGAGAAATTGGCACGTGGAACTCCTACATTTGCATGCTGGCTGCGCGTGGCCCCCACCCCACCCTCATCTGGAAGTCGGCAAACTGCAACACTGCGAATTGCCTTTGGGGGGCGCTGATGGTGCCACTGCCAGGCATATTGATAAGCAGGTGAATAGGACTTGCCAAGCCTGGCATCAGGGTGGGCGGAAGGGGGAGAGGCATGGTAGTACTGCTGGAAGTGTCCATCAACCCGCGGTTGCTCACCTGAGGTGCCGCATGCATGCACGATGTGTGCAGGTATGAGATGCGCGACATCTTCGACGCGCACCCGCCCAAGCCTGTGGCTGTGAGGCCCCAGCTGGAGATGACGCTCTTCACCAAGGGCAAGGACGACAGGTGGGGGCGCACTGAGCAGTCCAGGGGTCCCGACGATGCTTGCACTGCGTGCAAAGACCGGTGTGTGAGACGACACCAGAAACGTGCTCGCGGGTTACTCCAATCCCCACACTCTGTAAAGTGTGGATTGTGTACGGGCAGTGCAGCGCTCGGCGCAAACATTGGCCTGCATGTGAGGACGTTTCGGCATGAGCCAGCGCGGAAGAGTGCCGGTGTGCATGTGGCAGGCCGTCGGGATAGGGGGCATGTGCGTTGAGAGCTAGCTTCATACCATGCGCTGCAGCATGTTGCATGCTGGTGCAGTCCATGCAAGCAAGGTGTGCCGATCGCACTGGCCTTAGCTGGGTGCCAGTGCGGCCTCTGCTTGCCGGATGGCGTGTCAACTGAATGGCTTCACTGCTGCTGCTGTGCGAGCGCAGGTGGCCATACGGCATCGAGTGGCTCAACGACGCCTACCCCATCCCTTACTTCGTGCGCCAGCAGCAGCAGGCGGACGAAGCAGCGGCAGCCAAGAAGCAAGCAGACGAGGAGGCAGCAAAGCAGAAGGCAGCGGTGGCGCAATGAGGATACTAGCTCGGGCGGAGCGCCGACACGTGCACCCACGTGTGCATTCCTATTCCCGGCTGTCGAAGCTTTAATTGCATGCTATCGCTGCTGTGGTGTGGTTTGCGAGCGGCACTTGGAAGGCTGGTGCAGGCGTGGTTTGCGCGTCGCTGTGCGCCCGGTTGCGCGTCCACGAGTGCAGGCGTGTATCGGCGCCCCCCTGCGTCATCCCCATCTTGTTCCTTTCCTTATGCCCCATACCTGCCCACCGCAACGAGCAGGACGGAACCTTCTTTTTGAACTTGCTCGCCCCGCCCTGCATTTCATGACAAACGCACTGCAGTGTGCCTGAACGCGGGTGTGCAGTCTGCTGTCATGCTGGCTGCCCATCACCGCACAGGCAGGCAGGCTTGTGGGTTTCGTCGGTGGTTTTGCCGTTGACTCGGTCAGGCACGGGACAGTCACAGGGCTCAATCGGCCTTTCAGTCTTCCCCTGTGCTTGCTCGGCTGTGGCGCTAGACTGTCATGAACATGCTTCTTGCCATCTTGCATCCCAACCTGGAAAAACCTGGACAAACTTTGGGCATTGGAGCGGAGGTCTGGGGACGATGCAGTGCTAGGTCAGCTATGTGCATCATCCAGCAGGCAGTGGCTGGGCTGGCTCAACAGTCGCAAATTGTTGCAGGTCTGGGCGTGCACAGCGCCACACGGCTGAGTAACATGTACGGGGGCAAACACACGGCACTGCGAGCTCACTCGCGCTCGCTCATGAGTTAATGCGTATGTTCATATTGATGACAGCCGGGGCGGGAGAGAACCGGCATAGGCGGGCCTGTGATCGGTGGACTGGGTTACTGGGGCAAACGAGTGAATGAGTGATCGTACATGTAGCGTACGGATTTGTCTGTTGACCAACATATGCCCAGTTGCACATTACGCACGCATCAGGCAGGACATCGCACCACTACTACCTTCCCTCGAGCGCACGCCCGTCCAACAACAAGAACAAGCTGCGTGCGTCAAACGTCCAACAGGCAATCGCGTTGTGCCAGTATAGCCCTGTACCGTTGGACCAGGACCGCGGGTTATAGCTTCAAAGCCATGTATACAACAAATCGTGCTGGCTGCAAACACAACCAGAAGCATACTACATGATACTACGATGCAAAGTCTCGCTTGACAGGAGCCTCGGCGATGATAATGCGGCTGCAGGTAGGCGAGTACCGGCATACGCATGGCTCACAGTGATAAAGCATACATCATACATGGCATGAGGTTCAGGGGATGTGGCAGCGCAGCAGCGCAGGCCGGTCGTGCAGGATGCCACAGCCGCCACCGGTCTTCCTGCCACCGCAGCTGCATGGGCAATGCTCCTGCCCTAGCTGCAGCTGCCTAGCTGCAACCAGTCAGCGCACAAGGCCCGATGGACCTGCTGCATGACCCAGCCTTACTTATCCCCCCCTGGCTGCTGCTAATGCCCGCAGCCGAGTCCCTCGCATATGCACGCGCGCACAGCTGCACACGCAGGAGTGAGCAGGACTGAGGCCATGCCTGCTGTGACCGTGCAGCGCACCACATCGAAGCATGCGCCGCCGATTCACCTAGTCCACGCACTGTAGCGTGCAAGGATTGGGCGGTACATCAAACTGCCGGCAGCTAAGGCAAACACCACCATCACCGGACCTGACGTGCCATGCCACACACACCCTGGGTTGCAGACGATTTGCTGTGATGGCAGCAAGACCCCAGCCTCGGCACCTGTGCCACCCCAGGTGCTGCCCCGCTGTATGGCGTCCGCCGGTCTGAGGCCTAGAACTCCTCCTCTTCCACGCCACCGCCGCCGCCGCCAACGTCATCCCACTCGTCACCGTCGCCCTCCACCTCACCCATCTGATCACCGCCCAAGCCATACTGCCCACCAAAGATGTTGAGCAGCGGCGCAACGTAAGGCTCCTCCTGGTCACCCAGCTGCTGCTCCTGCTCGTCGTCCTGCTGGTACTCCTGCTCCTGCTCCTGGCCTTGGTTCGCCTCCTGCTGCTGATATGGGTCACCCTGCTCTGCCTGCACGCCTTGGTCCTGTATGCTTGCATAGCCGGCGTCTTGCGCATCGAATGCCCCTGCTGCTGCAGTAGTGGGTGAGGGAAGCAGCTCCTGGAAGGGCTCCGAGACCGGGTGGAACCCCCGCGGAGCCTGCAGAGCCATGGATTCCTCGGCAAGGTCAGGGGCAGGAGTACCGTCCTGCGGATCTGAGAAGGCCGTGAGTGGCGACAAGAAAGTGGTGGTTGCTGCTGAGGCCATCCTCCCTGCCGTGTCTCCCAGCGGTGCTGCATCGTCTTCCGCAGCGTCCTCCATGGTTGCGTCATCTGCTGCATATAAGCTGTGCTGCAGGCTAGGGATAGCGACTGGTGCCTCCCCGCCCGACAGAGGTGGAAGGTCGCTGGGGCCGTTCGGGCCCGCGCAAAACACACACGCGCACGCTTCAGACCCAGTTTGCACAAAGTATTCGAGGTAGTCGCTGGGAAGGTTTTCCCGGTCCACCGTCTGCTGTAGGGAGGCAGCCAGCCCAGGCCGCGGCTGGCGCTTGCGGCTGGGCTGCTGCATCATCGGGCTGCGCCCAGGCGGCACTATGCGAATACGCGAGCGCCTTGCAAAAGTGCTGTTCCAGGAGATGGTGGACCGTTCTGACGCACGGCTTGCTGGCTTGGAAACGTGTCCGACCAATGGCTTGAGCTTGAGTTTGCTGCAGCACAGGTCAACGCGGGTCAACGCATGGAGCCACCTCAGCCTTTGCACATCACGTTGCGGTCAAAACCCGCATACACATTCACACCCCCAAACAGGTGCGTTAGCTGCACAACATACAAGGTACGGACCTCACCTGTGATTAAGAACTTCGTGCGCAGCAGCCTCTCCGATCGAGCTCAGGATTGACAGCGCATGCACGGCGTGGTTGCGCTCCTGCCTTGGCGTGGGGTAAGCCCCCGCTAGACACGGGTCCATTGTGCCCGTGTACGCTGCTGTACACTAGTTTATTCGGTTTTAGGCTTCAGATCCACATCGAGTTCCTTGAAAGCAAGATACACAAACACCGCCACGACCTGCAAACGACACCCGATGCAAAGGGTCAACCACCATCTTACAAGGCAGGCAGCAAAGTGGGAAAGGCATGCCCAGGCACCAGGAAAGTGGCTCACAAGGTTGACGCCGAGCACCGCGAAAACCGCGCTGGCGATGGTCCTGTGCTCTGGGGACGGTACGCCGATCGTCACCTTGTAGAGCACTGCACAATAGGAGGGCAGTGACATACATAAGCTTTCCACACACACACACTTCCAGTGATAACACAAACACAGGCGGTGCTTCGCCTGCAGGACTCACAGTCAAAGTATCCGTTGGTGGACGCAAGGAACAACACCGTTGGCACAATGACCATAAGGGCAGAGAAAATGACCAGTGTTCGGAGCGCTACGGTGGCCTGCACGCTAGGATCAGCAGGCTTGGCTGGCTTGTCAGCAGGCTTGGCAGGAGCCTTCGTCATGGCACTCAGCCTGTAACAGCAACATAAACCAGAGATGGCAGGGTGGCTTGGGGTAGATAGGGCTGAGTAAAAGCAGGCTGTGAACAATCGTTGCACGAAGCGAAGCGAAATGGCAAGAACGGTGCAGTACGCCAGCAGTGCAGGGGGGCGAAAGAATCCGGCCCCCCCTTGAGAATAATGAAGGGGTGCTGAGGGCAGGAAGCAAGCGAAGGCAGAACACATGCTGGTCCTCTTGTTGTATGCAGGCACCAACCCATGTGTGGCAACGCTGGAGCCAAGGAACGAGGAGCCTTCGAATGCACTGCCGCGCCGCGCACGCGGCAGCAGCGCACGTATGTCAAGGCGGGCGTGCAGCGTGTGTCTCCAGGAGGCGCGTGGCGCACCAGCAACACGGAAAGGCATTGAGACGCAACGAACGGGGCAGCAGGGGCTCCTTCCGCACAACGGCCCCAAGCACTGTGTTGGATGGTAGCGCGGAGGGCAAACCGGGTTCACAGTGGCCAACGTTCGGGCCGGGTTTTCTGAGGGTGCTGGGGGTCAGGCTCGTCTGTCCTGCTCGTGTCTGCTTCGGCAGCAGAGCCTCCGTAAGGAAAAAAAAACCGTAGCCAACGCGTACGAGATATGAGCTTACCCCGTGAGCAGGCGTACCGCATAATTATCAGCGACGACGTGCGGTGAAAGCGCGGCACCAGGTAGCGGCTTAGGAGAGCATGCGACGGGAACACGCAGGACAGGCTTGGAGGCAGGGCGCGGCTGGGGTTGGGGCTGGGGTGGGGGTGGCGGCGGGAAAAAGGGCAACAACAAGGCGGAAAACAACTCAACCACTGCAGTTTGGATTATGACATGACCAGCATGGACTGGGTGCGGCGACTGGTGACCGAGGACAACAGGGAAAAGAAACCGACTGGAGACCGGCGGTACACTTGCACTTCAAGGAGTGCCCGCCACTGTTTAGGGCGGCATGTGCTCTATCTGCAGCTGCGACCACGGTTATGTACTGACCAGACCACGGAGGGTGGAGGTGCAGGCGGAGTGTGTGGAATGACACGAGGGGCGTACGCAAGAGATATGGGGGGAACGCGAGCGTGTCAGTGGGGCAAAGCGGGCGCATGCCAAGGCCGGCACACAGCTCACAACGCGTTCAAGGTGGCATTCAGGGCGGCGGGCGACAGCATGCATAATGCAGTGCTTGCGGGAGCGTACGCATCCAGGCAGGGAGTTCAGGTTCCAACGGTGCATCATCCCAAACGCAAGACTGGCCACGGTAGGCCTGCCAGCTGATGGCATGTGTGCAGATGCTTGGCTAGTTGGCTGTTGACAATGTGACAACAGCTGTCAGGTGCATTGCCACATCAGGAAGGGTGAGCCGGACGAGGAAGTGGAGTTCTGGGTGACAACACCTATCCCCACCGATCCCCACCACACCGATGCTGTCATCGCCCCGTTCACGAGTCCCGACCGATGTATATATAGGCCAGTGCCAGAAACTGCCAGTGCCATAACCCCAGGTAGGTGGTGATTGCCGCAGGAGATTTTGCCCGCACACGACTTGTGGTGGTTGTGCGCTCATTCGCGGCAAGTCATACCGTGACGGTGAGTCACTTTGCGTGCACTTGTTATTTCTGGCTGTGTGGTGTACATTTCGGAGTAGCGCGGGAGTTTAAATGTGTGCATAGTGTGGTCCTTGTCCTTCCTCGGTGGAGGGTGTAATCAGCACATGCAGGAAACGCTGCCGAATTGATTACGTAATGGTCAACATCCGTGTGTCCGCCCGCACCATAGCTGCACAGCGCTGGCCCTGACCGCTATTCCAGTTCCGTCCCACAACTTTGCTTTACCCTTTTTGTCATACAACGTCGGCAGTGTCTGCAGTCGTATGGGAACCCAGTCGTGAACCATCTGGCGCGATGCAGCATGACATATGGTGCTGTCTGCTGCTGACGTGCTTCACCCTGGCGGCCAGGCCTTGCTGGAGCACCAATGACCATGGCATTCAAACGCCTCATGCCAGCGGGACAAAGCACCAGCGCGTGTGGCACAGGATGCAGTCTCGGTTGGCGGCAGTCAGCTTGGGTGGCCACCATGTCAGCGGGACACTGTCAAAAGTGCTCAACCACAATTTTACCATACCTTATGTACAAGCGAAGAGAGGCCTTGTATATCAGGGCTCCAGTCATCGTTTGCGGAGAGTTGTGGTAAGTTGGGAGTTGGGCAAGCGGTTTCCCACAGAGTCCTCCCTGAGAGTTGCGGAATTGACAAGGGTCCAGCAGTAGGTTGGTTTGGGGTTCAGTTAGCGCAGCAGAGGGTTTAGGATTTCAAACCAAACTGGTCACCACAGCACAGCGCAGTTCGGCGGTGCAGTTCGACGGCAGCACTCCCATGCAGAGCATACAAGATGGTGTGGCGTATGGCAACCTGCTTGTTTGCAACAGCCTATTATGTCGTGAGACTGGGACCTGTGCTGTTCCATGTCCACAGCGGGACCTGATTGCCGGAGGCAAGACCGTCAAGGTGGGCGTCGTTGGGGGCAGTATCAGCTGGGGCCAAGGATCTACGGCCAAGAACGATTGGTTCTCTGTTTTCTCACGGTGGCTGGTGAGTTTATAAGCTCTTGAGCTGCACGTACTGTTTTGAGCCATCGAACCTCACAGCTGTTGAGCACGTGTGTAACCGACGGCGACGTGCTCACTAATGCTTTAGTGGTTTGCGTGCTTGCGCAATACGTGCAGATAGACGTGTTCCCACAGACCAAAATTGAGACACGCAACGGCTGCGTGCCCGCCACTCCCTCCGCGTACATGGTGATGTGTTTGGAGCTCAGCGTTGATCGGGACGTCGATTTGGTGTTTGTGGAGTACGTTCTGAACGATGGCTCAGCGGGAGGTGGTGTTGACAAGAACCCCCAGGTCCGTCATGATAATAAATCTGGTGCCATGCCAGCGTGCGAGGGCCTCCGTCCACCCATTCACGTCGCTCGCTCCCGGCGAGCTGCACGTCTGCCCGGCTGCATGCTGTATTCATGTACGCACGCTTGAAGCCTTGCAAGGTGTCCAAGCATGGGCGTGGAAGAGCACTTGCACGTCCAAGACGTTGCGGGCTTGCGGCCCCCGTGCTGAACAGCTGAAAGTGCACTTGTGCATCCTTGCGCGTGGCAGAGCGCATGATGCTTGTGTGCGACGAACAAACAGTAACACCAAGAACGTTACTTTACGCGTGCTTATGGTGCAGGTCATGGCTTATGAGCGTTTGGTACGTAGGATTCAGCGCCTGCCGCACAAGCCAGCCGTGGTGCTGATGCAGGTAAGGCAGTCGTGGGTTGCCTTCGTTGCCTGCGTTGCTGTCGGTCTCAACCTGGAGTGGGCGTAAGCCATTCGGCTGAAAATCTCGTGATCACTGCAGCAGCACAGCGTGTGATGTACGGGTGGGTTGTTCACTTGTTCAGGTCATCCTTGACATGCACTTGTAAAGCATCAAGGATGATTAACTGGACATGCGTCCGGTGCATCCTGTATAGCATTGGGTAGGTAGCAAACCTGTCGGTGATACCGGAGAGAAAACCACATCGCGGCTGTGCAGCGCATGGTTGGTCCCGGCAGCACCCCAGAACCAGCAGCGGAGCGCTACTGCGTACTGGTTGATAGGGTGTATGCTGACGG
Organism: Chlamydomonas asymmetrica; assembly: GCA_001662385.1. NCBI lineage: Eukaryota > Viridiplantae > Chlorophyta > Chlorophyceae > Chlamydomonadales > Chlamydomonadaceae > Chlamydomonas > Chlamydomonas asymmetrica. The sequence continues at coordinate 123,963 of BDDA01000085.1, forward strand.
GGCTGTTCGAGTGATGCAACTGATGTTGGGGCTGCATCGCCGGGTGTGTATCGCCGCCTTCCCAAGCACAATTTCACTAAGCTCTGTGCTGGGCAAGACAGAGGCCCACGGCAGGCTTTGCGTCCTTGAAGATCTCCCCGGGTAGTTTCGTTGCGGGCTTTACGCCAACCGCTTGCCTTGCTTGTGCTTGTGCGTGTCCAACTGATGTATGGTGTGCGGTCTGGCCATGCCAACGGGCGCTGTGTGACGTGCGTGCAGTGGCGTGCAACACGCCCAAACCATCAAGAGCCCAATTTTGCCGCCCGCGGCTACTTCCACCAAACGCTGGAGGACGTTTATGGTCAGTCCTTTGCGGTGTACGTGTGTGCGACCACTGCCACCTGCGTTGGCTGCGTGGTAGCCATTGGTCATGCACCTCTCTGGCAACACGCGGCTGTGGGCGGGCAATAACTGCTGGCCCCCGGGCTCTGAAGAGTACCATGCCATGAGTCCATGACTTACCAGCGACACACCACGCTAGCATCAGCAATACGTCCTTAATTCCCCAGCTCTTGCCTTGCATCACTGCATCAGCAGCGAGGGCCAGGCGACCGGGCTCCGCTTGGGTTGCCTAGTTGTTGCGAGCGGGGCAGTGCATGCTCCCCTGTCCTTTCACCTTGTGTCAGGAGTTGCTGCTGTGCCCGGTCACGTTCAACTCATCTGCACAATGATGCGCGCCCAACCCAGCACACACTGGTCCACACACGCAGGACCAACACACTCAGGGCTGACAGACGGCAGCTCATCGACACCAGGCATTTTGTGAGTCGTACTGTCGTGTCATTGTGCGCCACGCAGGCGCTGTCGCGCAGTACTACGATGCGCAGTGGCTGTCGTTTCGTACCGCGGTGTTCCGCCTTGCGCAGACCTTAAAGGAGCCTGGCTACAGGTGAGCGCTGGCGCCCTGCCAACAGTAATGCGTGAAAGCCACGTTCACGCCGCGTGCTCCCACGCACAGCTAGCACCAACAGAGCCATGTAACCTCCGTGGCTTCATAAATCGGTCTGTCCCGACCTTCATGCAAGCGTTGTCTCCTGGTCGCGCTTCATGCTTGCGCTGTCAGGTGCATGTTGGCATGGCTGCAGGTGGTGACTGCGCATCCAGTTTCTTTCCCCTCCCCTAGCCTGGACAGGGTGCTGCTGTGTTCCCTTCTTAGGGCACCACAGGGTGCAAGTGGGCTGCATGATGCTGGACTGCCGGCTTAAATCTGGTGTATCGGTATTGGCCGACGCGACCGAAAGCGAGAGATGGCTTGCATGCACCTGCGCCTGCTCTGTGCAGATGGGATGACATATTGGACGACGGTGCACACCCCAACAACAAAGGCCATGCCATCATGTCTGTGAGTTGGAGTGCCGAGAGGACACGGTATTGGGCACTGCTTGGCATGCATGCATTGTGGGACAACCATGAACTCGTAACTGAGGAAGCAACTCAACAATGGCTGCTTTCGAGCCACCAAGCAGCTCACCTGTGCATGGCGAGTACCTGCACATGATACACTCATTGCACTTCGATTGCAACGCTCTGCTGGCCAGGACTTGGCGGTCTACCTCTTCCAAAACACTGCGCTGGGCCTGATGCTGGCGCCGTTTGACGAGATTGATGTGGAGCAGCTGCGGGAGCCGCTGCCGCCCCCCATGTACCCATGTGAGACGCCATCACCCATCAGTGCAACGATGAGCACGCTGTGATGCATGCAAGCACCATGCACGACAACAGTGCCTGCAGGCTGTGTTGCTTGGCAATGGCTGTGCCGCATCCCGCTCGTGTGCGTGACATCCACAATGGCCGGGCGGTTTCAGCTGGCGCTTGCAGCTGTTGCGTGTGCCCACGCCGCACCTGCCCAGGGCCACTAAGCCTGCGCACGCGTGTTGCCTGGCGTGTGGCTGTGATGCAGTGAACGAGCCGCCCACCCAGGCGCTGTGCCTGTACCAGGACGCGCTGGCGCCCGTCGTGAGCAAGGCCGAGGGATTCGAGCTGCTCAATGAGGGCACCGACGCCAAGCCCAAGAAGGGGTGAGCGCTGAGGGAACCCAATCCAACCCAAAACCCCAACCCTGATATGTGAATGGGTTGGGTTGGGCCGAGCACCCCGACCCAACCCCGACCCAACATGTGTAAACCACCCTTAAGGGCAGTGTGCCAGTGATGTCATTGCGCTTGCATGCAAGCGCAAGCACGGCATTGCTTGCCTTGCCATCACGCGTTGCAGCTGCCTGTAGGTGCGTGCATGTGCTGTGTTCTGTACTGCAATATCATACCGGTATCCTCACTTCACATGTGCTGTTGACTGATAGGTGCGTGGTGTGGTGGTGGCCGTGTAGGTATGTGGCTACAACGGCAGGCGCAGTGCTACAGGTGCGCAGATGAGAGTGCGGCAGGCAGCCTAAAGTGGTCCGACGCGACGTCAGCGTTCCCTCACTGGCGATTGAATGCATGCCGCAGACGTTTGCAGTGCCTCTGTACATGGCCATCATGCTACAGCCGCCTGTGTCCCATGCGATGCGTTCCTTCTTTTCTTTTGCCAACACGCCAAGCGGCAACTGCTTGCGTGGTGCATTGCTCACCTTTGCACACATAGGTGACGGTAGATACAGAGCGGGAGGAGAAACACGGCCGCATCCCGGTGTACTTTGCCTGCCTCAAGAGCTATGAGAACATGGGCAAGGCACGATTCGAGTGAGTCTCACTGCCTGGCTGGAGGGGCGGACTTGCGCGTTGTTTGCATTCCATGCTTGGGTGCATTTTCAAGGTGTGGTCCTTCAACATATCCACTATGCGCCCACGCCTCGGTGTATGGGCCAGTCAACGCATGTGCGCGATCGCCAGTGCGCAAAGGCACTGCTGCTGAGCAAGGAGCGGACCATGTGTGCAACACCGGGGGCACACGTGCGATGGAGGGGTGTGTGTGCCTCTTGTCCTGTGAGCATGCTAACGCCGTGGCCCAGCTGGGGTGCAGTCAGGATGCGATGCGTGCTTGCCTTCGTATGCAGGTGCATATCAGGCTGCAACTGCACAGCTTCGGAGTTTGATGCCCACCACAGCGAAAAGGTATGCGTGGTCATGGTCTTGTCGTGCGTAGCAACGGAGACTCATGGGATCTCTGGCTGGCATGTTACGGCTAGCAGGTCAGCCGCATGACTGCGACCGGGGTTTGGGTCCCTGTGGGTCAGGCCCAGCACAACCTCGACACCATTGCAGGCCCAAGCAGAGCTGCGGCTGGTTTCAAGACGAATCCCAAGTATTGGAACTAATCGAGGGAGATGCATCTCATGGGACATCTTTGGTGGTGCGAATTTCAGTGACACGTGTGTTCTCGATTGAGAGGGGTTGTCCTTGAAGGGTGCATACAATCATCTCTCATCTCCCTCTGGAACCTCCCTCTGGCGAGGACGTGCGCAAGCCCACCTGCGCACGTCCGTGAACATCCTTGAAATTGGGCGAGCGAGAGCGCCGTCCTCCCACCGATGGGGCGGCGGGGCTTCTGCTTCACCTCACCTGCGTGCGTGTGTTGCGTGTGCACACACGCACGACGCAGCGTCGCCACAACGACGAGCGGCTGCACTCACCACCCTGTGCGGTGTTCTGCTTGCGCACCGCGCCTGACGCACCAGTGCTGCCGTGCTGTGTGCCTTGTCATGTGCAGGTGAGCCAGCTGTACTTTGCAGAGCTGCTGGTGAGCCAGGCCAGGCACTGCGTCATGGCGGTCACGGTGCTGCCGCAGACGAGCTCCGGCAAGAACAAGTTCAAGGTGCGTGCAGACTATAGGAGGCTGCTACAGCAGCCGGGAGCTGGTCGAGGGGATCAGCGGTTAGGACTAGCACAGTGTTGCGTGTACCAAGTGCGCTCATGCAGGTGCTGTTGTGCTCTCAATCGCGCTCTCATCCTGTGCTATGCGTAACGCGTGCTCTCATACGCGTTGTGTGAATCAACCGCCGGCATCCGGGAATTAATCATGCCTGCTGATGAGCTAGCAGTTAATGGCATGTCGCTACAAGCGCAACGTCCTGCCTGGTGTGGCTCGCCTTGACACACCCACAGGTTGCTGGCGTGATGGTGAGCGACAGCACCGACACCACATCCGGGGTGAGTGCCCAAGTTTATGGTTCGCAAATGGCAATGCTTGCCTCTTGCCGTTGGGTGCGTGATGCGACTTGGCCAACGCGTGATGCCTTCTCTCATGTTGTGCAAATTGTGGATCCGTTGCATGCTGTTGCACATGCATGCGTTCAACCCGACAACCACGCATGTCACATGTGCGTCTCCATGCGGCTACGCACTGAACTCCTTGCAGATCTACAAGCTGCAGGGGGAATGGGGAATGATCACCTCACGAGACCCAGACACCCAGGTACGCTCGCGCTTGGTGACATACACTCTCAACGCCTCAACGACTCATGCATGATCCACAGCGGGAGGCTGAGCTGACTGGGAAGGTGCAACCTGCATATGCACCAGCTCGAGTTCCTGAATGCTGCTGCATGTCATGCCGATTGCGTCAGCTCGCGTTGATGCTGCTGCGGGCCATGGGGACAGCCGGCTTGGCCCGCCCGGGCGCTATGGTTCACATGCGCTACGCTGCGCTGTGTTCGTATATGTCGTGCAGGCGCGGCTCAGCAGCAAGCCACAATGACACACCAGATGTGCTAGATGAGCTCCCAATGGAGCCTCTGTAGGGCTCAAGTGGAGCCCAGTAGAGCCTGCGGCTGGCTTAACACGGACTGCTTGCCTACACCATGGTGGATTGGTGTATGGCAACCCTAGTGATTGATCAGCGCAAAGGAAGCCGTGCGAATGCCAGGGCCAGAAGAGGAGCACCCAGGCTAATGCTCCTGGTGTGCGCAACGCTTGCAGCAGCGTGTGGTATGTTGCGCTGCATCCGGCAGCGGTGTGCAGCGCTGTAGCGTACGTGAGGTGTGTGCACATGTCCAGGCTGGGCCAGATGGCCGGGCCGCTGTGTTGTGTGCGTTGCGCTGTGTGCTATTGGTTGGCTGCCTCGGTGAATCATAGAGCGAAATAGTCCCTGCGCATAGACTGTATTTGCATTCATGTACCGGTATTCACCTGAATTTATATCGCTCGTTCTGGGCACCGATAAGGGATAGCGTGGTAACTGCGCATTACGGAAACTCCGAAATCGGAGGCTACCGTATTCTTTCAGCGCAGGGTTGCTGCTGGTTTTCCATTGTTTTGCTGAGCAAACAACGTCGCGTGTTCCTGCACGCAATTCTCCGCGCACCTTCTGTGGCCTGCTGTGCACATGCAACTGCTTTGTGGATACAGCATATTGCATCTTGTGAACCATGGCCCATGTGATGGCGAACGTGGATTGTGCAGGTCATTGTCAGCAGCAGTTTTGTTTTTGAGCTGTGATCCTGCGCTGCTGGCTGCACTGCACACCGGGGTTGCCCTTGCTTCAAAGGCACGTATTCTTTTGCCGCATCGTGCTCCAGATTGCGCGCCTTCCTCAGTTTGTCTTGTAACCTGTCCTGCACACCACCTGCCATACGTACAGCTCTCACAGGCTCTCATACCCATATGTTGGGCCTCATGTTTTGGTATTAGGTGTGTAGGGGCATGAGGCCGCCCCATGATTGATGCATTATGCTTGCGTGAGGACTGCAGAGGTCGGCAAGCCCCGAATTGCAGGTGCCCTGTCGCGATTGGTACAGCCGCGCCGGAAACCCTGCCGCAGCCGCTTGGCCCAGGCACAGGTGCGACAGGACCATCGGCGTCGTGCACCCATCTCTGACGAGCACCTGCTCCTGTTGCACCAGCAGTGTACTGTTGAGACTTGAGACCGTACGCACTAGCCTGCTGGGGAATGCTAATGGTCCCATCAGCAGGCCGCCGACTTGCAGGGTCTGCACGGCACCATGCCACCACAAGTGTGCAAGCCAACACCGCACAAGCCATGACAGGAACATACGCAGGCTGCATATCATCTGAGTAGCTCAACCCTGAACCCTAAAAGCCTGAACCCTAGCCCTGACCCTAGCTGCAACCTTTCAGATTGTTACTTGCGCACATTTGTTGATGCAGAGGCAAAGGCGATGTGAGACCCAAAACAGTGAAACTGGTATGGACACAGGTGTTATGTGTTGAGGGCACAGTATTCATGGTGTGACGCACGCTGCTGGGATAGGTGTTTCAACCTCCAGGGTTACTCTCAAACGTGTGTTTCAAAGCCCCAGGACGCCCAGATACACGTAAAGCGCCTGACAAAAACCCAATTTCTTTGGCCTGTTTGAGGTATGCAGCGCAGCCAGTTGGGGCGATTTCATCCTGTCTGCCACCTGACGTGATGTGCAACGGATCGAAGGTCGGTTTACTTGCAGCACACCAGCGGCAGCAGTTCTCTTTACACCACCTATCAGATACCATACTTTGCGTGCTATACACGGCCCTGAGCCTTTGTCACTATAAGGAGAGCCCTAGCCATGGATCCGACGTGGGCAAACGTCGTCAAGTTCCTGGTCGTGGCGTCGGTGGTGTCAATGTTCGTATACTTCATGAACTTTGCGCCCCAAGACCAGCGGGGGTTTTCTGATATCCACCATGACCTAATGCTGCAGCCCGAGGCGGGCAAGCTTCACGTGCTCGTTACCGGTGGTGCAGGGTTCATCGGCAGCCATGCAACAATGCTGTTGACTGAGGCTGGCCACGCAGTCACGGTTGTAGATAACCTCAGCCGTGGAAACCAGGGAGCGCTAGTGTCCCTATCGGCCATGATTCCCAAGGGCAGGTTCAAGTTCATCTGGACCGATTTGGGCGACAAGGCAGCGATTTGCAAAGTTTTGGCAGAAGCCAAGCCCCGAGTGGACCTGGTTATGCACTTTGCAGCTGTGGCTTACGTAGGTGAGTCTTGTCTTCAGGACTGGCCTTTAGGCATGCATTGCAAGGCAGGTTACCACCTCTTTTCGGCACGGTATGCACTGCTGCGAGCCGATGCTGCCACTAAGCAGCCACTCAGGTTTGCGCGTAGGACTTTGCCCGTCTCGACTGACATGATGGTCTTGGGAACTAGCGCCGTGTTGCACCCAGCCTCGTGCTGGTACACCAACGTCTAACCATCCGACTTCTGCAACGCTTGTTGCCTCTGTGTTGCAGCTGAGTCGGTCAAGGACCCGCTTAAATACTACAGCAACATTACAGTGAACACCGTCAACCTTCTGGAGTGCATGCGCGAGCACCGCATTAACCAGGTAAGACAGTTGCGAAGTTGCTGCCTGTGGGGTGTAATGCCAAGTGTTACTTAATCGTCGGTTTGTACCAGTTATGTGCCACTGTTCCACGGCTTCGGGGTGAGCAACTTTTGCTTATCTGCGCCGTCACAACCAGAAGAGACTGCACCTTCACGCTGACCGTCAAGCATGCAGTGTGACACTTGCTGGACACCAATACAAAATGTGCACGTTTGTTTGCTTCGGGCACCACAGATGGTTTACAGCAGCACCTGCGCTGTGTATGGCAATCCAGCGGAGCTCCCAGTCACAGAGAAAACGCCGCCGGTGCCTATTAACCCGTACGGCCAGAGCAAGCTGATGGCGGAAGAGGTTATCAGGTGCGCCTTCGGTGCATGTGCGTGCGTGCAAACGTATGCATGTGTTCGAGGTTGTGACTGTTTACAATGCTTCGCAGTGCTGGCGTGCACCTGTTGTGCGCCTGGCGAGCGTGTTGCAGCAAAACGTGGCATGTAATGCCTGCGGGCTAACGTGTCGCGCTGCCTTGCCTTGCTCCTGCCAGGAACTATGCCAAGAGCAACCCCTCCTTCTCGTCCGTCATCCTGCGCTACTTCAACGTGTACGGCTCAGACCCTGCCGGACGCCTCGGTAAGGCGGGCACGTGACGGCAGTGCGAGAGTGCACCCCTGCGCTGGCTTGGTGCTGTCGCCTAGCATATCGCCAAGGGGCAGCCGCCTCGCAAGGGCGCCCACAGCATGCGCACAGGGTCATGCATCCGTATTGCCATACGCAGTTGGCACCAGGCTCTGTCCTGGAACCGTTGTGTTTGCCATCACCCACCAACGTTGCCAGGGTGCGTTGCTTACAAGCGTACAGCGCAGTGAGACGGCGTTACACACGAGCACTGCAAGGGCCTACTCGTGAGTGCATGCATGAAACGATGTGCCGCCAGCTGGGACCATGCACTGAGCATCACGCAACCCTCGACTGCCGAACGCAGGCGAGTTCCCGCGCTCGGATCTGCGCCAGCATGCGCGCATCTCCGGCGCGTGCATGGACGCCGCCATGGGGCTAATCGAGGAGCTTGTGATCAAGGGCACCAAGCACCCCACGCCTGACGGCACATGCGTGCGAGACTATATCCACGTGATGGACCTCATCAGCGCGCACATGGCTGCCATGACGGTGAGTAACCCCCGGGGGGGGGGGCATGTAACCCTGTGCCGCAAGCAGACCTTTCATGCGACACGCATGTGCGCTGATGCACATGGGAATACGTGTTGAGGCTTGACCTGATGCAACACCACGTGAGTATGCATGACGCATCCATGTCGTTGTGCCATGCCACACACACATGTCACGTGCTGCGCTGCTGCATTGGGCCCAGCACTGCTTCGGGACTGTCGTGGGCGATGGTGCCACGGGCGGAGCGACCAGGGCCTTGGCTGCTAGTACTGCCGTGTCGCCTATCAGTCAACACATGCGGGAGTTTACTGCCCACCTCATCTGCCTAACTTGCTGCATGCGCGCCCACATGCAGCACCTCACCAACCCGCCTGCGCTGTTCAACATCGCCACCGGCAAGGGCGTCAGCGTGAAGGAGTTTGTGGACGCGTGCAAGAAGGTCACTGGCAAGGAGATCAAGGTGAGGGCGGCAGCGAGAGGCTCGCCGGGAAGCGGGGATGGCACTGCACGATGTCACCCGGCAAAGCCGAGATAACCCATCAACATAAGCACGGTTGGGCATATGATGATATGAGCCCCCTCCCTTCCGCGTCCGCAGCTGTTGGTGTTCATTACCAGAAGGTGCCCTCCCATGAATAGACTTACAGACGCCCAGCCATCGGCAGGGCATACCTGCCGCGGACCCTGCTTGGAATGCATGGCTGGAGTGCTGCCCAGCATTCGTCTGTGAGCATGGAACTTGGAGCTAGCATTTACCGGGGTGCACGAAGGTATAGATCGAATCTGTCGGGATGATACCCATCAAGAACTGTTACTGGCCAGGTGGGATTCAAAGTGCGTGTGCGTATACATGGGGATGATGCGTGTGTGCCTCCTACGTGTGCATGCCTATGCACCCCCAGGAATCTGCCTCCTAATCACCTCAACATGCCTTGCGTTCATGCTGTGTGTGTGTGCGCACCCCATCACTTGTGGCTGCAGGTGGTCATGCAGGAGGAGGCCCGCCCAGGCGATTACGCAGAGGTGTACGCAAACCCTGCCAAGATCAACGAGGAGCTGGGCTGGAAGTGAGTGAGAGGCCGCACAGCCCCCCCTGGCGACAGCGAGGTTGCTTGCTTGCTGCTGCCATGCCATGTGCGCATCCATGGCGTCAGCATGCACCCATTGGTTGAAGGCAGGGCACGGAGGGAGATAGGGAGGGGCTCAGGAGGGGCGCGGTGCCGGAAAGGGGAGGTGCTGAGGCAGGACAGCATGAGGCCTTGAGCTGTTGAGCAGCATCTCACCGAGGGCGTGTGTGTGCCGGACGAGGCTTTGCCGACACGCTGTTTGCGCTGTGCATGTTGTGCTGGAACTGGTCACAAACTGCTTTCATCTGTACGTGTGTCCGACCTCGCAACCACACACGCGTCTAGGCAGTAGCCCATGCACCTTGTACCGCTGCAGTACACATTACATCCTGGGATGCTGGCAAGGCATGAGAAGCCAGGCACCCTCAGCTCTTGTGTTGCCGATGCTGTGGCGTGTACTGCTCATGCGCAGGGCGAACTACACGAACGTGGAGCAGGGCTTGCAGCACGCATGGACATGGCGCCAGCAACACCCTGACGGCTATGAGCTCTGAGGAGCGGACGCCATATAGCCATATAGCAGAAGCGGCAGCAGCATTGGCGCCACTGGCTGGGGGTCGAGAGTTGAGGCGCATGGCCGATGTGCGTCCGGGAATCCGTCACAAGGACGCGGTCCTGCGATCGTCCCCAACTAGTCATGCCATGTAGTCTTGCAGATTCCGATCGAGCGCTGTAGGACTGACCTAATGAATGCGATTGCATAAACGCATGGTGAGCGGTTTGGCCACATGTGTGTGGTAATGTGACTTACTTATGATGCTTACGTTCTGTGACCCAGCAAGCATGGTCTCGTTGTGCGTGTGCGTAAGCACCGGCAACAGGACGTACCCACACCAGACATTACAGTGTACAAGGCATGGCGCTCGTGCATGCAACAGTGACGTGGCTCCTTCACTTGGGACAGTTGACGCCCCCGTGCGGCGTGCCCTACCCAGCACGCAGGCAGGCATCCGCTATCCCCCATCCTGCCTAGGAGCCCGCTGGCCGTAAATTCACTCGAGCCAAACCAAACGTGCTGCGTAAGCAAGTGAATGCTATCCATTGCTGAGCGGACCCTTGGCAGTGCGTGGACACGTGCGTGCATGCATTTGTGCGCACACCCACGCAGGTGCACATGATATCATTTCATGAGTGTGACGGGCCTGCTGATTTGCGTGCACATGCGTGAGGACTCGACCGCAGAGTTCCATCCTGACCGAATCGTGCGGTTTGAGCGCACAGGTCGTGGACGCAGGCAGCAAGGCGCCCAAAAGGCTGACAGGCGGCTGTATAATACACAATATATCACAACCCCTGCTATGCAGACGCTGGTGCACCTCCACAAGCAGCCTTGGTTGTGGATGTTCGAAAGTCATTACCACCTAGAATACCGTAGAAGAAGAGAAGAAAGCAGGAAGGAGGTCACGGATGGTCGACAGCCAACACCCTGCAGCGTGGGTGGGTGCAGTGCAGCATAGCGCCTGTGCCACCCTGCTGCTGCTGGTGTACCCCGCTGAAGTCATCTATCTGCCAGGTTGCACACTGGCATGTATGCTGTGTCAGAAGCAAGCGCCCAAGGGGCCATGCTGTGTGATTCCTGTGGGGCCGAGCAGTGTGCATATGTGTATGCGTATGACTGGAGACTGCACCAGACGATGGCAAACGAGGTGCCTGAGCTGACCTGCGGCTGGTACATGGTGTGTGCACGCTTGTGTGTGCCATGCCAGTCCTCCATGCAATTTCAGCCCACCCACCCACCCGTGTTCCCCCCCTTCACACATCCACAGGTTCGAGGGCCGGCACGCATTCCTGTGCTTACTGACATACTGGCCACTGAATGGTCTGAGTTGCAGTGGCGTCAGATGAAGCCTTGCAGGTGATCATTTTATAGCTGCTGCCAGAGCACTGTCAGTGTGTGTCAAGGCGAGTCTGCCTGTGTGCGCATGCGCAGGGTCCGCTGAGGCCCTCCCCCCGCCCTCCCCTGGTAGGTGTTCTGTAGGTACCTGGCCGTATGGTGAGGCTCGTGTGACCTGAACACCAGTACGCTGTTGTGCGAATGTCTATCCGCTCCTGACACGTGAACAGCTCGCAGAAACAGGCAGATGCCGTCCGCACTTTGAAGATTAAAGGCCTTGCCGCAATGACCCGCATCAAAATCCACATGCCACGCCGACTGTCAGAGCATAATGACTCTTATTAACCACTCCATAGTATAGCAGGTACAAATTAACTCGCAAGTGCTTTTCTTTTCTTTACGGAACGTCCGGAGTGCTCGACACCATACCTGCTCTGCGGCTTACCAGCCCCGGTGGAAGGAGTATCGTATACAGGGCCAGCGTTCCGTCAAGTTTACGCATAATGTTCTGCAAATAGACCCACCCTGTGCGTGGTACTGTGCCTCCTGAAAGCTGGTCAACGCACGTGTTGATGCCAGTATGGGAGCCACTCCCACACCGAGAGACCGCTTCTATGAGGTCCTTCCCAAGAAGGAAGTGGTTCGAAATGATAGCCCTGTAGGCGCCAGGGTAAGGCGTGATAAGCCGCTTTTAGTGTTCTTTCCCGAGCCCACCATTTGTTCAACGTTGACCAGTGCAGCGCACTTCGTTTTCCCGACCTGAGCCATATCTCCGAGTAGCATTGTTTAATCATTTCACAGGCCGGACTTGCTGGGCTCAATTCTGACCCTGACGACGATTTGGAGTCCACTTCGTCCGAAATGTCCCAAACACGTCGCCGTGTCCGGCATTTAAACGGAAGCGGCAGCTATGCCAAGGATGACGCTGCAGAGAGCAGCCCTCGAGCTTCTGCCAACCATCAGCTAAGGCAGCACTATCTCGACCTGGCGGTGCGTTCCGGCGAAAGAAAGCGCTAGGACAACCGTATAGTGTTGAGCGTCTGCCTCGTCCGGGAATCCATACCCTGTGGCGTGTTTGTGGGTGCAACAGTGAAACAATGTGCATTTGGTACGCGCTTGTACAACATGGGGTGCCATCACACACCAGGCGCTTGCAACGTATTGACTTGGCAAAATGCCTTGCCCTGACCGCTGCAGACACGCCGGAGCACAAAAGCGCCCGGAGAGTCTCCACGCCGGCCAGCAAGCCCTGTTGTTCAAAAAGCAATCAGTGAAGCACTGGCTCGCATAAACCTTGACAACAAGCCAGGTAGCAAAATGCGGCGCGCACAACGCGAAGCATACGAGCAGCACGGCCTAGCAGACGAAGACAGCAGCGGGGAAGAGCTTGCCAGCTCCAGCAGCGCCGATAACATTGACAGCCATGCCAACACAAGCACACAGCGTGACCGAGGACCAGCACGCCACGGAATCCTGCGCAGCGGTGGGGGAGGCGAACTCACAGCACTGAGCGTCACCTTTGGCAGGCCTGCCAGCAGCCACCGTGCTCGGGAGCGGCGCAGTGGGGCGCAGCGGAGCCACAGCCTCGGGCACACCAGCGGACGGCCGCGGCGCGCTGGTGGCAGGGATGGTCGCGCCGCTGCCAGTGGCACTGACAGCGACGAGGCTACAGCACAGAAGGTTTCGCGGCTGCAGCGCTTCAGCCAGGACCTCGACAACATCACCAGGTGGGACAATGATGTACACATGAAGGGCTCTGTGCCCGCAACGCATGTGAACGCATTGCCATGCACAATCGCATGCTACATCGTACTGGTAAGCTTGCCACTCATCCGTTGGTATTGCATTGGGCAGTAGTAAGCCCGCAGGCGGGAACCGTGTCTCTGGCCTGGTCTGGCGCCCACTTGCAAGGAACTGTACTGTTAAAATCCCAAATCTGTGTTGACATGGCTGGCGCAATGACCGCCCCGCACATCATTTGATGGTGGCACTCCTCGACTCGTGATTAAGGAGGGATTTGCGTCACAAATATGGTTTGACGGAGAGGGATGGGTGGGGGGCTGGGTGGGGGGGTCCAGGGGGGGGGGGAAGTGCATTGGAATCACCATGTAAACGCAAGTCGACACCACAACGCGCGGATCTCTAACAGCACGCTTTGCCTTCGGGCATGCGCTTGACTGCCTGCAGCTCGCCAATCCGTGAGCGGCCCACGTTCAACTTCATAACAACATGGAGGAAGCTAAAGGCCAGTGAGTGTTTAATAGCTCTTATGTTTGCAGGCCCTTTTAGGCCTAGGCCTCAGGGTGCACACAGCAGAGGAGCTGTCAGCCTGCCAGCATGCTTGGGACAGCCTCAAACTGCAGCAGTAAACGTACGTCCAGCGATCATGCCGACTACATGCATTCCTCCATTTTCCCCCATGCATATATGCTGATTCGAGGGGGCGGTCTAAGGTGCGTGGAGCTTAGCCCCAAGCGTCAGCATGCCGAGGACAACACTCACAGCAAAGTTGCCACAGCTCTGAGCTTGTGCGTGCTGCATGCTCATGCTGGTGCTGCCCTGGGCTGGCGTTCCGTAAGTTGCTGTGCACCTGACGATTTCGCTGTGTTCTGTGGCGTGTTGCACCGTGACCACCTCGAGTGCAGTGGAGCAGCTGCAGCAGAACGTGCAGCAGTTCTTGGCGGATACAACGCACGAGCTGCAGCAGCAGGAGCTGGACGCTGGCCGGCGCGGCAGCAGCGCGGGCGGCGCCGCCAGGAGCACGCGGGACAGTCTCCCCGGTGATCGGTCCTCAACGGGCGGGGGCGTTGTGCGGCAAGGCTTGGTGGCAGCGCTGGCAGGTGAGCGAGACACCGCCGTATATGCCCGCAACGACTGACTGCTGAGTGCGGGAATTGCAGGGTGCGACCTCCAGGGTATGTAATATGCCAGGGCAGTAGGCTGATGGTGCACCTCACCTAGGGACCTGAGTCCAGTTGTTGATAGTGCTGCAGCCCGTCCCGCTGCACCACAGCCACACAGCTCAACGTGCTTTCATGAGTGCACATCCCGTGTTTGCAGCTGAAATGCTTATGAATCATACGTGGTGGGGGCGCCGTACGCTGCTGGCCTGTCCTAGCCTCCACCTGCGGGGAGCATGGGCCGTTCGGCGGACACACGTACCTGCTGCATTACAAATAGTGAAGTAGTGAAATACGTAGCTCATCAGTACAGCACTGCCCCTGCTTGCTGCAGATGCGCGTGGTGGGGCCCCGGCATCCACCAACGGGTCGGCATCACATGCGTCTGCCCGGCCCCCTACCACCACCACCACAGGCACGGCCAGCAGCGCAGCAGGCAGCGGCGCAGATCCCATCCTCAGCGTGCCTGCGCGGCTGGCGCGCTCACGCCATTCCTCAGCCGCCGGCGCCGCGCCCGTCACGCCCGTCCCTGCCGTGTACCCGCACCCTGCTTGGGCTAACGTACAAGCGGAGGCTTATGCGTCCGGTGGCAGTGGTTCCGGTGGTGGTTCCGGAGCTGGAGGCGGGACTGCGGGCACCCTCGGGGCCATGCTGTCCCCACCCATGACCATGCAGCAGCAGTACCTCACAGCGCAGGGCGGGCTGCATGCCCTGGCAGGGTCGCCTACCCTCTACACCAGCCACAGGGCTAGTGCCCGCAATGGTGGGACTACGTCGCCCCTCACATGGCCATGGACTGGGGCGGACATGCAGCAGCACCCGCATCAGTTCCAACAGGGGCTGTTGTTACATGACCCCCAGCAGCAGCAGGGCCGACCAGCGGCAGGGGGCAGCCAGTGGCAAAGCCCAGCACCTGCAACGCGCGTGTCGCAAGGCGGGTCCGGCGCAGACATCTTTCCCTCGGCGTCTGCAGCTGCGGTTGCGGCAGGAGGGCAGTGGCAGGGTGACAGCGTGCCTGGGGGTGGCGACAGCGGCGGCTTCGCTGCATCCGCACCCTACATTGCGTTTGGGGTGAGTGACTGCGCTTTGCGTACTCTGTGGAGTTGGTAGAGGTGCCAACGTGTGTGCGACTGTGTCCAACAGAACGTGGGACGGCCATTGTGTGGGGTGTGGAGGGCATAGCGTTGCGGTATGTGGGGTGCTGGACACAGCAAGTGGTGCGCCCCCGCGTGTCAGGTGCAGCAGTGTTGGCACTCGCAGCTGGCCACAGGGCTATGTATGCCAAGGCCCTGCTGTGTGGGCCGTGCTTCGCTAGCGTTACTGTTGAGGTATGCAACGCTCTAAATCATCTCGAGCGCTCGAGATGATTTAGAGCGTTGCATACCTCAACAGTTACCCATGGCTCTGCCCCCATCAGGTTTGACGTTGCTGCTACTGAGACTGATTTCGTACGGCCTTATTGAAACGCGTGTCCACTGTCCCACCCACATGCGGGGCTGAATGTGCAGCAGCTTGCCCCTAGCACATGCCTGAACAAGCATGCAGCACATTCCCCCGGGTCAAATGGTATTGTATATTCGTCAAACACGGTCATGAATACGATCGCTGATCCAGCCCTGCCCTGCTCTGCCGGCGTCTGCCCACATACACACCCACGCACAGGACCTCCGGGCGGTGAATGACTCGCTGGCGGCCGGCTGCCACGACCTGCTGGCACGCATCTCGCGCCACCGGGACGCGTTGGGGCAGCGCGCCCCAGCCACGACACGCAGCGCCACCGCCACCAGCCGCACCACCACGCCATGAACTCCATGATTAATGCATGTATTCATTCAGTGGCTACGAGCCACACTTGCCACCGTTGGTTGCATCACGGGACTCACATGTACATCAACTGCTAATCCGTGTAGCAGTATATGCCTATACGTTGATGCATGGCTCACTCGCTGCACTGCTGCTTGCTGCAAGCACCAGAGCCCACCACTGCCTAAAGAGTCTTTGCCCTGCAGTTGATACGTGCCTGATTGTCAGGTTCTGAGCACCGCAGCAACATGCGTGACCACTGCGTGTACACAGCGCGTTGCACACGTTCAACGAATAACTCACAACGCAATGCTGCGCCAGGTTGCAGCTCAGCTGGTTTGCCATCCATGCAGTTACTCAACCATTGCTGCATGGCACCGTGTTCCGCATGACGCTGTAACTGAGTTATGTCGGGAGTGCTTGCTAATGCTCAGTGCGTGGGGGAGGGCTGGTGCGGCATGGCCCACTGCGTAATACTGGCCATGGCCCTCAGGCAGTGCCTGGTGACAGCCTACGCCTCAAAGGCCAGGTCATCATGGCGGACTGAAGCCTACCCTCTCAGCCAGAGACTCGGCGCCCTGCTGCCAGGATGTGGATTGCGCCCTTTGTACATGCTAATAGTGCTTAGTACGAACCACGCCTCCAAGCGCCGGCCCCAGCTAAAGCACTCGGTGATTCCGCTGTGGCTCCGTCATAGCGACACCGCGCAATTGGACAGCTGCACACATGCTTGCAACTTGTCCGAAACGGAAGTGGTACGGTCGGCTGACCCTTATGCCAGTGCAGTGCGGAAACGTGCTTACGGGTCTGACAAACATCAGCAATCGTTCCATGTAATGGCATTATCGATCAACATGGTGCACTGCAGGGTGCATTGGTGCCTGCGTGTGCATCCGGTGTGCATCATCATGAACCACTCGAATGCCGCCTTCCCCCATTCGGATTCCTGCAGTATAGTCTACAGCTGCGCTTCATGCAGTCCCCTCCTCATTAACATACAAAGTCTGCTTGCACCCTGTGTAGCCACGTGACCTGTTGAGGCCCTGTGAGGGCGCATAGGTGCGTGCTCCACCATGTCTCAGGACTCGCCCGGGGGCGTTGCTTACAGCCGAGAGGAGCAGCAGCTCTCAGATGGAGGCAACAGCCCTCCCCCAGAGTACCTTGAGCTGCCGTCGTGCCCAATTTGTGAGTGCCGCGATCCGTTGTAGTCCGGGTGCGTGCACGCGGGGTGCGTGTCAGCCCTCCGTTCCGCTTGTGTAGGGTGGACAGCACGACCTGGCAAAGCCTTTGTTCGCCCCTGACATTCATCAGCGTGTGGTACCCTTGCACCTGCTGACTTGCAGCCTGTGTTTCGCGTCACGTCGTTCTACACAGGCCTGAACGATGTTTTGGACCCTGCTGACAAGGCCGTGGCGCTCTCCTGCATGCACATCTTCTGCGTGGACTGCCTCTCCAAGTGGCTGCAGCATAAACGCGTTTGCCCGCTTTGCAAGGCAAGGTCCTCCCGCGCTAATCAGTGGCTGAGGTTCCCACAGCATGCGCGCGTCACCTCACCAGGTTGGTTTCGCAAAACAAGGTTTTGCAAACAACTGCTTAGCGCCTCTCCATTTGGCTGTGCTTATGCAGAGACGAGTGCAAGGCTACCTGTATGACATCAAAGATGACCAGCAGTACCGTGAGCGACAGCTTACGCCGAGCCCTCCCCGCCTGACGGTGTCAGCAGCGGCGCATGCAGAAGCTGCGCTAGCGCACCTCAGCGAGCTTTTGTCACGCCACAGTGACTCACAGGCTCTCCGCCACAGCCTCTACGCTCTCAGCCATGACCTGGCAGCAGGGCAAGGGCCCAGCCAACGATCCCAACCCGCCAGCAGCAGGAGCGGCTTCGTGTCAGGCACAGCACAGCCTTTGCTTGAACCGCTGCCTCGCAGGCCTGTCATTTTGCCCCCCAGACAGCCCAACCTGGCGTCTAGAAGCAGCGCGGACGCTCTGCAGCAGCAAGCGCGCCGACAAGATGCCGAAAGGCAGACTGTGCAGCCCAGGCCATACTTTTTCCGTGTGCAGCAACGCCTCGCGGCGGACGCAAGTCTGGGCCCTCTTCCTGGCCAGCTGGGTTCTTCCTCTGCCGCGATAGACCTGACAGGGGACTCCCCGCCCAGGCAAGCTGCGTCTCGGCAAGGCTCCCGTTGGGACTCCGCGCAGCCTGCACGCCCTTTGCGGTTGAGTACTACCGCGGCGGGAGGTGCTGAGGCGGCGGTGGTGGACACGCGGGAGCAGGCACTGCGCTGGCGGCGTTCCGTGTACGATGCAGGTGCGCTCGGCCAGCGGTGCCGCTGCTCACACTCACACTCACGCTGTCGCCAACGGCCATGTATAGTGTGCATACGTACTGGCACGAACTGTGGCCTCTGAGTACCTAGCTCAGCACGAGGCCATTTGATCGTTTCACATCACCAGCCAGCATGTGTGTGTATGCTCGCTCGTACCCCCGTCCACAAGCTTGGTCGTTCGCACAGGATTTGCCTGCACCGTCCACAGCCATCGCCTGCCCACGCGTCGCCACAGCCTGGTCCGCTTGCACAATGATTGACACCGCCCGCATTTGCACGGCTGGCGTGCTCATATACTGCCCGAACCTGGCTGCTGCTGCCGGGAGTAGGTACGTGGGCGCTGCCGCGGCCGCCTCCGCGAGGCGCCCCGCAGCTTGTCGCAACTGCAGCGGGCCCCAGCGGGGCCGGTGCGGGTCTGCTCGCATCAGCGCCGGCCGCGACGGGGGCGCTGGCAGCAGCGACTGACCCGCTGGCGCTCTACAACCGGCACACTGACGTGTGGTTGGAGCGCGAGCTACACGCGCTGCTTGGCCCCCAGGTGACGCACGCACGTGACGCACCCGGCACTGCTGAAGTATTGAGTCATGCTCAGCTCAGATACCACTCTAGATACTGCTCGTCCAAAGCATTTGGCATCACTGGCGGCGTAATGGCGATGTGTCCTTTGCAAATCCCGTGTAGCGCTTGAGGAGCACTGTCCGGACCTCGCGCTGTGTGTATGTCTTGCCGCCAAGGCTCGGATGTACCAGTGACTCAGCGTGCATCTCGGCTTTTGCATCTGCTGGTATATGGATGCATCGTTCGTGGCATGGCTGTTCGGCTTGGCAAGCCCTGCCGCGTTGGCGTCGTGCATTCATACTAAAGTACTAAATCATGTGTCATGCCTCCGGCTGAGGCTGGCAGCTGCTGGTATTCGCGTGCAGGACGTGACGATTGTGCGGGCTTACGTGAAGGGCCTGGTGGGCTCGTTCGGCCTCATCAGGGACTGGCCGGCAGAGGAGGCAGCGGCTGGCGCCGCCGCCACCGCCGCCGCCGCTGCAGCAGCAGCAGCAGCAACAGCACAGAGAGCAGGCGGCGACGTGGGTGCCTCGTCAGAAATCCAGCAGCAGCAGCAGCAGCAGCAGCAGCAGGGTGGTGGGCTGCGCAGCCCCATCCCGGCGCTGCGATCCTTCCTGGCGGCTCATGCAGCGCACTTCTGGCACGAGCTGAGGTGAGGCGGCTGCGAGGAGCATTTTGCATGTGCTTGAATCGTTTGGGTGCATAGTGGCCACACGTCAGCCAGGCCGTGGCCGGGACACACAATCTGTTGTGTTTGACATTCAGAGCTTCCTGGCCGAGACCACTATATGAGCCTATGGCGGTTGGGTGAGATGGGTAGGTGGCTGGGTGGCTGCACGTAATGTTTGGGCAGGCTTTGAGCGAGGCTTTTTGGCCTTGGCCAGCTCAGATTTTATACCGCCTGGCTGTTTTGCACCTCGCAGGTGTTTTGCGTTGTCAGGCTTGAACATACCCACCTACGACGAGACTGTCAGGTACCCTCCCACGCACACCCTCATGCACCCACGCGGACAGCGTGTTGGCATCAGCAGCAGCACCAGAGCGGGCTTGCTGCAGCCTGGAGCACAGGCGGCCCCTCACGTCGCAGCCGCAGCTGCTGCCCACACCGCCGCTCCACCACCCCTAGCGCGACCTACCCTGGTCGGCGCGGACGCACTGCACTGGCCAGCCCGCGCTGTCAACGGCCGCCTGGCGGGGGCCGCCGGTGCCGCCGGCACTCGCTCCCGGTGGGATGTCGGGCCACTCACGCGCGCCCCCGCGGTGGCGGCTGGTTGCACCTCTGCGGCGGCGCCGGCGACATCCCTCACCTCCCCACCAGCGCCAGGTGTGGGGGACGGTGCTGCAGGCGGCTTCGGTGCCCAGTATCCAACAGGAGGCAGTGCTGCCGCTGCCGCTAATGAGGCTGATACCGTTGCTGCTGCTGATGCTGGTGCAGCCACAGCATGTAATCGGATCGCCAGGCGCAGGGTCAGAGCTGATGCGGAGGCGGCGGACCATACAGGCAGCAGGAGCGGCAGCGGCAGTGGCAGGAGGAGGAGCCGCAGTGCCAGCAAGCACCGGCAGCAAGACAGCGACCGCGGCTGGCGCCACCGCAGTCCGAAGCGGCGCACATGCACGCACCTGAGCAGATCCAGATCCAGGTCCAGGTCCAGGTCCAGATCTAGGGAGGCCAGGGCTGATAGTCGTCATCAGCATCTGGAGCGGCGGCGTTCGCATTGCAGGCACGCTGACTCTGATAGGCAGCGGTCGCCCCACAATGAGCAGGACGCGCTGGACAGCGGTACGGTCGTATTGCAGGGGCATGGTGACGCTGATGCTGGTCGTCACCACCACCACCACCGGGATCGAAAAGCACTACCAAGGTACCATGGATGGCAACCGAACCCTCTCGATGGGGCCGTACTGCAACAACCTGGAGGCTTGGATCTGGTTCCAGAGGCGGATCTCGGGGCTGCTGATCGGTCTCACAGGCACAGCAGGGGCAGGCACAGGCACAGCAGCAGCAGCCTCCATGATGAAGCTCCAGGGGAACCCACACGCGGTGGTGATCTCCGCGGCATGCATGCTGGCCGGAG
>BDDA01000085.1:145940-180156 GCA_001662385.1 Chlamydomonas asymmetrica
CTGCTAGGTGCGGCCATCGGTGCAACGCGCTCTCAGCAGCATGACTCGGCACCAGCACAGGAGGACAGCGCGGAAGCGGGCCACGGAGGGCGGTGGGAGATGCAGCTGCCGCCTGAGCTGCGTTAACACAGCACTATAGCTGCGAGAATGCCCCTGCCAGGCTGATGATGGTCAGCCGCTCGGACCCAGCAGCGATGCCAGGGCTTTGTCCGCATGGTATCGCCTTATGTGCGCAGCAGGCCGCTCGGAGGCCGCCTGCCATTGGGACGTCAGAGCGGTGCCGTGACTTCTTGGGTTGAGCGTATGGCGTGTGCGTTTTCGTTGCGCAGCGCGCATCGCAGGCTTCGCTTATCATAGCAGAAGCCATGATGCAGCATGGGCGTTGTTATTGCCTGCCATGCATCTGAACTCAATCTTCCGACCTCAACTGTGTATATTCGAACCCTGAATCGCTTGAACCTGCCTGCCGCTGGGCGTGTTGTCTGCGGCAGCTGCCGGGCTTGCTTGATGCACAGCTGCACCGCGCCACGCAGGGTTATGATGTGTGTTCAACAAGGCTGGCATTTCGCACCTTGTCAAGCAACCTGCCTGAACGCTTATGCTGCTTGTAGTGTGCCTCGACAAAGAGCGTCCATATGACGCGCAATGCACAGCCCTGAAGCAAGGGGTTGCAGCTTACACTTTATGACTTTATTCACATTGCTATGCGGATATACCTGCATAGCAACCGTGCATTGTTCCTCCCAAACCATTCGCATGCTGAATTCTGATGGCGTGAGGATGCCGCGCACACTTGCGCCCTGTGCTGCGGATAATCCGTCCAAGCCATGTTGCCACCACGACAACACAATGTTCACGACTATGGACTGTCCCATGTTATGTACCGTAGCTCCACCATATGTGCATGAAACAGCAGGCGGGACAGGGGAAGTGTGCTGGAGGCAAGTGTGTGGCAAAGAATGGGTGACAGCGATTGCAGGTGCCTGACTGCGCTGCACATGCGGATGCGTGTGAAACCAGCTGCATCAAGGGCAAGCACTGCACATGGACATGAATTGTATGCCACATAATGTCATGCATCGCTGCAACCATCCATGAATGGCCTGATTGGCCAAGTGATGTAAAGTCAACCATCGCTGCAACTGCACCAGCCTATCTGGCGGTGCATGCATGCAAAATGATGAGTCGGTTGAATGTGTACCGTGAACTAGACCGTGAACTGGAAAAGTGGATGGGATGAACAATCCGACACTCTGCACCCGAAAACCTGGAAAGGAACTGTGGTACAAGCAAGTATCGGTATCCAGCGTTGAGAGTACTTCCTTTCCAGGTTGTGAGGGCTCCCAGCCAAATGCATTGGTACAAAAGAGATGCCTCCTGCCACCCTGGGGCCCCCTAGTACGGTACATGACCCATTATGTGAAGGATGAGGCCACTGATCCATGGAGGTGGTGCAGTAGGGCACAAACCAGCAGTCGTACAAGTCAGCCTTCACAGCGCAAACCGCCGTCAAGTCCTACGCTACGGCCTGCGCAGAAGCACCACTGATACGGGCTTGAATGGGCCCAGGAACAGACTTAAACGGTGTGGGGTGGGTGAGGAGGCACTGCACTCGGCCTCGCCCTTCGCAGCTCGCACCGTACACACCCAGCTCAGCCTCCTCGGAGCGCATGCCCTGCACGCGACGACTCTAAGAGTAACACAGGCATGCAGGAATTGTGCAAAAGTACCTGCGTATATCTGTGCCTGGTTCAAGCGAGCAGCAGGGGGGACGCTAATAAGCGGCTGCAGACCCTGCGTCAACTACCAAGGTCAGGGAATGTGTCAACACGTTTGACAAGCCATATGAACGGCTATGTGGCACACCGTACCACCCACATGGATGGGCGCCTGGGGCAGAGGTGATGGCACAACCGGTACGCCATGGGCGTTCAGCATTCAGAGAGGTGGGCACAACGGGTAGGTGGGCAGCAAGGAGAGGGCTGGAACGCCCTGCATGCAGGAGCACCTAGCTTGCATGGCGCGCAGGTGTTCATGCAAACCGACAATGACTGCAGTCCTGGCGGAATAGATCACCAGTGTCCTGCAGGTGTCAATGGAAACATGAGCTGCAGCCCGCATCACATACATGCAAACAGCATACATACACCACTGCCCGGGCCACAATTGGGCCCGCACTGCTTGCGCCGGGTGCCAGCGGACAGGTGCTTATTGCTGCTGTGTGTGGGGGCATGAACAGGCGGCAGAATGTGCATGTGAAACGAGTGCTTGCTGCAGAGCGAATTATGTCAGTGTTTGTAACGGTTGTTGGGTCAACCAGTGACGAGTGATGAGCAGTATGAGTGCTTGGAAAGCTGCTTGCTAGTAGTCACGTTTATTCCAGAGTACTGACAAGGGCATCGACAACAAAGGGTCATGCTCACGGAAAATGCATCCGAGGAAATCCTCAACCGCGCAACCTGCTCCGCAATCGGGCGATGTTCAGTGGTGGATCAATATAGCAATCAGGTGAGCAGGCTGCCTTGGCGCATGAGCCTAGGAGTGCACAAGCAGCACATGCATGGTAATGCAGGAAGGCTCCGCTCGCCAACTTGCATCCAACAGATGCAAACCGCCAGCAGGCTGCTAGCCCTGGCTTATTTCACCTCATACGATACACACCGCCTGGGTACACGCACATAGGCCAGCACAGAGGCTTAGCTATGTAAGGGAAGCAGCCACAGGACCCCAGCTGGGAGAGGTCTATAGCTTAAGAGGTCTGTTCCGCAAAGGAGGCAAAGAGCATGAGGGACACTGTGCAGCGTGAGTGGGCCGGGCTTGGCTGGCAATGAGCGACAATACCGTATTGCTGCGGGAGGATGTGCATAGGGCCACAAGAAGAGGGGTTCTCGCTTTGCAGCCGTGCAGATGCAGACAATGCGATTGATTCAGGAGCGGTGGGGGCGAGAGGCGTGTGTGCATGCCGTTGCACAGGCGTGGAATCGCTAGCGGTACAAGTACGTATCCTGCGAGGCATCGCCGTACGCCGCGACACCACCGCCGCCATATGTATTTATGTGCAGGCCAGGAAAATAAGAGTCGGAAGAGCAGCACAGCGTCTGTAGCCAAAGCTCTACGTGGCTATACAACCCAACACGCTCACTAGCTTTGTAGGGGAACTACTTTGCAGATTGCACTCCTGCAGCAGTGCAAATATGCAATTCCGGATACTACAGACGTGCCCTGTTAGCCTTCAGCATTCGCATGCAGGCTACCGGTATTATGTTGCAAGCAGCGTTATTGCAGCAAGGAAAGCGCTACAGGTGGATTGGGGTATTGGTCGGGCGAGAGCGGGCGTGCACACATGCAAGGGTGTGCAGTAGCGCCAAGCCAACTACGAGAGGTCACACGGTGCTCTCGCGGACAAACTCGGTATGCATTGGAAAGCGGGATTGGCCAAGCGCTTGCACCATATGCAAGGCACGCTGTGACAACGGATGCCTTCACTCGATGCTTGGGGAGCATGCCAGGTGGCAAGCTGGAAAACGCAATCCCAGGGCAGACTGAGCTCAGCCCAAGCCAATACACGCATGCTAGGATGCATGCAAGGGGGGTTCTCTGTATCTCACCTTTGAACATTTCTTTCGGCAAACTGGGTTTATTTAAGCCTTATTGAGCAGAGCATGGCGGTGGACTGACATGCCAAGTCTGCACCGAGGTGAAAAGCGCCATTGAATGGGAAGTACCAGGGCAGATACGGTAGTGTGTTGAGCAGTGCAAATGAAAGGGGCTTGCAGGCGGGGGGGGGGGTTCTCAATATGCTACACAGCGACCGCTGTGTACACATACAGGCACAGCTGATGATAGCGGCAGTGCGCCAACAATTCGACCCGCCTCAGGCGAATCAGCTGTGCTGAACCGACAGTACACACTGCCTGGCGCCGCACGGAACCTGCGTGGCGGAGCTGGATTCTCTCAGGCGCACACCAGCGCCGCGTGGGCGAGACGGCAGTTCGCACAGCACAACGGGCAGGTGGCATGAACCTGCGCGCTACCTGCATGCCCACCGAACCACGGCACACCTAGTCGCCGAATTACCAACCGCTGCACTGTGCCGTTGATGAATGCCAGGGGGCTTGTACATGGGTACTCCTGGGTGGCGGGTAGGGGTGGACGGGGGGGGGCGGAGGGGCAGGGGGAGCAGGTGCATCAGCGACTGGATTTAGATCAATTTTTGCGCGAAACTCTCAAAGAGCGCATTCATGAAGGACTTTGTCGGCTTTGTCTGCTGCACCCAAAGCGGGGCAGACGTAGTCTCAGGTGGCCATGGCCCACGTTGCGTGTGGCTGTCGCCATGAGCACATACCGCAGGCACCTCTCACACGCTGCACCTGTCAGCGGCCGGCAGCGGCGTGATGCGCACCGGGTGGCAGAGCTCCTCGCCGACCCCAATGAGGATGGTGGTGTCCTCCGGCATGCAGCGCACGTTGAGGTAGATGCGGCCGCCGTGGCTGGACAGGCCAGGGAGGGACACGGATGACGCCCCGCCGTTCATGGATGCCGCCGAGGAACCGTTATTTCCGGCGGGGGGGTCCATGCTGCCGTGGTCGGAGTGGTCGCTGCTGCAGCGCAGCTCGCTGCCGGGGGACAGTCCCAGCTCCACGTGCGCGCCGCACAGCACGCACTCGGGTGCGCTGGCGATCCGCATCAGGGCCTCGACGTCCGCCGCGAAGCCGCCCGCGACCTGGACGGAGCCGGGATTGTTGTTGAAGTACGCTCCGTCGTCGTCGCCAAACATGTTGCCGTTGCCGTTGTGGTCAGAAGCAGCAGGGGGTTGGATGATTTGTGAGGGCACGAGGCCCGGGGGCATACCGTCAGGCGAGGACGAGGAGTAATAAAAGTCGTTGAGCAGCGGCGAAAGCGTGTCGAGCGAGCTGGTGGAGCCCGAGCCAAAGCGCTCCTGGCTCATGAGGCTCTCGTGCGTGAGCGTGTGGGCGGAGAAGGTGTCGTCGTAGACCTCGATGCGTGAGCCGTGGAGCAGGCGTGCTACAAGCTTGTCGCCGCGTTTGGTGAGGACCGCTGGCCCGAAGACTTTGTAAACGCTGCGGACGGTAGGCAGGGCAAGGAGCAGGTAGAGAAAACAACAGTCAGGTATGGAACCATCTAGAGAGGTTTCAAACCCTTGTTTGGGTGCCGTTCGAAGTGTGCGTCAGCGTTTAGCTCGTGGTGAGTCGTGTCGGGGCAGTTGATGCTGGGCGCTCAAGCCACCTCAGCACCAGGCACAGACAGGGAACCTGGTGCCTTAAAGATACAATTTAAAGGATGCTGTATGCAGCGTGGAGCGGTGCGCCGGTGGCCCTTGGCATACGCGCTTTAAAGCCAGCACCATGGAAAGCAATGTAAGGTAGCCATATTGCAGTGACGAAGCAGTTCAGTCGAGCTCAGTGCGTACCCGTGGCATGTAGGCGCAGCGCCCGGAAAGTGGCAACAGCTGTGACTCCCCGCGAGAACCTCCACGTCGCACTCATCGCGCTGGATTGCAAACTCGTGCTCCACAACCGGGTGAAGCGCATGCGGTGTGCTGGCAGCTCCGCCAGCTTTTGAGAACAAGGTGTGCGAGGGGCTGTTCAAGGCTGCCATATGCTGTATTAAGGCAACAGCGCGATGTGTCGGGCCTGAGCCTGCGCCGAGATACACAAGAACCCAGCAACAACATTTCCAACTGCCAAAGCCTACTGTAGCGAGCGAATGGGTCACAGTGCAGTCCCAACGCATGCCCTTGCCTACCTAGCGCCCGAACGATGATACTTTGCCTCGCACGGGAGCCTGCCACCTGGAGACAGCCACAGCGACAACAGGATTTTGGCTAAAGCGATACCCCCAAGAATGTACATGCCAAGCCGTGTTCTGACTCTACAAGAACATCAAACACAGGTTTGCGTGCGTGACGAAGCGTGCATAGACTGACATGTCGGCGCTGGGACCTGCCTGTGGGCATCGAGCTGAAAGACGACTTCGCAGCACACTGTGCGTCGCCATCATGAGACACGTCTGTGATAAACCTGACGGAGTATTTCGTAAGTAAGCAAGCGATGACCAGAAGAACAGACTGCGTATTCATTCATGTATGGGTTGTATGTTCTGCCCCTGGCATGGCTTTGTTAACCGATTGCATGCCTGCAAGCCGTACAACGAGACCTATTGGGTGAATGCCAAAACACCCTCACCCCCATCCAGGTGCGTCACTTGAGACCTGCAACCTGCGCCTACCAATTTCAGTGGTATCGTGGGAGTGTGCCAAGCACAAGTGCAAATGCACACACTTTTGTTTGTACATCTCAACCACGTCCGAAGCGGCTGCGTGCCAAGCAGCAAGGATGTATTGAAGAGCAGGTGCTGATGCCACGTGAGCTGGTGACTGTGCAGGTTGGGCAGTGTGGCAACCAAGTGGGGTGCCGGTTCTGGGAGCTCGCCCTGCGCGAGCACGCTGCCCACAACGCTGGCGGGTTGTACGATGAGGCCATCAGCAGCTTTTTCCGGAATGTGGACTGCTCAGTGGAGCCGCCACGATCCCTGGCTGTTGGGGACGGCAGGGGGCTCATACGCAACCTGAAAGCTCGCTCTGTTATAGGTGCGGGTGCACTTGCACATGGTGCCACCTTGTTCGTTACCGACTTTGCTCTGCATTAGCCCCAGTGTACTCCACACTGGAGCTTTCCGTCTGTGCCAAAGGAAGTCACATAGTCAACTTCTGTGCCGGTAATCAATCGACTTTCCCTGGCAAGCGACAGCTGCGAATTGCAAAACGTTCCCGTAAATCAGTGCATAAAACCTTGGCTTATGTACCAATCACAGCTGCCGTTTGCAACGAAACGTTCTCCTTGCCATAATGCAGCCTCGATGTTTCTGCCCTTGCCGTTCACCCTTGTTCGCAGTTGACATGGAGTGCGGCGTCATACAGGAAATGCTCAAGGGCCCGCTGGGCGAGGTCCTGGACACCCGCCAGCTGGTGAGCGATGTGTCAGGCGCTGGGAACAACTGGGCGCACGGCCACAACTTTTACGGGCCTCAATACCGTGAGGCGCTGTTGGACAAGCTGACCACCACAGCAGAGGAGTGTGACTCGCTTCAGGTGCGTTGCAGTGCAAACGGCAGGCTCAACAGGGTCAATGGTTTTGCTGTTGACGCAGGTGAGTGTACGCGCAATGACGTGCACGGCGCTTGACCGCCTGGATCTTGCCACCGCCCCATTCATTGCCGCTTGCTGCGGACCTGATTCGACGGCAGGCTGAGAGCAGCCAAAAGCAGGTGCCTGTGCTGTTGTCAGCGAGCATCTCACAAACGAGCGTTGCGGCGTTGCATGCTGGACTAGGCGTGTGCTTGATCTTCGCCGTTGTCCACGTGAATGCGGCTAGCGGCATTGGATTGGTGGCAATCACGCACGTCATAGCACGATGAAGGAATTGAGAAAACCACCTTCTGGCAGGTTCACATGCGTAAGCATGCCATGCTCTTGGCCCGGCATGCTCTTGCGCAAGCATTACGCCGGCACTGGCGCCGTCGTGTGCGGCCGCACGTACTCCCCCAGCACAACCACCATCACCTCAGCCTCTCACCCCCCAGCGCTATGCACAGCAACATGAGGCTCAGAGTTTGCACCCCGCACGCCCTACAACGCGCATCCCTCCCCCCCACACCCACTTGTCGCCCTCACGACCGAGCCACGTCTGTGCAGCTCCTGTTCTGACACACCTAAACATGTACGCAAACTTGCTAGCACCGGGACTGGTTGATCACAACATGCAACTTCGTTATGTCCATGAAGCTTCATCAGACGCCAAACGTGGGGGCTCACACCTCATCAGAGTTCGCGTGTCGCTGCCGGCGCTGCCCGTGCACACCTCCTCGCCCCTCACCTGACCGCCCCACCTTACCGCACCCCACCGCCCCGCCCCGCAGGCCTTCCTGCTGCTGCACTCGCTGGGTGGCGGCACCGGCTCAGGCGTGGGCTCATACCTGCTGGAGCTGCTGGCGGATGAGTTCCCCGGCGTCTTCCGCTTCACCACCAGCGTGTTCCCCTCAGAGGACGACGACGTCGTCACCTCGCCATACAACGCGCTGCTCGCGGCGTCCAAGCTCGTGGAGCACGCGGACGTGGTGCTGCCGCTCGAAAACCAGGCGCTGTATGACGTCTGCAACCGCCTCGACTCCAAGCTCGCAGCGAACCACGGCACGCTCGACGCGACGCCGGCGGTTTCGGGGCCTGGTTCTGGAGCCGGAGGCTCCGGCGCGAGCGGGAAGCCGTTTGACGCGATGAACGGGCTGGCTGCGACGATGCTGCTGCACCTGACCGCGAGCATGCGTTTCGAGGGCAGCCTGAACGTGGACCTCAACGATATCACCATGAACCTCGTGCCCTACCCCGGCATGCACTTCCTGATGTCTTCTATGAGCCCACTCAACACCACACGCGACGTCGGCCGCGCCGCCGCCCCGCGCACAGTGGACCAGGTGAGCACCGCCCACCGTCCCCCACGTGGGCCGCGTTGGGTCAAGTGGTCGGTTTGGGCACCCCCTGCCCGCATCCCCATATTGCAAGGCGGGGGCAGGGTGCTGAGCTGCTCAGTTCGCAGCGTGCGGCAGCGTGTCATTGGGCGTCAGCGCCTTGTGGCCTCTCGCATGGCTGCAGTGAACGACACGCCGACACCCTCGTTCCGGAGAGTGCGTACCGACTGCGTACTTTACACGGCTAGTATTCGCCTGATATGTGCCGTACTGCGTCTGTTGCGTGTACCACCTGCGCCATGCCTCACCATCCGCGCGCGCCGGGTTGCCGGGCGGGCGCGCGTGTGCAGATGTTCAGCGACGTGTTTGCGCGGGAGCACCAGCTTATCCGGGCGGACCCGCGCCACGCCGGCACCTACCTGGCGTGCGGGCTCATCATGCGCGGCCAGCAGGCGGGTGTCGCGGACCTCAACCGCAACCTGGCGCGCCTGCGCCCCAGCCTGCGCATGGCGCACTGGGCGGCGGACGGATTCAAGCTGGGCGTGTGCAGGTGAGCGCAGCGGCTGAGCGCAGCACGTCAGGGGTTCCTGACAGCATCAGAGGTACCCTATTTCAGTGTCTGCGGGATCCCTGTATTCGGCTTGCCGCAGGGTTCACTTGCCTCTGTGCAAGTGAGCTGCGCAAGCGCATCATGTGCATTGGCCAGATGTGGACGTGGCATTGTGTCAGCGTGCGGGTCATACACAGGCGTGTCACGTCGTCATACCATCCGTCATTTACGTGCATGGGGCTTAAATGCACATGAGCACGCATGCGTACGGTGTGAGCGGCCTGTATGACAGTGCTGGCGGCAGGCACGCTGCTGCTGCGTTGGCTGCCCTTTGTTCCAGGTTGCCACAGCACAACCCACTCAACCAGGCGCAAACCCCATTATTCTGGCCCGCTGCTGAACGGCTGATGATGCGGGGCGGCTGTATCATTGCGTCCTTGACTCATTGTGCGTGTGCGTGCCGCTGTGCGGCGGCCTTATGCGTGCGCAGCACACCGCCCGTGGGCTCCCCGTACGCGCTGCTGTGCCTGGCAAACAACACCGCCATTGCGGGCACGCTGCGCACGATGAGGGAGCGCTTTGAGAAGCTTTACAAGTGAGTGAGGCGGTACGCTGGGTGCGGAGGGAGTGTGCGCCTCACGCCTCAGCTATGCAACCTGTTGGCGGTCCTGGCTCCGGTGCGCTTGGGAGCAAGGGGTTGTGTTGCGTGGCGCTGCCACCCTGCTGTCATGGGAGCAGAGGTGTGCATGCACACCGCGCGGTTACATTATACCGGATTGTGGGAAGCGGAGTGTCGTTGTTGCCCCCCGCGGCTGTGCCACTGTCCAGACCCGCACCCGCACCGCAGGAGCCTCAGCAGGCAGTGTGTAGCCTGTGTGCATATATGTGTGTATATCAGCATGCCTCGGCTGACTGCGACAGCCTGTGTGCGTGCCCTCCGCAGGCGCCGCTTCTATGCGCACCACTACGAGCAGTACGGGGTGGACGCTGCAGGCTTTGCCGAGGCGGCGGAGCTGGTTTCGGGGCTGGCGGCGCAGTACGCGGAGATGGAGGGCAGCTCGGTGGTGGCGCCGCCAGCCAGCATACGCCTGCGCCCGCGCGGCCTCAGCTTCCTGTAGCTTCCCCCACCTTCGCTTGTTGCGCGGCCGCACCGCCTTGCCACACCCGAAGGTGGGGGTTCATTGCGAGGGTGTCAAATGCATGCATCCTTCATGTAGCCATGTGCACCAACCACAAGTTCACAACCACGCCAATTTTGCACCATCCCATAACGAGTACACACAGAAGCAAGGTGTCCGTATAGCCCAGTTCATCCCGTGTGGGGTAGCCTCCTTTTTGCGTTCTGAGCTTCCTGTGCACCTGTCACCTGAATGCTTGTGCCAACACTGCTGCCAGGCCTCATCCGTTTCGCTCTTGTGCACCCAGCATACGTTCAACCCAGTGGCCACTTGCTGTGTGGGCTGCTCCATGCCGTGCACGCGCCCCCCAGATCTGCAGCGTTCCGCTTGTTTTCTTTTCGCCTCCGCACCGCTGATTCATGCCACACTGGCGAACGACCCGTACGAGTGCGCTGTGCCTTACATATACCGTAAGCCAGGAACGCACATACATGAATGCTAAGCCAACATGTGCGTGCTCATGTGGTTGTATGTGAGGGTGGGCGTGGTTGTATGTGAGGGTGGGCATGATGACTGATGATCTACAGATCTACACCTACGCCTTACACGCTATAAAACCACGCACGCGTCTCGTACCTATTGTTGCCAGCCTACACTACCTCGCCTCCGCTTCAACGCTATGTTTCCTACCTATGTGACTAACGCGATCGACAAGCGATATGACATGACTAGCATGCGAGCTAAACCGCCCCAAACAAGTACCGGCACGTGGACAGTGGGCATGCCATGTTTGCTACGCCGAAACCCGCCGCTCTGTCACCCATGCCCATCAGCGGTGGTGGTGATGGCAGAAGATGTACAGACATGTGCAGCAGTATGGCAGTGCTGCAAACTGTTCTGAGGGCGCAACGGATCCAGTCAGGGGTCAGAGGCTTGACAGCCGCCTGGCGCACTACAACCAGCATACTTGGAGCCACACCGCAGCCCTTGGCAGCGTACTGCACCCGCCTGGCAGAGCGCTCCAGCTGCAGACCCACACACGGATTACACGGTCTCAGCTGTGCGGCTGGTTTGTGGTGTGCATCTCACTTCTTCTTTGCGCCCTTCTTATCGCCCTTCTTGTCACCCTTCTTGCCGTCTGCCGTGCCGGGCTTGTTGGCTGCGCCCTTGAGCACCGCCATAGGGGGCGTACGGTCCATGAACTACAGACGCAGGAAGCACAGCGTGCAACAGGCACACACATAATGAGGCATGAATGACGCAAGACAAGCAGGCAGAACTGTCTGGCCTGCTGCAGGATACATCGTTTCCCACACCACTCCTTTGCCATACGCAGCCAGAGACCGCCCTCATGCCTCAAGTGTGCCCACAACCGGCTTCCAGGACCTCTTTCTCCTTACCACACCCTATCAATCCATCATGCTCCGCTTGCCCCTGCCCTCCTCTGTCCCCCCCCTTGACCCCCAATGCCCCCTCCCCCTCCCTGGCCTGGTCGCATCACCCCCACCCAAGCCCACCTTGCGCAGCGCCTCATCCACCTCCTTGCTCATGGGCTGCAGCCGCGCCAGCCACTGCAGCACCTCCGGCAGCCCCACCGGCACCAGGCGGATGCGCTCCAGGCGGCGCTTGGTCAGCAGCGAGTGCACCACCGCGTCCAGCTGGCCAGAGGCGTAGCCCTCGCTGATGTGGCCAAGCGTGGAGAGGTCAAACTCGTACGGCAGCCGACCCTGCGTGCGTGGCATTGCATAAGCAGTTCATCACGCACAGACACCACCATGCACACACGTGTTGGCAATTGGCATGTGGACAAATGGTACCGTACTGGGATGAACAGAGCCGTCAACATGGGCCGAGAAGGCACGCGGTAAGGTGCACAAAGCGGCAGCACGCATGATACGTATGAGGGGCCCTGGGGGGCGGGGGGGCACGGCCAGCAGTCAGCCAGCGTCCCACAGCACACCAGTGCATGCCACATGCCACATGCTCGAGCCTCCCCGGCTGCCAAAAGCATTGTGTTGGAAGTGTGGTCTGCACTTCCAATCACTAATGTTGGTGGTGGTGTGGTGCGTGGTTGTCGGTCTCATGCACGCTCTTGTTTGCGCGCGTGGTCGCGATGGTCTCACCTGGTACCTCTCAAACAGGCCGGGCCACAGCACCTTGCGGGACGCGTAGTCTGGCACCGGGCAGTAGATGTGCTTGTTCCAGAAGTTCATGAATGCCTTCTCATCCTTCTTGGTGCACAGGTAGGGCTCGCGGCTGTTGCCCACCACGATCACACGCTCGCCTGCCAGTGTGGGATCCAGGAGGGGGAATTCAGGACGGGGCAGCGAGGGCAGGGGTGCGCAAGACAGGAGCAGCCATGCGTTGTGGTGGTGGTGGTTACTAATGACTGCCTGTGTGTAAGAGCCTGGAAGGCAAACGCCTGCCCACCTGCGCGTCCCAAACTTTGGCAATCTGGCCAAGTGGCCATGTCCTCAGACTCGCTTGACATGATCCGATTGCCCTAAACAGTTACAGTGGCAATCCGATCGCGCCCCGGACACGTTTCGCTGTGCGGCTGCGCGCTGATATCCAAGTACGCCACACACCGCTTGCTTGACGCATGCTGCATCAAGGGCAGCATTCCAACAACTCCAGCTTCCCGCAACCTCAACATCCCATTGCTAGGGAACTGAATTGCAAAGCCGCGTACTGCATAAGGGTTC
Source organism: Chlamydomonas asymmetrica (assembly GCA_001662385.1). NCBI lineage: Eukaryota > Viridiplantae > Chlorophyta > Chlorophyceae > Chlamydomonadales > Chlamydomonadaceae > Chlamydomonas > Chlamydomonas asymmetrica. Next base: position 158,798 of record BDDA01000085.1, read on the forward strand.
CATTGAGGGGTTCAACGGGGGAGTGAAGCAGCCGTGCTGCTCACCTGGCGCCATACGCACATGCACACTGCACGGCCCCATGGGAATCACGCTGCACGGCCCCACGGGCACCTTTTCTTGCTGACTCACCTGGCGCCAGCGCCTTGACCTCCTTCAGCAGCTCCTTCTTGATGCGGCTGAACGCCTCCTGCCCGCCAAACTCGCGCTGCTTCTTCTTGTCGCCCACAAACACCTTCTCCACCTCGTCGATGTACACGATGCTGGGCGCCATGGTGCGCGCCACCTTGAACGCCATGTGCACCATCATCGCCGCGTTCTTGCCGGGGTACTTGCCTGCAGGGGGCCATGATGCACACGCAACGGAGCTCCGTGAACGATTGACATGACAGTATAACACATGCGAGCCAGCCCCTTGGGGGGCTGCAGTACAGCCATGCACAGCATGCGCTGTACAGCCAGGTGCCCAATTAGGAGAGGCATGGAAAGGCATGTGGGCTGACACGTCACCATGCCATACATACGGTACATCGTGGCACCTTGGCATGGGGTCAGGGCTTCAAGCGGCGCTCATCCTTTGCGCGTGCACGCTACAAGGCTGCTGCAGGGCGACAAACGCATGACAGCAGTGCGATGCTGACTGAGGTGCAGGCGGCGCGGGGGCTGAAGCAGGAGCCCGGGCTGCTGTTGCTCAGTGCTCACCGTCTGTGTTGCGCGGGCTGAGGTCCAGGAAGTTTGCGCCCGCCAGGTTGGCAACCGCCTGGCTCAGCAGCGTCTTGCCGCACTTCTCAGGCCCGTAGATCAGCACGCTCTGCGCGTGTGCATGCAACACGCATTCAACATGGCAGGTTCAGCGCAGGGTCGGTACAGCACATGGGCTCATGCCCCATCCCTAGTCCTAATCGATCCGCATCAAAACAAATGCTTGCCCTGTGCTGCCAGGCGATGGCTTAGGTATGTGAGGCTTGGGGAAGGAAGGGACAGCTGGTGGATTGCAAAGTCAGCATACGGAAAGTGATCGATGCATAGCTCTTGATGCATCCGGCTGAGCGACACCAGGAATAGTGAAACGTTCCTGCTTATATCGTCAACATGTGGCACAGGCAGCACATCACAAGGTAAGCATCAACATGCCGCTGGCAGCACACCAGGTGGCGTGGTGCACTCGTCCAAGGCATACTGACAGGGCACGCATCACCCAGCGCAGGCTGTGCAGCCGGTGTACTGCGCTTCACGTCCCACGCGGTACCGCACCGCACCGTACCGTACTGCGCACGCACCTTGAGGTAGGGCGCTCGCTCGTGGATGTACTGCGATCCCAGCGGCAGTATGCAGTACTCTGTGAGGCACTGGCGCACTTGCGCCATGGAGGGGTCGGGGATGATGTTGGCCTTCTCCAGCGTGGCCGCCATGAAGGACGCGCTGCCCAGGTAGTCGCGCACGTGCACGTGCGGCACCTGGCGCAGGATGCCGTTGGAGACCAGCTCCGCGAACAGCGACTCGATGGAGCGGTCCGCCTGCGCTCGGGGCCGCGGGCGATGCAGGTTGGTTGATGGGAGGCGATTGCAGGCTGACATGTGCTGATGGTCACACGCTGACAGGTGCACGTTGCGTGCAAAGTACTGCAAATCGGCCTCTCAGGCAGAGCGTTGCAGGCATCAGCCAGGTCCACTGCCACACGCGGTTGACCACAACCTGAGTGGCCTTCATGACCAGGCCTTGGGCTGGGTACTGCAGTGTGCGTGAGCTTGTGCAGTGGTGCGCCATTGCATGCGCGTATGATGGCGTATTGATGTATCGGTGCCTGGTGGTGGATGCATGAGCGTTGGTTCTGTACGAGTATACAGTATGCGTTTCGTGCGGCCTCAGCTGGTCATGCCTCTCTCTCACCGTTGGGTCCTTCTTCTTCTTCTTGCCCTTCTTGTCGCCCTTCTTGCCCTTCTTCTTTTTCTTAGGTTTCTTTTTCTTCTTGCCCTGCATGCATCCACCACAAGCATGGCACAGGCACGCAGCGACGGTCAGCACCAAGAGTTGTCCCCACGGCTATTCCCTTCACCGTCACGACAATTTCCACCGTCACGAACCCACCCACAGCCAACTGCCACCCACAGCCGTGCAAACATGTCATCCACCCTTTCTGCCGCTCTTACCCTGAGCAACAGCACACAGCAGGCCCCACCTCCAGGCAAGCCGACAAAGCGGTCAACACCTCCACGGCCATGCTGTGCAAATCAACAAGCCACAAATGCCCACACCCATGGGCCGTTTGGCCGACACGCTCCTGATGTAACATGACAATAGTGATAACATAATGCCCCCACCCTCCCCACCTTCTTGCCCAGCTTCGCGGCCTTCTCCGCGTCCACCAGGTCCTTGAGGTTCTGCAGCAGCACGCGCATCTCATCGTCCACCTGGCTGCGGATCTCCTCAAACACGATGGGCCGCAGCTCGTCCTTGGCCAGCTCAGCGTCGTACTTCTGGAAGAAGTTGCCCGACTCGTCGCGGTCCTGCCACTTGGCCACAAACTCCTGCACGGCGGCCTCTATTGCGGGGATGAAGGTGGTGGTGATCTTCTCGTCCGGGGGCTTCTCCTCCTCCGGGCCTGTGCATGCGGCATAGTGATGTACCCATGCAGTACAGTTAGGGGATGTGCAGTACACGACAGGTGTGCAGCAGGTGTGCAATGCGTTGGAAAGGTCAGTGCGTGGTGGAGCCACAGCAAGATGCGTGTTTAAAGGCACCGCATATAACTTCGACATCATGTGCAGCCAAGCAACATCCAGTGCACAAGGGAGCACGAGCAACGCTCGTATACCACCTCCTTGGTGCGATTCACACTCACCCTTTCCTTTCCCTTTGGCGTCCTTTTTCCCCGCGTCCTTGCCTTTGCCCGCGTCCTTGCCCTTGGCCTTGGGGTCAGCGTCCTCTTGCAGGATGGACTCCAGCGGAGGCGGGGGCGGGTTGAGGATGAGCTGCAGGTCACGTGCACCAACACACAGCCAGCATGCAGCACTCAGTGGCAGCCATGCGTTAGGCTGGCATGCCAGCCATGTGCATGGCCCTCAGGGACGAGACCCACATGACAGCCGTGCGCATGCAGTACCACTTGGTTGTGTAACTCCCTGCAATGGGTGGCATGCCATGCCAGGCAACGCCTATGGAGGGATGCCCCGGAAGCGGCCTGCAAACCTATCCCCCGAACACTTGCCCCCGACATTTGCCCCTGGTGTGAACAGGCCCTAAGCCGCAAGGGCAGCCCAGCCACACAGGTGTCTCCCAGCCTCAGCCTCTCACCTTGGAGCCTCCGTCGTCCGGGTCGGGGAAGTCGGGGTACTCGCCGGTCTGCGGGTTGCGGTTCTCCACAAACCACGCGTTGACCTTGTCCTGGATCACCTCACGCATGTCCTGGCCCTCCATCTCACGCACCTGCAGCCCAGGATGCGTGCGGCAGCACACACAAACGCCATTGAGTCCCCACGCAGGCCGCTAGCCAGTGCAAGGCAGGCACAGGCGCCGCCATGCAACAACCCTCCATACTCACACTGGCCGTACCCTGGAGGAGGCAGCGCTGGTGCATGATTCCTGTTGGCATGAGATGGTCACCCACGGGGGGCAGGCTGCCGCTTTCCACGTTGCACCTGTCAAGGATCACTTCAGCCTCCCCCCACTGTTACCTGCAACACCCCCCACTGTTAGCTGCAACACCCCTTGATCCCCGTTTGGCATTTGCCTGTGTTGACTCAGCATTAACCTCACTGGATGTGCGCGACCCAGCGGTCCTCTGCTGACCCAGCAGCGGTCAGCATGACTCCGCTGTCCGCACGCACCGCATGTGACCCACATCACAGTGACCCCGCTGACCCCGTCGTTCTGATGGCCCGGTCATGTGTGCCAGCACTGCGATTCAACCAACGGCCTGACGCAGCTTTTGCAGGCTTCCGGCACCACAGGCACACCAGCTTACCAGTGTAGCTCACTTCAACGGGCTCCACATATCCCTAAGCCTCCCCTGCTATTACTCATCAGGCCGCGTGCTCACCTTGTTCTTGAGGTTGACGACCGCCTCATCATACTCCCTGGCCGCCTCCAGCTGCACGCGCTTGCGGCGCATGAGGTTCTTAGCCTCCTGCAGCTGCGCGTCACGCTTGGGGTCCCGCGGCTGCGCACACCAGCAGCAGCAGCAGCAGCACGGCACCCACATCACCGCGAGTTTGAACGCACCGCACCTTCCGACCACTTAACCTACGGCTGATGCAGTATTGCGCAACGCAGAACTGAAGGTGGCAGCAATGTGAGTGCCGTTGCCCTTTGTTACCACGGCCATTGCGTACGCAATTGCGCCATCACAGGCGCATGGATGTGTTGCGCTGCAGACTGCCCCAGGTGAACAAGTTGGATGAGCCACGCGAGGTGCTGAGCGCAGCAAGTCATCAACGCACGCAGCTCAAAAGCACCGTGCACAGCCCCACGGGAATCACACTGCATGGTCCCAAGGGCGCCTCTTCCTGACACAGCACGCAATTGGATGGTCTCGGCTTGCCTTTGGCTTCATGCCGATGAACATGAGCTCCTTGTCGGCCTCCTTCTGGATGCGCCGCCGCCACAGCCAGCCCCGCACGTGCGCCTGGATGCGGCACGCGGCCTCCTCGTGAGAGAGCGTCACGCCTGCGCGCACGCGCCGGTCCTCCGCCTGCCGCTGGCGCTTGGCCATGCCGGCCAGCCGCGCGCGCTCGCGCGCCTGGCGGCCGCGCTCGTTCTTCTGTATGAGCAGCGCGGCCTCCTCCTCCGCCAGCGGGTTGCCGATCTTGAGCAGCTGGGAGGGGCAGGGCATGCCCACCTTGTACTTCTCAACCAGCGCCTCCAGGAACCTGTGCGTCAGCAGTACAGTGCAGTACAGTACAGCATAGTACAGCGCAGTACAGCAGGGTACGGTATGGTGTACGGTTCGGCACGGTCTGACATGGATGTGGTGGTGCCGTGCATGCAGTGTCATTGTGCGTGAGTCGGAACTCCAGGATGTGTGGAGCCACAAACATTGTCAAGCACAGCGCAGCTCCCGTACATAGCGCAGCTCCTGCAAATGAACATGGCGCCCGAATACCACATCTGATGCATTTTGGGCTTCCTTCCCCGGAGTGCCTTTCGGGCTGTTCTGTGGCCGTGTGTGTGACTGCGAACGGGCAGTGCGGGCTTGCCGTACAGTGCAGGCGTTGCACGAGTGGCGTCGCGACTTGCGGTGCAGTGCACGACACGTCACGCTGCATGGTGCAGCTCTTTTGCGCGTGCGTGCACAGGGAGAGGAGCGCTGGCTCATGCGTGGACTCTCCGGCTAGGAACGGCACAGGGAGCCTTTCCGCTTGCAACGGGCACCTTAATTCCTGCTTTGCCAAATGAGCCCATGGCACGCCGGCGGCGGTGTGCTTTGCATATGCATGATCCAATGGGCCGCCAAGCGGACGCTGGCACTGCCAAATGCAGGGTGCAGGCGTGCTCCATGCACGGATTAATCAAGCCTGTGGCATTTCCCGGCTGTGATTGGGAGGCGCGAGGGCATGAGCCATGGGTGTAATGCAACTGTGATTGTGCGTGTAGACTCTAGAGTGCTCTGCAGCTCACTTGTCCCTGTCATCCAGCTCCTTGGCACGATCCTCAATGAAGTATTTGGGTACAGGAACCTGCACAGGTGACGCATGCCAGTCAGACGGGGAAAGTCAGATGGGGAAAGCACCAGGCGTGCATAATGCATCGGCATGCCGATGAAGAGGCTGCTGCTTGGCAGGCACAGGTTAGTTGGCAAACGATAGCAAGCTGGGCTCTGCCATCCCTGCACGTAGCTATCCTGAATGGGCATGCCACCCCGCATGCGATGCCACAAGTGAAGGTGTAAACCCAGTGTCATGGAACATGGACATGTTGCAAGCACATGCCAGCTATTGAATATTTAGCATCACACAGCATGCTGCATGGGAGGGCTTTGAATCACAATTCCTAACAACTCACTCCGCTGGGCTTCGGTTTGTCATGCCTGGTGACACCGATTGGGCACCAGGTGTAGGCATGTGTGCATGTGCGCGCCTGGTGCGCATGGGCCTGGCTTGCTGGTGCACGCAATCATTCCTCACCTCCAGGACCTCTGGTGTAAGTTTGAGGTCGACCAAGATATCATCGAGGTTGATATGGTCGAGGCCTCGATTCAGTTTAACCTGCAGGACGTGCAAAGCCATGCCGTCCTCAGTCCTCACGCATTCAGCTGGCAGAGGGGTGCAGTCGTCATCGGCAGTGTCTGTACCAGCTTTGCAAGAGAGCGGGAGCTCACCATCCAGTGCCGAATCTCCAGCATCCGGCCTATGCAAGCTTCGAGCGCTTTTCGCATGTCCAACCGCTTCTGTGGCTGCACCATCTGGTCATATGCGGACTCCAGCTTCCGCATAATCTGCAGATACTTGATGTAAATGCATGCCCACTCCGAGAGGTCCTGCGGAAGGCACGCCACAGACGCACACACACAGGTTAGCATGTCTGCAATGCAGTCCTGGATGCCACGCAGCACCCTGCGCAGTGGTGCCGAATCCTCTTCGAGTCCAAGTTGCAGCCTGCAGTAAAGCGGTGAGAACTTTGCTTGCCTTGGGTGCAAGCGCGGGGTCTTCCGGGCTCTCCGCCTCCAGTTGGTCAAGCAGCTCCATCATGGCCTCCCGCCACATAATGTCGTAAGTTCTGCGTGGCAGAATAAGCCAGTGCCATTCCATCCGGTGAAGGCAAGCTCAAAACAAGTTCCTGGCTGCGGAAGCGGTACTGCTGGCCAACATGCAACGTTCTGCGCCACGTCTGACACGTGAGCAGCAGAAGCTTAAAGCAGGTACATAAGTTTTGGTGCACATGGAGGAAGCAACCAATTTTCAAGTTACGCTTCTTTGCTGTTCAGGCTAACAGTGACCGCAACTCCCCGATTTGGGCGCCTGTAGTTCCATGCACAGGGTACTTACACGTTCGCCATTTTTGGCTCCTGCGCCTCCTTCACAGAGTTGCTGCTTGTAGTCCAAGCTCCGAATCAAATCCTTGCTGTATCTCGTGCGGAGTGGCAAGTCCGTGCTAGTTGCTCAATTTGGCGCGGCCGGGCAGTGCGCTGAGACAACTGCCCGCCCACGCCCGGCTGTCAAAGTGTCCCCGCCCAGCCTGAAGCTTGGCCGCAAGGCGGTCTCTAGGGTTGAAGCATAGAATTTGGTAGGACTTCCTGCAGAAGCGTGCCCCGCAGCAGGCGATACTCTAACGTGTGAATGCCAGAGAGTCTGCAGGTTAGTTCAATTACTGAAAGGCTAAACACTGTACAATTTTCACATTTAAAGCCTGAGCTAAGTATTTCCTGTGCCTTGCTACCTTTGCCACCACCGCTTATAAGGATTTTTCGGATGGAGCTGGAGCGGCGTTGTCCACGCCTACAAATGTGGCACTTGGCAATGAACTTCCTTGGTTTTCCCACTGAGTTGCGTTCATTGACAAGATGGCCCTACGTGCTATTGCACACAGCACCTCTGCGGTCGCCACGGCTGGCGCACGATGCGTGCCAGCGGTGGCTCGCCCAGCAATGCACGCCACAGCAGTGCGCCCCCAGGCTTCAGCCGGACTGAGCCGTCGCTCACTTCTGTTTACTGCCCCCTTTGTGACTTCCTCCCTCATTGCCTGCCGCGCTGGGGCTGAGGACCTCAAGACCGGCGAGAGTGGCCTGCAGTACACCGAACTTCAAGAGGGCACCGGCCCTTCGCCAGTTCGTGGCGCCCGGATCAAGGCGCACTACACAGGTGGGCTTGCCCTGCAGCTTCCAGTTGCAGCTGTCACTCTGTGGCTTCACCCAGGGCAGACAGGTGTGGATCGAGTGATCACCATCACAGCAGTTGTTCCTGACTTGCTAAGCTTGCCCTGTTTCGCAGGCACCCTCACGGACGGCACCGTTTTTGACTCTTCGTACCAAAGGAAGCAGCCTCTGGCGTTTGCCGTTGGTGTGGGCCAGGTTATCAAGGGCTGGTGAGTGGGTGGTGACACGCGGCTCAGATCACCGTGCACTGAGCAAACATCAAGGAAAGCTGTCACATGGCTCCACTCCAACGGCTGTTTGCTTAACCTTGCTTCTGCCTGTGACAGGGACGAGGGCATTCTGGGAGGCCCAGGCATCCCGCCAATGAAGGAAGGTGAGGGAGCACCACAACGGTTGCGAAGGTGCACCGCGGTGCCGTTCCTCTGTGCTGCTGCAAAAGCTTGAAACGGTGCTACTGGCTCAGGAACTCTGAGTGACAAGTTTGCATACTGGCAGGTGCTTGCAGAGTGCTTTCCTCCGCTGAAGGTGTTCTGCTTATTGGTGCTGCTTGCAGGCGGCAAGCGCAAGCTCATTATCCCTCCCAACCTGGGCTATGGGGCCAGGGGTGCTGGTGGAGTCATTCCCCCTAACGCCACCCTGGTGTTTGAGGTGGAGCTGGTAGCTGCGAAGTAGTGCGATGCCGGCCCTGCACCGGACGCACCCGCTGCCAACGGACACCGAGCACACCCCGTGCGTCCTCGGACGAATGCCAAGCACAGCACTCCCCGGCAGCCTTATTTACACGCAATCGGGCATCTGCATGCCTTGCTTGGGTAGACTGTCTGCACGCAAGCTTGTGCATGGCGTGCCAGCATGGGATCGAAACCATAACATGGGCATCCGCTACCCAATTGAGTTGACTTGCCAGATTGCTCACCAACCCGGCTTGTGTCTCTGCAGTGCATAAGTGTAGAACATGTCTGTTAACGCGATGTATTGGTTTGGGACGCCAATTGTGTAATTGTACATGCCTGCCGACGCCCTCCCACCCACAACAAGAAAAGAAAACGGCGCACACATCCCGTTAACCAGATAACAGGGTGTAAAAACTACTTCTGCAAAACCACAAGCTAATTTCAGCGCCACCCAGGAAATCTTTGCAACGCACTTTCAATGGCTGCACTCCTGGTGGAACTCCTTGAGAGGCAGCTGGTGGAAGTTGAGGTGTGGCTGCCTGTTTCAACTCGCGGTAGCGTAGTCAAGGGTATGCAGGGCAGTACACTCTGCACGTGAGACCCATACACCCAGCATGTTTCAGCGTGCTGTGAACCCAGTGGTCCTATACGGCATCGCAGGCACTCCAGTCGGTCTTTTTTGAAGCAAACGCCCTGGAGCTCGCTCCACCTGAGGTGGACACTCTGAATGCAGCACGTGCTCTGGTTGAGGACACTCAGGCCTGCGGCAATCAGGCCCCGCTTCCTGTTGACGACAGCTTTGGGTGCATCAGCGGCACAATATGGTGAGGCTGGCGGGAACGGAGCACACCGGTACACTGGTCGCCGTTGCCCATGGTATATGTGTGCAGCAGCAGCTGCAGTGCGTGCACTGCTCTGTGGACACACATGCGCACACGCCCATGCTTAGGTGGCACCTGCAGTTCAGCGTGTTGCGTTCGCTGCTTACCTGACTGTCGTGCTTCGGTGGGGGGGAGAGGGGCTGCCGTTGCGGACGCGGTTGTTACAGGGGCTGGCAGGGCCCCCTGCCATTGCAGGCTTGAAACCTGGCCAGGGGCAGGGACCTCACCATCGACATGTAACCACGTAAAGCGTGACCGCTTGCACGCACTTGCAGGCTCCCGGATATGAGCCTGGGTGGGCAACGCGTGGGCCTTCGCTTCGTGCTGCCCGCCAGCTACCCTGACGTGCCGCCGCAGCTGGCGGTGCAGTGCGGGGCGCCCCGGTGAGAACCTCACGGCACTCCAGGGCAGGGCGCAACACGCACCCCCAGGCCCTCCTGCGCACGAGAAAATGCATGCGCATGCAAATGCAGGCCTATACCGCTACCGCTGAACGTCTCAGACATGCCCACTACAGGCATGGCGCACCAATCGTTCGTCTGTTTGTGATGGTGCTGTTTCGGTGGGAGTCCTTGTTGCTATGTTGCATGCTGCCACCAGATCGGAGCAATGTGGTGGCCGCTAGCGTCCGTGTATTCGTACTTGCACGTGTTGGGCCGCCCAGTAGGAGCATGCTGTTTCAACAGGACAGGCGTGACAGTGGGCCGCGATGTGTGTTGCTGGCTTTCTCTCTTCACAGGCTGGTATGCCTGCGTGCTTTCACTGCTTTTGCCAAGCTGCCGAAGCCTGTTGCTGCGCTGGTTACCGCCCACGTGAACGGGGCTCGATCCCAGGCGTGACACACACCCCACTACACACGTGTGTGCGTCTGCGTGTGTGTACCTGTGTGTGTGTTTGCAGCGCTGTGCATGAGGCGCTGTCCACCACAGTGCACGCATGCGCCGCCGAAAACGCCGGAGGGGAGTGCCTGCTGTCCGCTGTGGAGGCGCTGCGGGTGAGGGTGTGCAGTGAGGGTGTGGAGTGAGGCTGTGAGGGCGCTGGTGAGCGTGCAGAGTGCACAGCGAACACCCTCCTCCTTCAATCGTCAATCACGTGGTGCAGAGGTTGAGAGCTAGACCTTTGCATGCATTCACGATTGAAGTGCGGATATGAGCATGTGCGGATGCTCAGATCTGCAATTTCTGCATGCAAGCAGGTGCATGAATGCAACGGCGCGGTGGGCAACACACGCAGCACATAAAGCGCTTAAACCACTCACTCTCCCATTTGATTAAGCCTGCTTGCACCGCCCACCGACCAGGCAGTGAAAGGAAAGTACGAAAGTACAATCTTGGGCGGTGTACGGCATGTCAACAAAATGCACCACGTTGGTGCTGCGCATGTAGGAATCTGCCCAGGCTGTCATTGACTCAACCTCCGCCAGCGTTTTCCCACCGGGCCCCACACCCTCCTCGGCCCCGCTCTATTCCTGCGAGCCACCTGCTGCAAATTCCGGCCGGCCATCCTTCTCAGGAGGGCACCACCAGCTGCTGCCCACGAGCGCATCAACGAGCTCTGCCGGCGGCGATCATGCGTTGGGTTCAGCTGGTTCTGGCGGTGTGCTTGGGAGGAGCGGCAGCACAGGCGCTGGCGGCAGCGCGGAGTGCAGCGGCGGCGGCGGCGGCGGCGGCGGCGCCTATGGCGGCGGTGAGGAGCGCGTGCTGGCGCAGCTGATCTGGTTCCACCACTTGAAGTCATCGGCCAAGCGCAAGACCATCCTGGAATGGGCGCGTGAGCTGGACCTGTGCGGGGCGGTGAAGCCAGGATTCCCAGGTGGGAGGCCTCCCAGGCAGGCTGAGAGCAACAACACAATCAGTTGCTGCCGCTGTGCTGCCTTCAAGCCGCCATTCCCATGTCCAAGGATTTCAATGGCACAGCCAGTTTCAAGCGTTCATGCATGCGACGCACAGTCAGCAGGTGCCATGGTGGTGCCTTGCTTTGGGGTTGGGCTCTGGCATGCGTCCCCACTCAGCATGCTGTGACGTTCTGAACTCGTCCTTCTGTACTGGTGCTACTGGGCCTGCAGGTGTGGTGGTGGTGGAGGGGCTGGAGGGGAATGTGAGGGAGTTCTTCACGCGCGTGCGCAGCCTGTCGTGGCAGGCCATGCAGGTGAGGCATGCAGGACCACAAAGCATGCTCGTACCATGTGCGGTCACCACCAACCATTGTCTGGCAACCATGCTGCTGCACATTGCAGGACAAGAGTGGTGATTGCAGGCCGCATGGATCCATGTAATGTTAGCAATACCGGTAGCGGTAGCCTGCTTGGTGCTCCCCGCAGCACCATCTCACTCTCCACCTGTCATCGACCTGGTCAAACTCAGTGCGTGCTGGGTTCACGCGCGTTGCTGTGCAGGTCAGGGGTGAGGACTTGTTGGAGGCACGCGGGGCATGCAACTGCACTGCTGCTGGCGCATCGTCATCACCGCCGGCTGCCGCGGCCATCGCATCTCCGCCATATACCAAGGCCGGCCACAACGGTCACACTGGGAGCGGCCAGCAATCCAACACCCATCACGCTGCCACAAAGACCCACAACAGCGATCGGCATCACGCCACCGGTGGCGGCAAGGGAGGCGGCGACTGGAAGCAAGACGGCAACGGCAACGGCAGCGGCAGCGGCGGTTACCGCAAGCCCAGTTGGAACGGCAGCGGCAGCGGCAGCGGGGGTTGTAGCTGCGGCCGCTGCTGCGGCGGCGGCGGCGCGTTGGGGCGGCGGCGCTTGCGCGTGCCGTTCCATGAGCTTGAGGAGGAGGGGGGCATGTCGCGGCTAGGGCAGCTGTGTCGGGAGGCTGGGCTAGAGGAGCTCTTCCTCACAGCGCTCAAGCTGCAGTGAGGTCCCCGGAGGCCTGGTGCGGTAGCCACAGAGGGTGGATGAGGAAGTGATAACTTGAGGGGCTGGCGGAGCGGTCGGACACGCTGCACTGACCTGGCTCCGAAGATACAACTAAACAGTTGCGCCACCTAACGGTTCTTACAACTACGGTATACAAGCCATGCAAGGGCGTGCTATGCGTCAATTCCAATCAATGCGTCCCACATACGTTCGCAAATGGGAGGGGTGTAGGGGGGAAAGGGGTGTGACAGCAGTGAGGCTTGTTGGCAAGGACGAGAGCGCTTGTTGGTGTTGAACAGGGTCAGCCTGTTGGCAAGCGTTGCGGTGCCAGCGTTGAAGATGATGGTGCAACGAAATGGTCGACGCGTTTTGCGTCCTGGTGCCAGGCACACATGTCAGGCTGCGGCCAGATGTAATGAACCAAGGGCACGTATTAAATGACACAAGCGGTACATGGCGCCAATTTGCGGTACTGTACGGTATGAAGCTATGAAAGGGATGCGCCTTCCATCCTCCCGACTGGAGAGCTTCACCAGCGTTCAATGGAGAGGGCCCTTACGCCGCTGCGTTGCCATGCCGCAGCAGCGGCCCAGCCCCAACGCAGCCACACCCTGACAGCGGCCATCCATGATACCTGTAAAACAATGCCGATTTCATGCACCGCGCTAACGTCATGCTCGCGGGGTTCACATGCTGCGTATGGCGCACTTGGCCGCGAGGCTGCTGCGCGCGGGGCCCATGGTGGCCAACGCCATGTCCAGCCGCTGCACCAGGTCCTGCGTCTCCATGGCAAGCAAGCGCGTGCGCAGCACCTGCATGGCCAGCATGAGCGGCGCGCCAGATGCGCATGACAACACACAGCTGGGTCAGAGCACAGGCCTGCTGGTGCATGGGTGCTGTGATGCGCAGTAGGTTTGAATGTGGCGATGTGCTGGAATATGACCATATGCTTCCTGGAGGGTGCATGTAGGAACACATACGTGTCCCCCTGACAACCGGCCAAGGCGGCCTGCGCACATGGCATGACCGACTGACCACGCTGCAAGCAACTGCGCAGGCAAAGACAGTACGGTACCGCATACTAGAGTGCATCCCACAGACGTCTCCCCCACCTCAGCCCAGGCCTCACACTCCCTCACCTTTCTACTCTGAATACTCTCCTTTCTACTCTGAATATTCACCAACATCCAGCCCTCCAGCCCATCGAGGTAACGCGCACGCCACTCAAAAACACTCCTGTGGGCCTCTCCACACAGCGTCACCACCACCACCGTCAATCTCAGTATCCCGCAACGTCATGCAACGATGTGCGTCCCAACTCCACTTTACCTCGGCTCGCATGATGTGTCTGACTTTACCCAACCTTACACACCCACCGGCCAGACACGGCTACCGGTATTTCATGCGGCAGTGGTATGACCCATGAGTCCACGACCTGGTCCGCGACCAGCCAGGAGAAAGACTACCGCAGTAACTTTCTACACATGTGCAAGCAGCAACACACAGCCCCTGCTCACCTCAACCTTCTCAGCTTGTGTGGACTGCGGCAGCCACTGCAGCGACGCGAACGAAAGGCGCGCCGCCCGCTGCACCGCCGTCTCCACGTCCTCTTCCTCCTCCTCCTCCTCCGACACCGCTGGCTGCTGCGGCTGCTGCTGCTGCTCTGGCTGCTGCGCCCCGCTGGACGTGTTTGCGCTCTGAAGCTCCGGGTGATTTTGCATGGTGGGCGCGGCCAAGACCGCCGGCACCAGCGGGGGTGCGTAGACCCTGCGCATCAACCACAAACCCCCAAGCAGCAATGATTAGCATGCATACGCGTCGTGCAGTGCACCTCCATAGCCGCACCACGTACAGTACATAGACATGTAGTGCATGACACGCCCCACGCGTATACTGCTGCACACGCACAGACTTGAGAGGATGCTGTCATCACCCAGCGTGCAGTGCCGTGCGCTTACCAGCGCATGGCTTGCTGGATGCACGCCGTCTCGTCACATCGGAACTTGCTGGCGAGGTTCTGGATGTCACGCATTACGTCGTCCAGCTGGTCCAGCTTGTCGCGCAGGCCCCCCTTGACTGCAAGCGCCTCCTCGCGCACCGGGTGGTCGGGCAGCGTGTACACCTGCGTTCAGCGCAGGTCAGAGCGGGCAGTGCATCACAGGACGCCAAGACGGCTTCACATATCACACCCCTTTGTGACCGATTGGTTGAGTGTCAGTCTGAAAGGTTTATCCATGGATTGACTTGGGTTCGCTGTCACTGTGCCAGGAGAAGTAGTTCGCAGGCTGTATGTGCCCTTGTACACACAACCCCTCCTTTGCGCCCTGATGAGGGCACCCCCTCGTTTGTGCATCTCCACCCTGAAGTGCATGTGGCGAAGCGTGCTCACTGATCCCCGCCACGCTGACCACACATGTGTCTTGAGACACGCAGGCCTGCGTGCTGGCCAGTAAGGTGATCTTCCTGACTTCTTGACCTCCCCGGCATGAGTCGCTTGGTGGTCTGCCTGTCTACCAACACAGATGTGCAGGGCCAGTCAGGCCCTCATCCATATCCCTTGCACAAGCACTCAATGGTTCATTATCCCAGCTTGGCTGCACCCTTTTGGCGAGCTTGCATCAGCAGAGGCGCATGCATGCGAGCCAGGCTCCCCCTCACCTGCGCGCGCATGTAGGGCTCCAACTGAGCCAGCCCGCTGATGCCGATGCGCGCCTCGCCGCGAATGCGCGCCAGGAATCCGCCCATGTAAGGCTTAGCGTCCAAGACCTGCATGGGGGCGTTGCAGCATGCACAGCGGATTGAAGGTTGATCGGCATACTACGCGCTGCGGCCCGAGTGGTACACCCTGTGCACCATGCTGTGCCGCACCTGCCTAGCTGACTGCAAGTGCCTGGAACGTTCAAACCTGACAGGACAGGTGGTGCAAAGCTGGAAAGCAGGATGCTGCGGCACCCAGCAAGATGGTTGCATTTGCACTCTGCTCCGCAGCGCTGGTGAGGGCAATCGCACCGGTGAGGGCAACGCAGGGACTCCAATGTGGGTGGCAGACAGAAGCCGGATAAGGTGGCTGACACAAGGAAATGAAGTGGCCACTGTTGTGCTGCTGGGCACTCACCTTAACGACACACGCGCAGCTCAGCAGGTAGTTTGCGCCTCCCGCGTACGCGCCCAGAGGGAGGCCCACGTCCCCCAGCATGCCAGCAATGAGTTTGCTGCCTGGCTTGCTGCTGCTTGAGTCCCCGGTGCCGCTCCCAGTGGTGGAAGATGCGCTGCCAGCCTCTTGCGTGCCCGACGTGCTGCTGCTGCTGCTGCCTGGGCTGTTATCGCTATTGCCCATGTATGGCTCCAGAACCGCCGTCGCCATCAGCTTGGTCTCGCCCGCGAGCACCTCCTCCACCATTGCAACAAAGTGTGGTTCGTACAGTTGAAGAGTCTTGGTCATGCCTGCACATAGCGGAGGGACACAGTCTCATGCCAGGCGACAGGGTGCGGGCTGGCGCTCCAAACGGCAAGCTGTTCCGAGCAGTGCCGTAGCTGAGGGCTTGCTTACCTGGCAGAAACACTCCGATTGGCATGACGGGAAATAGTGGGAGCTCTGCAGGCACTATAGCGGGGCTCGCGGCTGCTGCAAGTACGTAACAATCGTATGGCAATTAGGCCCAACACTTGCGTGACCATTGCTGGCTGCCACAACGCTTACATGTTGGCAAGAGCGGTCCACAGCTAGCTCATGCAGAGCGAGTTACCTAGCAAGTGCACCGATGGTCGCTGCCAGCCCCATTGGTCACTATGGGAGGTGCCAGCGGTCTGATACGCCGTGCCGTGGCCAACAGGCTTCCTTGAAACACCTGAGCAAAAGCTTATAGAATACGAACTCTGTCTCCCACCAATCAGCCGAGCGTTGTGCCGCCTGGTGTGCAGTGTGTGGGCGTGGAGCTGCATGCTGCTTGCTATTATTGCAAAGGATACAAAAGCAGTATGGTCTCAAGACGGTCGGATCAATGAAATGAAAAATAAAGCTTTGATGGCGTTATAGAGCCAGGGCCTTCCAGCCGCACCATGAACATCAGCCCGCCCCCTGCCCATTGAACGCGAGCTCTGCCACCCATTCGGGTGGCCAAGATGGACTTGGAGAGGCAGGTGCTCACATACGGGAACTTGCTTTTGGCTCTACCCATCACTTTACGTCCCACCTCTGGTTCTGCAGTAGTCCCTTGGCACGGAAGGCACCTGTGCTCATTTTGATGGCGATTCTAAACAAACCTGCTGCAGGCACACTGTGCTTGGAGCGTACCAGTGAGCTCCTTGCAAAGTAACTTGTTGCTTCTGCTTACATAAAGATGTACACCTTATCCATTTGCTTTTAGTTGCGCTCAGTGGTTTGCCTGTTGAGCTGACGAGTGCAGGACGTGGAGTGACTGCTGGTCGAAGGCTGCAAATAGCGAGGAGCACGCCTGAGAACAAGCCCACAACACCAGCAGCGCCTGGACCTGCAAGCACTGTGGTTGAGGAGAAGATACCTGCTGCCTCAACCAGCCAGTCCTCATGTGACGACACGGATGGCGCCCCCAAACAGCGCCGCAGGAAAACTGAGAGCACAGACGCTGTAGCCTCTTTCCTTTCCAGGCGTTTCGGGTGAGTGCAGCCGGTGCATCACCAACAACCAAAGTTACTACATCCTGGTTGTTGGTGTTGACGACCCGTGGCCTGCACCTTGTTGCAGGCTTGCCGGTGGACTGGCGTGGGTGGGGTTCCTGACAGTAGGCACACTGGGGGAGCAAATCAAGACGCGCCTGGAAGTTGCTAGCGAGGAGCGGGATGCGCGTGACGTCCAGGAGTCAAAGGAGACCGTCCTGGCGAGCGGCCTGCGGTACACCGACCTGCGTATCGGAGGCGGCCAGGTGCCCAGCAAAGGCTACCTGGTGGTCCTGGACTACGTGTGAGTGGGCGCTCAGCTGCGGTGCCGTTGCCTTCACATCGCTGCTGACGCTATGCGCGCGCGAACTGGCACATACAACGCCGCACTCTCAAGTGCAGCACGCCACATGCCTGCCCGCGATGCATGCCAGCCAGCTCTTGTGCTGCGTGCAGCGCAATATGCACATAATTAAGGGACCATTACGGCATCATGCTCGCCGCCTGGGGTACCTCCTGCCCACCCGCCCTATTTGCTAAGCAGCACCCGATGGCATACACCTGAGCCTATTGAAGGAGGCGGTCCCTTGAAGGAGGCGGTCCCAGTGGAGCCATGCTTGCGTGGGAGCTTTTGCCATTGTGTGCAGTGCTCAGCCGCCGCTTACCTTGTGCAAGGCCATTAGTGACCGTCATGCATGTCCTGCGAATTGCACCTGCTGTTGCTGCATGCAGGGCAAAGGCGGACGGCGTGGAATTCGAAAGCACACGCGCACGCGGGAAACCCATCGTGCTCATCTACGGTGCACGCCCCTTCACGGGAGGGCTGTGCCCGGGGGTGGAGCAGGCGCTGGCCACGATGAAGGCCGGCGGCCAGAGGCGCGTGATCATACCGCCGGAGCTTGGTTTCGGAGAGCGCGGTACGGTCCTGCGGCCCACCGAGCACGTTCCGGACAAGCAGGGCGTGGTGCCCCCGAATGCGACGCTGGAGTACGAGCTGTCACTGGTACGTACCAATGGCAGCTTCCTTTCAAACCCCAGGCAAAGTTGAACGGACAGCTGAAGTGGCGCTGGTTCCGTGATCGACGATGTTGTTACATGATGGCCGTGTGCCCTTACGACGCGTGCTCACTGGGGAGCCGCCGTGATTGCACACCGGGTTGTACCAGTGAAGGTGGACCCACACTGGAGGACAGCAATACCCGGCAAATGCATCGTCACCGGTGTTGAGCATGTACATGTACATATAGACTGTGTGAGGGGATATAGACTGTGTGAGGGGATAATTCGGCACCAGAGTTCAGTAATTCACATGCATGTATTCTGCGTAAGTAGTCGTGGCCTCTGGTGCAAGCCTAGCACCCCAACACGGCTTGTGTGTGTCATGTCACTCACGTAACTTTTCTCGTCTGATGTACCTGCCTGCAGGTGCGGGTCTCCATCCCACCCTCATAAGCTTATTAGGAGCGCTGAGTGACGCACACTGAGCCAGGGCTGGACATGCCGCTTTGCACGAGGTGCATTCACGCCAGCCGTTCTCGTGATCTCAACCTGCGCCGGGTCGTAGCTTGGCCGGTTCCAGGAAACAGTATTTGGTTCAACATGACTGACCGAGAGAGGCCATTACGAGATGATGGCAGCAAAATGCAGCAGGGAAGGCCGCACAAGGCCTCAGCCTCATTACTCAGCGTGAGCGGAGCAACCCACAGGAACGACATGGCATGTGTGACTAAACTGTGAACATATTCGCTGCATTCTGCTTGATTCTGTGAGTTGTTATGTTGTCTTGCGTGGCTGCCATATCTACTTATCTATCGTGCTGACATATGTGCACTGCTGCCACCCAAACAATAACCCGCTTCAGCACCGCATATGTTGCGTGACCCCATCGAACAGTGCGTGTGTGCAATGCCAGCGCACGATATGCCATCAAGCACCTTGGTGACTGGATGATTCAACATCGCATACCACAACACTCCGACTGTGCCCTCTATGCCTCGATACATGTCCCACTGACAGCGACGAGATAAACGATCTTTGCGGGAAGTACGGTGGCAATTCCATGTTACAGTTGATGCGTACGGCATCCATGTAATAGGTATAGGTGGCTGAGGTGAGTTCGGGAAGCGATTCCTTGAAAGAATTATAGGCTGTCACTGTCAGTCAGCGTATGCAGGATGCAGGTCAGCATGTATGTATGTACATATAGATACACAGTACATAGACCAACGTGGTGGGGATAGACGCTGCACGACTCTTGCGAGGGTGCCACAAACAGCGCTGGCAAAGTGCGCGTAGTCACATGGAAGCAGCGCAGCAGGCAGACCCGCGAAAGGCCCAACACCCGCGCAGGCACGTAAATAAAATCTGGTACGCATACATAGAGACTGCATAAAGATGAAAAGCGAGAAGGTGGCCGCTCACAAATGACCCTGGCTGTCATCTTGAAAACTGGCACAGCGACGCCCAACACACCGCTGTCCTCCCTCTCACACGGAAGCTGCATGCAGTTCCGGCCACGAACCTGAGAAGGCATTTCCCGCCAGCAATGTAGCAGGTGCGCATCTCCGGAAAGCACATTGCTGCAGCAAAGCAGAGCAACACTCATT
Source organism: Chlamydomonas asymmetrica (assembly GCA_001662385.1). Taxonomy (NCBI): domain Eukaryota; kingdom Viridiplantae; phylum Chlorophyta; class Chlorophyceae; order Chlamydomonadales; family Chlamydomonadaceae; genus Chlamydomonas; species Chlamydomonas asymmetrica. The sequence goes on from BDDA01000085.1 coordinate 178,276, forward strand.
TTTGGCTTTGTCCGCACGCTGCCTGAAGCAATCCACCAGGGGCACACGCGCCCTCTCCTGCATCCCGCAACCCATGCAAAGTAACTCTGAATCTGCGTGCTTGTCGGTTCCCGTATGTTGGTAACATCCCGTTCTAACGCCTATGACTCAAAAGCATGGTGGTGACCGCGTGGCCTATCCGGAAAAAGCAAAAACAGCAAGGGGCAGGTTTGAAGCACTCAAAAAGGGTTCCTGCCAAGCTCACACATTGCTCAGCTCAGTCCTCCAGTCACGCAGAGCTGCTGGGGCGGGCCAACAATGGTGTTACCGCACCGCGCTGACCTTGGCACACAGCATGGACACACGCGCACATGCAGATGCACCCTTCCACATGCAAGGCAAGAGCAGCACGCCATAACGCAGGCATGCGCGCTTTATTAAGTGGTCGCAATGCCGGCGGTTGCCGTTGCGGTACACGGGGATTGTCCAGAAATGGGCGTGTGCGGAATCTTCACATGCGGAGTGCCCCGCATGACAGATGAGTATGCCTTCAGACAGACTACCAGGTACATACAATACAATTGAGAGGCAGACCGCGGGGCTGCATCCAAGGATCAGTGCACGGTAGGACAGCATCATAATCGATGCAAGACGCGTGTAACTCGAGGCTCTAAGAATACCAAAGCGCAGGTAGGCCAGACTGCGCACATTAGAACGGCATCGCGACTTGTCGTTCTGCATGTCAGCAGGGCATTCAAATGAACGAGCAACCACCGCTCTGGAAGTCAGTCAGGTTGAGATGGCGTGAGGTAGCAGCGCACACCAGTGGGATGCACTACCGCTCGGATCCACTCCATTGTTGGCGCGTCGGCGCAGGTGCCGGACCTGCGTTGGTCCAATACCGTACCACCGAGATCAAAAACGAGGACAGAAAGGGTGCAGGACGAACCCTACCAAGCCCTGCACTGGCCGCATCAGGAAGGTTGCCATATGATGATTTGAGGATGGTGAATGCGTGCGCCAGCGATGCACCATATCGTACTGTGGCCCAGAAGTACGGCCAAACCGCAGTACAAACACGGTCCACAGTGACTAAATCGCCCAGGCATGTTGCGGCGTGAGGGGCGATGTGTGAATGTTGCGTGTTACGTGCGAATAAGGCGTGGATGCATGCAGCCGCGCTACTTGGAGCACATGCCTGGCCAACCCGTTCTGTCATGCGGTGCGCAGCAGTAACGCAGTAGTTGTGTCATCAGAGCAGTTGTACGGGCATAACAACAAGGTGGTGCGGTGCAAAGCAGCAGGCAAGCCGGTGATAAAAAGGGCTTGTGACCAAGTATGGGTGGTTGGAGGGATCGATATTTCAAGTCCGTCACTGTGTAGTGAATTGAAAAGCGTCCTGGCCACTAGGTGGCACGCACCAACGTGTGCGGCGGGCTGATGCAAACATGCGAGCAGGGACAAAGTAGGGATTGGAACGTAGGATGCACCTGCTGCCGCTATTGTGCGCGCATGCAGGCGCCTCATAATGCTCCTTGGATTCTTCGCATACAGCAGTGCAGCTCGTGAACAGTGAGGCCTATCTATCGCATGCATGGTGGCAGGCAGGCAGCCGCAGCGCTTTCACGGCAGTCCCGAAGGCAACTGGCGGACGATCTGCGCAGTGCACAATCATTGCTTGGGCTCCTTGCATGGTGTCACCAGCTGCCTGTCCCAGATCTGAAACGTGTGCAGGTACAGATACACTGTGCAATCAACGTCGATGCGCAGGGAATAACACCATAAACACCGGAGTCAGACTTGGGGACGTGTGTCACCAACTCAGCAGCACGCGCTGCTGGACCAGCATTAGCACAGCCAGCCAACGCTCAACCGCACAAACATGGCGGGGGGGGGGGGGGG
>BDDA01000085.1:181147-214026 GCA_001662385.1 Chlamydomonas asymmetrica
GTGGTTGCCCCCTGAAACGATAGGAACGTGCTGGATGGGGCTGCTGGACTGTAGCGGTGGTACGATGCACGACTACACTAGCACACACACGCCTTGTGTGATTGTACTAATGGGACACACACACAACCAGGACTGCTCGGGGGTAGCCGTTGAGCGCCCTGCCATGCATTGCTTGGCCATACACGCTACGTTCAAGTTCCGGCGGCATATGCACAAACACACGTGAGGGTCAGACGCAAGTAAGGGTGGCAAGGTGTGTGGGTGTGGGTGTGTCAAATAATGTTGTACTGTGGCAATCCACGGCGAGAGGGTTCGGGCGGGAAGGGGCGAGGGCAAGCACCAAACAAAGAAGACATGCTCATGGTCATCAAGTGGGTACAGTCGTACCAGGTACACTCGTGCTAGTAGTGATGGGCTGGACCAGCGCCCTGATTGCTGAGCTGTAGTGGCAGCAAGCACCGCCCCAAACAGTTGAGCGCGACCGCAAAGAACAGCACGCATGCAACAGGCCAGGGCAAGTTGGTCCCCACAGCCCATCGCTAGCCACAGTCCATGCCAACAACAGGAAAGCATCATCCAGCAGCAAGGCTCGCATAAGTGATGTGCAGCGCAGGCCATGCGCAGGCGGGTCCTACGCCCTCCGCAGCAGCACACGTCACCGGCGAAACCGCTGCTGCACCTTGAATGCTGCTGCGCCTAGGCAACGCAGCGAACCGCAGCGTGGCTCCGCTCACGATGCACAAATGGCTCAAGAGGGGACGGGGCGCACACAAACTGTCAAGTGGAGCGGCAGAGCAGCAGCAACGGGCTGCTGGTGGGTGACTGCCCGTCCGCACGGAGGGCGCGTCGCGTACGCAAGCGAAGGGGAGACGTGCAGCAGCCAGGACAGGTGGTGGGTCGGCTCGCGTGAATAAACGAGCACACGGCCTGTCCTCAAATACTGCTGGGCGCGAGCGGACGCATGGCAATCCCTTGCGGCCACGCGCGTACACACAGGAGCCTCCATCACATACAAGAATGGCCTATCATGGAGAGTGGACTAGGAAAGAATACCTAACCATTCAACAGCGACACCTACTCTACGTGATGAACTGGCGGTCCCTAAAGCCCTTGGGCAGGGCCATACAAGGCAATGCGAGCGCACAACGCTGCGGCTCCAAGGCAAAAACGCTAACACAAGAACAGCGCCTGCACAGCGGGCCGCTTGAAGCGGCATCGTGCGTGACACGGCTGCTCCCCACACGCGCAGTAGTACATCCGCGCTTGCACACGCAACGCTCGGACAGAACGAGCAAGGGTGTGAACCAGCGAGAGAGCAAGGACGCCTCACGAGGAGCATTCAAGCGAGCTAACCGGCTTAAAACAATGCAGTTCGCATGCAAACGCAAGAGAAACATTGAAAACACAGGGCAATGTTTAATGAGCGGGATCGCGAAGGGAGCACGCTCCACGGCGACCGCCTTGGTGGCGCCGCACCGCACGTACGTGGGCCCCAACCTCGTGCAAACGCCACCTACAATGTCACAGGTGTGGGCATGCACGCAGCCGTGTGGCGGCCGATCCGGCTGCTATGGTGCAAATCGCGCGCCTGCCGCCCGCCGCGGTCGCGAACGCAAGCATGCACCCGGCAGTCGCATAGAACGACGACGGTCAGGCATATGCCGCCGAGACATGCCCGCTGCCTGTGTGTTGTTGTTGCTGCTGCAGGACTGGAGCCCCCGATGCAGGCACAGCGCTTGCGGCGCAACTCAAAGCTGGCCCCGCATCAAGGCTGCCGTTCCCGTTCGCACCAGCAACGCCGCTGCCATTGCCGCTGCTGTGGCCTGTAGCTGAGACACCTGTGGCACTGCTGACACTGGCGGCAACACTGTGGCCACTCGCGTGTCCGTTCCTGGTTGCGGTCGCCACCGCTGCCCCACCGTTGCTCTGTGCGGCGGCGGCGCCATGCGAGGCTGTGGCTGCGTAGCCCCACTTGACAAACCACTTGTGCCGCAGGGCCTCTGCCGCATGGATGCGTGTGTAGGGGTTGCGGTCCAGCAGCCGGTTCATGAGCTCCTTGGCCTCCCTGGACACATTCTGAAGCTCCGGAACCGCAAAGCTGATGGGCGCTGAGCACGTAGCCAGCATCACCTGCGAAACACAAACCAGGTACAGTATTGAGATACGCAAGAAAAGACTCTGACAGCACAAACTTTGGCACCTCGTCTTGGTCTTATCAGTGTCAGCATTCTGCACATCGTACTGGTGCACGTAGAGGGCCTGACACACAGAGCTGCTGAGCTCGCTAGCACGATGATCCGGTCCCCACCGCCTACCTGGTACGCGGGCATTTTGGCGTCCACTTCGTCGCGCTTGCAGGGCCAGAAGGGGTAGCGGCCCGTGAGGAGGAGGAACATGAGCACACCCGCCGCCCAGAGGTCAGCGTTCAGGCCGAAGCTCTGCGACCACACCTCAGGCGCCCTGCAGTGGCGTGGTACGGTGCGGGTACACGCGGCGTCAGTAAGAGCGACACACAAGTAGAAAAGCATCAGAGAAACTGCTTAGCGGTCCACGCACAAGAGTTTGCTTTCAATCCTGCTGCCACATGCACGCATGCATGTTAATGCCCATGCTCCACCGACGACAAGCTCATCATTGAAACGCAATTCCCCCCGCTTGTCAATTGCCGTGCACGCCGCACACGCATGTACTTACATGTATACTGGTGTGCCACAGCGCTTCTTCGCGCGCGCACACTCGGTGAGGCGCATGCTGCAGCCAAAGTCCACCACGCGAACCACGGGCACGCTGAATGCCTCCTCCCCAGCTGAGTCCATCGTCCCAGCCGCACTGTCAGGTCCGTTGTCGCTGACGCTGCCAGTGGACGCGGTGCTCGTGCAGGGCTGCAGCACCTGCTGCCGCCGCTGTTGCGGCTGCCCGGGGCCCGCCTCGCGAGAGGACGAGCTTGAACGCGACGAGGCGGATATCAGGCTGGCTGCCAAGGTGGGCGAGGTGGACTGTGATGCTGTAGAAGAGACGGTGCCGCTGCTGCTCCCAGAGCTGCTGCTGCTGCTGCCAGAGCTGCTGCCGCTAGAGCTGCCGCCGCCGCTGGATGCAGAGCCTGAGCTCAACGGGCGCTTGAGCATGAAATTCGCTGCCTTTACGTCGCCGTAAGCGAGCTCATTCTTGTGGCACTCGTGCAGCACCTCCAGCACCGCATGCATAACCGCCACTGACTCCTGCTCGGACAGAGCTGCGGACTGCGGGTACACAAGAAGAAAGCATGCAAGACAAGCAGAGGAACGTCAGTCGCACATCAGGGACACATCATGCCATGCCCATACGGAGTTAAGAGTCACAGGGGGGTTGCTTGGTGCCTATAGCTAAGGCAGCCGTGAGTTTGAGGGCTCACTGAGGCCAAGTAGTCGCAATTGGTGCTGCTAAGGCAAGGGTGTCGCACCTTCGTCACCGCCTGCAGGTCTCCTCCTAAGCAGAGCTCTTGCACCAGGTACACCCTGTGCATGTCCTCATAGCAGCCCAGGAGGCGGGCAACATGGGTGCTGCCCTGAACCTTGGACCACAAGTCCACCTGTGAAGCAGTGTGACGACAGGAGCGTTATGACGCTGGTTTCGAAGCCAAAAACCCTAACACCGGTGAAGGGGAAACATACATCATGATTGAGGAGGCTTTTGATGTGAACAGCCTAGCCTCCTTTGAGCACGCATCCCGCTGTGTGTGTGTGCTGTTACCCTGACACTGCAAGGAAAACACGGCAAGCGTACCTCGTTTTTGATTTTGACAAGCGTCTCTTCCCGGCTCGAGCCGGGGCGGTGCTTGGGAAGCACCTTCACTGCCACGGCTTCGTGCTCAAAGCTCACACCACCATCGCCAGGGCTTGTTATACGAGTGGCTTGCCACACAACGCCAAACTGCCCGCTGCCCAGGATGTGCTGTAGCTGCCACGTGCTGTGGAAGTCCTGCGACCAGCCAAGCTCAGACAAGGGTGCATCCTGCACCTCGTCATAGGAAGCAGAGGCAAGGGCGCTGTGGCCAGGGGAGGGCGGGGCGTCGCATACGGCCGAGACCGGAACCGTCGCCCCGCGTGAAGCGCAGCACGACTCAAGCACTGCCGTGCCTGCGGGCAGCGAGACCGCGTTGTTGGCCAGCCGTATCAACGAGCTGTCCGCCAACACACCGCTGCCAGTGGTGCCGCTTGGCGTGCGAGGTGTGGTGGCAGGAGAAGCCCTCGCTGCAGTTTGCGTTGCCGAAGCTGCTGGAGCAACAGCTGCAGCAGACAGGCTAGCTGCGCACTGAGCAGATACCAGTGGCTTTCTGTGGATGTGGTCAGCAGGCTGTAGGTGGCTAGACAGCCATAGCCTTCCAGGCGAGACGGCTGAACCAGAATTGGCGTGACCACTAGCGTGGTGGTGTGCGACCGGGCCGGCCAGGCGGAAAAGCGGGACGTGGGAAGCATAGCGGCACGGCTGCTGCTGCAAGCAGCCTACGGGTGCCGCGTTCCGCTGCATAGGCGGTCTCCGATTGCCTGCCATTCGAAGAGAATATGGAAACGCCACAAACAAGGGTGACGCAACAGGGAAAAAGCACAAAGCGGTTCCGGAACACGAAAACGCCCAAGAAGCTTCACGCAGGTAAACGACAACGAGAGCGGGGTGCACTGAACTTGGCAACGGAGGCGTGGGCGAGAGTGCAAACCCCTACCAACAAAAAGACATCCCCAAATACATGTGGTATATGCGTGCGTTGCAAAGCAAATGGCAAGGCACTGCTGCAGTTCACGACTATATATGCTCACCTAGAGACTGTGAAACCGCAAGAAGAAAGCTGCTCGTCGGGTTGACCGAAAACTGGAGCTGGAGAATTAGCCTGAGGACTGAACTGCAGGTTTGGGAGCTTGCGCAGGTTTGCTGGTAGGAGAAGGCTTGAAGAATAAGAACGCGAGGCCTGTTATCGTGCGTGTATTGACCGAGGCGAAGGCAGGGGAAGTCAAGATAGCGTTTTCCCATAGGCAGAGAAACCATGGACATGCATTTCGTGGCACAGCAGCATGCAGGGCCCCTGCCCCTTGACCAGTATACTGGGCTGGCTGAACCCGACGTTTTTGCACTGTCCTGCGTCCCTTCCTTGCTATTGCCATAGCACACTGTTCCCCACGCCACGCCGCGCCCTCCGTGGCGTTGTCAGACCGGCTCAACAAGGACCGGGTGCACCTAAACCACGGTGCAGACCATAATGTTTGGAAAGCAGTTCCTGGTGCTTCGGGCAAAGCTCAGCAATGTAGGACCAGTTCCCCGTGCTGGCGAAGCGCCAACAAGGAAACTCTGTGCGCCTGCCGCGCTGGGAGCGGCGACCAGTGCTTTCCAGTTCTTGGCCAAGCACGCTGGTGATTATCGTTGCTGCAATGCACTTTCTGTAGTTGTTGCAAAGTTCAGGTATTACCTACACGTTTGATTGACTGTCGCCTTACAAATCCCTTGCTCGCCAAACGCAGGTGCCCGATTTGGTGCCGGAGGTGCGCTGGTGGTGGGAGGCAGCACCGGACTTGCAGCTTTTGCGTTGTCACAGGGATGGCATGCTGACTACGAGGGCCAGGACTTGTCCAGTGACAAGGTGTGTGAGGAGAGCTCGTGATGCAAGTGTCATACCTGTCGATGCTCGCCACAGACTTACGCGAATAGCATGATTTGAGGGTGTATTTGGTGCACCGTTTGTTTCTCTTACTATAACACTCTGGCGCTGAACACACTGCCTTTCGTGTGGGATTACATACCATGTTCACTTCAACAGGTGCCGTGGGTTAAAGCCTTCTCGGAGAAGCAAGGCAAGTCACAGTTCCAAGGAAAGCATGAAGGTGCACAGGTTGTTCAGTTGTACTAAGTTGCTCGGTTTGGCAGGCTACATACGACCGGAGCTGTCCACGCACTTGAACGTTTTGTGTTGGTTGCAGGCATGGAGGAGGTCCTTTCTCCTGGGCAAATGCTAAGGAAAAACCCTGTTGGGCGCTGGGTCAGTGAGGAGGATCACTTGGTGAGCATGCATAGCTGGGAGCGCTATGTTACACCTCCGGGCTGTTCACTGGCATGCCACCCGTAAACCAGCGCTTTTGTCCTGAACCTGCAGTTTGAGGCCATGGTGAACTCCGGACAAATAAAAGAGTTTCGCTGTTTTTATGACACGAATTTGCAAGAGTTTCATTCGATCGTGGAGTTGGGCAGGTGAGCGCTGTCGTGAGTGACGATGGGTTAAAACTTTGATAGGTGCTACAGTAAAGGCGTGGGGGACTTTCAAGGTTGTACTGCACCTGTTGAGCACGCGCGCGCGAGCAGTGCACACGCAATTTAAGCAGTGGGTGTGGAGCATGGCGCCAAAGCCCAGAGAGCGCCAATAGTTAACATTGGTGCTAGATGAAGCGCAGGCCATAGAAGCATCGGTGACCACTGCCAGGTAGCGCACAAGCGGCGTGTGAGTCAAGCCGGTGCACGCAGGACACCGACTGCTGGCTTTGTACCAAAGCCCTGACAAGCAAAGCGGTGGCGAAGCTTGGGCCGTGCACGTTATCGGCACGCTGTGCTTTTGCTGGTGTGTTACACAGGGAGGTGTGTGGGTATCCAGCGACGGTACATGGTGGCCTCACAGCAGCCATCGTCGACGAAACATGTGGGTCACGCCCGTTGATTGGTGACACAGTGCACACACTGTCCGCCGTTCGCTCGTGCGCGTCCTTGACATAGGTTGCACCATATCGTGGCTGCCGCCCTGCTCAGTCGCGCTGATTTATGCGTCGCTGCTGTGGCTGGTGAGCAGTCGGAGGCCTGTCGGTAGCGGTGTGGAGGCAAGGGAGGCTGGGCTTCCGGCCGCCCGCGTACACAGCCCGCTTGGAGGTCGACTACAAAGCAGTAAGTGCATGCGTTGAACAAACCTGAAAGCGCACCGCACGAATTGAGTTTGACAGTCTGACCGCATTGTGTGGCATGCATGGTATGCGTGGCAAGCATCCATCAGACCCACCTTCATTATTGCGCTGTGGTCGGTGCAGCTTTAGGATCAACCGTGCAAGCTGCAGTGCGGCGACGCCATGCGTGCTGTCAAGGCCTGTGTCACTGTGTGCCCATCACTAGCACAGATGTGCATGCGAAAGCGCCTGCTTAGGTGCGCGTTGTCGCAGCCTGGACACCGCAAATCCTGCAGCCTGCATCAGCGCCATGCCACCACCACATACACTACTGGCAACACATGCTGCATGCTTCTGCGTGGAACGCTGTGCAGCGCATTCCCGCGGGGACCATCATCCTGTGTACGACGCAAATAGAGAAGATAGACGACCGCAAGGTATGGATGAGGGCCACCGTCACGGATGGCAAGAAGATCACCTACGCCTCCGCTCGCGCGCTGTTTGTGGCGCCGCGCATGCTGCCGGCGTGGATCACCTCGCTCACTGGCGGCGGCGGCAGCAAGCAGAAGAAGCAGCAGCAGCAGAAATGAAACTGCCAGCGCGCTCCCCCCTTCCCCCCCTGCATGCATGCCCATGTGAGCGTTGTGCATCGTGAGAGTTTATCTATGCCTATAGCTCTGCCGGTGCCAGGCAGCTTGCAAAGCGCCTGCGTCATGGCATGACGCTCTGGCGCACCCTGCATGCGAGACTAACATAGTCAGCTCTTATGAGCTAGGCAGTCGAGCGTGTGCACCCTGAAGTGTCTGTCAGGCTGTCAGCAACAGCCCCTGCTTGGTGTGCATCCTCGCCATGACCTCCGTATGCTATATGAAAAATGACGGACTGCTATTCACCCCTGCTTCGGCGGCGCTACCGGTATCTGACCCTGCACTCGCCCACTGTTGGGTAGACCCGCTTTTGAACCCCGCACCCGCACCCGGGTATTTGTCCCGCACGCACTGCCCATGCACCACCCTCGATCTCACTGTGGGACTTGGCCGCTTGCTGCTGCCATACCACAATACATTACAGTGTGTCCAAGTGTGCATCCGTGCATGATTTAATCGGGCAGGTTTAGTACATCAACTTGGGGCTTAATCACGTATGCTGATATGCACGTGAGCAGAGCATGCATTCCTGAGAGAGCGGAGGGCGCGTTCTTTTTAATGCTTAACCGCAATCATAAGTCCTGAAAGTTGTGTGGGCTCTATGGCAACCCCTTTTGACGCTGCAAGGCACCATTTAACCATTCTGCGCTTCTGCTTGACATGCGAAACATTATGCGTGAGCATTCAACACCAGTGCCATTCATCCTATCGTTCTTGTGAAGCATGGGAAGCACAGGGCTCACCGTGAATGATCTTGACAACGTTATGCCCTGCGCTGGGTGAGGGCAATGCTATTGGAGCGGCAATATCGCAATGAACAAAAATGTAATAGTGGCTTGCCCACTACCGTACCTGTCTAGAAAAAGAGGACTGGATTGGTTTGTGTGCAATCAGCAGCAATCAGCGGGCCCTCTTGGATGCCCAGCCCTACCCTAATGCGCGCGCCGCCGCCCACAGTTGGATGCTGCGTATATATGCCGCCTAGATGCGAGCTCAGGGCGCCATCAGACGCGCTGGCCAAGGCAGGCCCAGGTGCTTCATCAGCGCCTGCAGGCCCTGGCCGCCAGCGTGGCGTGTGGGGCGGTCGACGCCCCTGCAGCTGGCGATGTTGACGGAGCGCAGCACCGCTGCGGCGGGCGCTGCCGCCTGGCCTGCATGGCTGGCCCCTGACGACGACGCTGCAGCAGACCGCGATTCTGATCCTGATCCTGGCCTTGTCTGTGTCAGCGCGGTGAGCAGCGGCACTAGGCCGGCCTGCGTGACGCTCGTTGCGCTGATGTCCAGGTGGGTCAGGCGTGTGCAGGCGTGCAGCGCCGCCAGGCCCTTGTCCGTGACCGCCACGTTGCCGGAGACGTCCAGCTCCTGCACACGTACGCGGCGCAACAAGATGCCATTGACAACAAGCACATCAACGTGTGTTGCGAATAAATTTGCGATCGGGGGGTGATGTTCTGGTCAGCAAACGAAGCAGCAATCCAGTGTGAGGTTTACGGGCAATCCTGCCCTGGCATGTGGAGACTGATGTAGAGCTGATGAAAACACATTGTCATGTCAATTCCAGTATGCAGTATTGCACCACACAATTTCGGTTCCAGCGTACCTCCAGCGTTGACCCGAAGCGGTCTGCTGCTGCGCACAGCCCCGCGTCGCAGGCCAGGCCGCTGTGGCACAGGCGCAGCACGCGCAGCGGGCAGGGCGGCAGCACGTGCAGGCTGAGCGGGCTGAGGCGCGACGCGCCAGAGGCGTCCAGGGCGGTGAGGTGCGGGGAGCGCGCGAGCAGGCGCATGAGCTGCGAGTCAGTGAGGTAGCTGGGCGGCATATGGCCCCCGCTGTAGCCCACGGACGCTGTGATGGTCCCCACCTGGAGCGCAGTACAACAGTTCAACATGTACCCTCGGTGCACGCACTGTACATGCACCGTGAGTTAAGGTTCCATTCACATATGCACCCAGTTTCGTCATAGGCACTGACCCGGTGATGGGCCCCCGACACAGCTGTTGATACGGTAGCCTGCAAGCCATGAACGGTCAGCCACTGTCCTGCGGCTGTGTGCATGGCGTGCTCCCTCCGCTCGTGTCCCCCCCAGCTGACCGGCTACCATGCAAATGCAGGCAGCGCGCCATATGGACCCGGGAAGCGATGCCCATGTGCAAGCTCCCAACGCCGCTTGAGGCACCAGCGTGTCTGTCTTGCCCCTTTTACAGTCTCGCACCTCGCACACGCGCAGCTGCGGGAAGCCTGGGCTGAGGTCCACGTTGCCGGTGTCGTTGCACCTCCAGCCTGCAGCATGCACGCATCCAAGCATATGGCCAAGCTAGCAGCCGGAACCAGCGCGCACAGCTGGTCGCAGTCAAGCCTCAGCAGCAACGCCTAGCGCTCGTTTTCCATCGTCGGCCCGATGAACGATTTGAGCGTGTGAGTCGCACATGCCGCAGGCACCAGCAGCCGAGCATGCATGCGGCAGGGAGGGAAAGGACGGCCACCTCTCCCTTACCCATCAAGCCTCCCAGCCCCGTGAGCTTGAGCACGCGCAGGTTGGGCGCGGCGCGCTGGAACTTCTCCAGGTGCAGGCAGAAATGGAAGCGGCCGCTGCCGGTCAGGTCCACCTGCGCCGAGTGCAGCGCAGTGTTGCGGTGTTGCGGTACAGCGTGTTGAATGTGTGCCTGAATGGAGGCTGCCGTTCGAGTGTCACCTTCCAGCGCCAGGCGCAGGTAATCGCGCGAAGTGCTAGCAATTTACCCAGGTAAAACTGCTGCTGGTGTGTGGGTTTGCATGTTGAGCGTGCAAACGTGGTAGCTCTGCCAAACAGTGTGCACTGAGGTGCCGCATATGAGAACATCGCAGAAAAGCGGAAGGCAAGGCAGCTCACCTCTTCGAGCTCCTCCAAGCGTGGTCGCCCCCCCGGAGCTGCTGCCGCCGCAGTGGCGGCACCAGCCCCAACACCGCCGCCTGCAGGAGGCACCCCCAACGCGTCCGCTGGAGCTGATCCTGTGACAATGCCAGCGGCGCTGGCGGCTGGTAGGCACGCTTGGTCCGGGCACAGCGCGCGCGCTGTACCCAGCGACAGCAGGGGGCAGCCGGCCGCTCTCAGCACACGCAGCTTGCATGGCTCAGCCGGGAGGGCGCTGGAGCTCGGGCCGCCGCTGGCGCCGCCGTCACCGCGGGCACCTGCCGTTGAGGCGGCTGCTGCTGTTGCCGCCGCTGCTGCTGCTGCAGGCGACGGGGTGGCTGTCGGGATGGCTGCCGGTGTGGCTGCCGGTGGGGTTGGCGGTGACGGTGTGTAGGGTGAGAGCGCGGCGCGTATGATGGCGTCCGTCGCGGTGGTCCTGGGCAGCAGCAGCGTGTGGGAGATGTTGAGGCTGGTGAGGCGCCCCGCCAGCACCTCCAGCGCCTCAAGCATGCTGTCCTGCCTGCGGCGATGAAGGTACCGCACAGCATGTGCGCACGCAGTAAACACAAAACGCCACGATCGCAGGCAACATGAAATCCCACCAGGCTGCTTGCACATCCTTCAATGGCTGGCCAGGTGCCGCTCCCAGCCCTCGGGTCCCACCATGGTCCCACATCAACAGGGCCTCCCAACAGCCTGACATCGTGACTCTGCCGCAATTTTGGCACGCAATCATGCTCAGGCCGTGCATGGCCAGCAACGCGCTCGGTTGCTTCGCTACAGGGAGGCCGGCGCGCGGGCTCGGGGGAGGCGCGCACCGTGTGAAGTTGTCGCAGCCGGATATGTCAAGCGATGCCAGCAGCGGGCAGCCGCGCGCGAGCGCTGCCAGCGACGCGTCGGTGAGGCCCGCGCACGCCGCAGGCCGCAGCACGCGCACGCCGGCCCAGCGGCCCGATGCCAGTTCGCGGCGCACCAACGCGTCGTCGACGCGCGAAGCGCGCCCGGCGCCGCGCGCGTGGCGCGTGAGGTCGAGCTGGGCCCACAGCTGCGGCAGGCCCGCCGCCACGGCGCGCCACGCGGCGCACACGCTGGGCACTGCGGTGCGGCAGGGGGTGTGCAGGACGGCTGGTCAACTCCATGGTCATCGCATGATCGAGAGCGTGCAAGGCCGCCACAGCAACTACAGTGCAGCAGTGCGATGCCTATCTGGGCTGCCTGAGCGAGTTATGAGTAGGCATCTCAGGCCCTCAGGCCCCAGGCCGCGCATGATGCCTGAAGCGTGCGCTGCAGGGGAAAGGGTAGGCAGCTCGAGTCAACGTAGCAGGAGAGCACTGCTGCCGGGTGCAAACGTATCGCCGCCCTATTCAAGGTATACGCTCACCGCCTTACCTACGGCTGCAGCCGGCAGGGCGGTGTCAGCGCAGGCGAGCGTGAATATGGTACGTAAGCAATCGGGTGGCAGCTGGCCCCAGTCGCTTGTGCTGGCCACTGCATCGGCAACCCCGCTGTCACTGACTGCAACGGCACTATCGGTCGCAGCCTTTTCTGCCTCTGCACTTTGAACCACAGCAGGTACTGCTGTTGCTGCAGCTGTGCGGGTGTTCAGCGACGGGCGACCTTTGCCAGGCGAGCCTTTCCGCCTGCTGCCCCGCGCTTGCCGGACTGAGGCACTCTTTCGCTTCTGCAAAATGTCAGACGTTGCCAACAGCTTCTTTGCTGGCTGAGGGCACTTCAAAGCAACAGTGACTTGCAACACCCTGTAACTAAAACGGCATTAAATTTGCCAGCCCTCTGCAGGTTTGCAGATGCCAGCTACTCACCACTGCGGCATGCTCGGGGCCTGGAGGCTTCAAGCCTCCGTCAGCAGACTTCGCTTCATCACTGCGAAGCAAGTTGTGTCATCCTTTTGTGAGGGCTTGAACAGCCACACAGCAGTGCTTGACACACCGCCCAGATGGACCTTACGTTTGACGACACCTTCGCGGCTGCTTCGCATGCCTGGTAGGTGAGCTGCACGGTGAGGGAGCTTTTGGCTTCGCCTCGTCAGGCTCATAGTCTTCATCATCGTCAGAGCTGTCGTAAGAGCCACGGCGCCGGTGAACGCCAAGCAGTCCCACGACCACTACACGCCTCCGCTTTTTCATTCTGTGTGGGGCGTGGCACAACAAAGCAACCAGGTACGCTCAGCAGGGACCTTGAAAAGCAAAGGGCCTGCATTTCCGCAATTGGTCTCGGAATGCCAAGGACAGATGCATGTGCATACGCGCAACGCTGATACAGCAGGCTATCCGATCAATAGTACACAAGCTTGCAGACACCTTTAGCGCCCCTGGGTTTCACCCCACTGCTACAGAAATGCAGGGGCCAAAGATAGCTGGGCCCCAAACGAGGGTGCACAGCAAACAGCGGTTGGCGTGCTCGAATTGGTCACGGAGGGTCAGGCCATGTTGTATACACAGAGACGCTAAGATGCAAGAAAGCAGCTCATGTACAGCAGACGCGCAACCGCACCAACCAGTCAACCGTAGAGCATTGCTTGCGGGCCTGCTTACCGTTGGTTCCCTCACGCAGCTTGCAGCACCGCCCAGGAGCCTGGCGTTTGAGCTGGAGGGTGACTTTTACGCCAAATGTGTGTGCTTCACTCTCATACATCTGCAATTCTTGGCCGTCGTGCCTGTGTCAATCGCCCCGGCTTGCGCTCTAATGCAATTGGCAGCATCCTGACTTCCATCTCACCCTTTGTCGGGGCAACTGTGACACGTTCCCTCTGCAGGGTCATATGCTGGCCCTAGCGATATCCTTGAGTTTGTCTACGACTACACGCCGCCTGGGGATGTTCAAGGGATTCTCGACGCGGTAAGGATATCTCGTGACCGCCGCAAGGCATGCCAAGGCACACCTGACTGCGGGCGTGCGAGAGCAACGTCCAGCGCCAGTCTATGCACCTCACGGTTGAATTCGCTGGCATGCTGTATACGGCGTCAGCTGTGGTGGCGGAAAGCAGGACACCAACGTCGACACCAACGCACGTGCGCGTGCGTGCACGCACTAGGGCGTACACGGCACTGGGTGTGTGGTGTACGTCTGGGTGACACGTGACCTTTGCCATGCCTCGTCGCACTGGTGCGTTTAGTCGCTGGCTGCTGCTGGGTGCTAGCTAGTATATACCAAGAGGCGCACACCAGCAGTTGAGTGACGGTTGTACGCGCGCCGTATGCCCGGGGGGGGGGGGCAGTGCGCGCGCACGTGCGTACGACTTGCATTCCGCGACACGGCTCCGCGCATGACCTCTGGCTGTTGGCTGATGGCTGTTCACGTGAACCATGCAACAATACGCGCAGATCGATGCTTTCTCCGTGTACTACCCCATGTACAAAATCGGCCCCGAAAAGGTACGCCCGGGCCTGCGCCCTGGGGCCAGCCGGCTCCCGTGATTCGCACCTGCACAGCCTCCGCTACTGCAACCCTACACCGCAGAATGCGCAATCGACACTCTTGCGCGCCTGCCTCATGCAAGCTGCCACACCGCCAGCCCCATTGTGCTTCCAAGCTCCTCCTGGCGCATGTGCGGGGCAGTGGCAGGCCGTGCCGTCATCCCGCCCAACCCAATCCTTACTTGCTGCTAGCATGTGCCAAGCCCAACAGGGTGCGCCTTCTCTGAACCCCTCTCGAGGGGTGCCTTAGGCCTCTGGTTGGCTGGCCGCATGTGAACAATAACCGCCATGAATAACCTCTTCTGCTCGCCTTGTCCCCATCACAGGAGAGCATGAGCCGTTTGGCCGACGCGCTCTTGTCGTAACCCAGGATAACGTAACCAGGTACTGCTGTATAACGGCAACAGGGCGCGATCCTGGAGGCGGTGGTGCGCGCCGCGCAGCCGCGCCTGGCGGTGGAGCTCGGCACCTTCCTGGGCTACTCCGCGCTGCGCACTGCGCGCTGCCTGCCGCCTGGCGGCCGGCTGGTGTGCGTGGAGGCCAACCCCGACAACGCCGCCGCGGCGCGCGCGCTCATCGCGTACGCCGCGCTGGAGCGCGTGATCCGCGTGGAAGACGGGCTGGCGGGGGAGGCGCTGCCGCGCATCGCCGCAAAGTACGGCCGCGCGGAGTACCTCTTCGCGGACCACGCCAAGAAGTGCTACCTGGTGAGCTGCGCCACCGTGGTTGCACCTGCTACTGACCATCATGGACGTGCCAAGTGGTTTCAGTGTTTCACATTTGCGCTGCTGCGTCATGTACTCATGTGACTGGTGTGTTGTGGGCTTGCGTGGTAGCTTGTGTTGGCCTACTGTATTGTTGCGTACAGCTGGACAGAGTGCAGTTGGTGCAGGTGTTTGCGCGCCTGGTGAGCCTGCCTGGTCATGGCCTCATATGGCTGTCATGCATGCGGGGCGCGCTGACAGGGCTGCCAGGGATAAGGTGCCACCGCTCTGTGCCGGCGTGCTCAATGTCATCATGCCCCATGCTGTGCGCCATCGCTCCCGCCCGCTGGCATTGTCACGTCTGGCTCCTTTGCTGGACCTACCTGCCTGCGTTTGTGGTGCAGCCGGACCTGCTACTAGCTGAGCGCCTGGGGGTGGTGGACCAGGGCACCTGGGTGCTGGCGGACAACGTCGTCTACCCCGGGGCGCCCGACTTCATGGCATACCTGGGCAGCAGCGGCCACTACGCAGCGGCCGTGGTGGCGGCACGCTATGAGTACGACCAGGTCAGCGCAATGTCGTATGGCGGGCTTATGCCAATCTCATGCTCAGCTGCTGGGGCCATACCAAGCCATGTGCAGACCTGCAAAGCTATGTGCAGTTGTATCAATCATGTGCAGGCGTGTGAGTTATTGTGTGCGCTTACCCGAGCGGGCTGGAGGTCGTAGCACAATCACTTAACACTTCCAAGGGCAGCCCGCTTGAGCTTGGCTTATGGAACCAACCACTGCACGCATGTCCATGTCCATGTCTATCTGCATTTGCATGTGCCTGCAGCATCACTTAGCAAAGCACCCCACGCCTCCAGAGCCAGGCGGGCATAGCCATGTCGCCAAGCCATTCGGGATCTCACCATGCATCTGGCTGGCACTCGCGGACAACGTTGTTCGCGTGTGCAAGCCTGCATGCGCCAGACCAAGATCGGAGTTGCGTGGTTGATAACTCACAATTTCACATGCTTCTGCGCCGCATCGCACCTGCCTGTTGCCCTTGTGTTGTGCACGTTGTCAGAAATGGAAGGAGGGCTGGGAGCCGGTGGAGGACGGGATGGCCATCGCGGTGTGCACCGCACCTCCTCTGCTGGCACCGCCTGCCGGCCTCAGCGTAGGCTCCCGCCCCAGCCAAATCAACGTGGGCACCCCTGCACAGCCAGCTATGTCTGCAGCCTCAGCACCCACCACCACAACATCGCTCTCGACCAGCATGCCCCCCTCTCAAACAGCTACAGGGGGGCAAAGCAGCGCTGGCGGGAATGCGGCTCGGTACCAGGAGGAGCTCTCGGAGCTGTGTGCGTCATTAGGGAAGTCGTGCCGGCCGCTCCAGGTTGCGACCAACAGCGCAAGCAAGCCTGAAGCCAGCGGGGCAGTGGGTGTGGCATCGGCTGCTGGCTTTGCAGCGTCGGGGTGATGAGCGGGGTGAGGTTGTGGGAGTGAGCGACCACGGACGTGCTGCCGGTTTGCTTCCGCGATGAATGTGGTTGATGCACCAGCGGTCTGCGTCGTACAGCGGGTTGGTGCGTGCGGGCGCGATGTGGGGCCGTTGCCATCAGTGCGCTCTGATCAGCAGCAGGACAACCCGTCGCAAGGCGCTCTGGTTGTGCACGCATAGCCACGTAGGCCACTGCAGCAGCAGACGCGATGGCAGCAGTTTGCGCATGCCCCCGCACACAGGCATGCAACAGTGAGAGATATGCATGTGCTGGCACCCCACAGCATGGCCTTTGGAAACCTTGGAAGGGAACGGTAAGGCGTTCAGCGCACGCGCTGTGCGGGAATCACTCCCAAGCGTGCAAAACGGCTTTCACCTTGCAGTGCCATGGCTGCGTGGTTGCAAGAGGCTTGAGCGCAGGCATGGGGGGTGCCAGGGGAAGGGTTGGTGGCAGACGGTGGCGAGATCGGGGTATGGCCAGGACGAGCGAATTGTGCTGTAGACCGCCGCCTTCAGTGAAGGTCGAATCGCAGTACCCAGCGGTAAAGTGCGTGTTGGTTTAACAGCGACAAGCCTGCAAGTGCATGCTGGACTTGCACGTGCACTGTAGTCAGCCGTGGTCCCCCCACCCCACTGTGCATTTTGCTACCTGCGCAGTACCGCCGCGCTTGCTGATGTGGCTCTTGTACTGGTTAGTTGCTGGCCCTTGTGAGACTGCTACACAGCACCTGCAATGACATCAAGCCCAACCCCTCTGTATGCTCGTGTCAATTGATGCGCTTGCTCGCTATTCAGCTTATGTAACAACTCCGTGTGGCTGCACATTACTCTGACAACGGCTTCATCACTGTGCAAAACGACTTGAATGCAAGGCTAGGGGGCAACAGCAGTTAGCGTTTGGTTGCCTTTTCAGTGTCCAGCGCTGGGACAAGGCACTGGAACTCGAGTCAACACCAACCTGAATTGCTGTGGAAATCAGCACTCAGACGCGTTGCGCCCTCTCGCAGGGGTGCACGCAAGTCCCAACAGCTTTTATAGTGGAATAGTACCAGCATATTAGCTGCTTGAGTCGGGAGGCTGTGTTAACGGCTGCTCTACTGTACGATGAGCAGCCATCCGCCAGGACAAGATCGGGTGAGCTTACAGCCCCAGACAGACAAACGCGCCTGCTGCCTTTGGCGCCACCTGCTGGGTTTCCCGTCTATAGCCCGCTGGTGTGGTGTCACTTGCTCTGCAACCGCCTGTGCAGAGGGTCATCCTCTACCCCCACTATATCGATTCCAACAAGACCGTCGCAGAGGGACGGAGAATTCCCAAGTCAGAAGGTACTGATTTATCTTGCTTGAAGTGCTACTGCTGTCACCACAATCTTGTTTTGGGGGCAGTGCGCACGTGTTGACACCTCCTTTCATCCTTGCCACAGCGTGCGTTGCGCCAAACGTTGCTGAAATGGCGGACTGCTGCAAGTTTCTGAAAATACCTTGTGATGTTGAGGTAAGGATGATGTTCTATGCTCGTTCCTCGTCTGTTGGCCAGAGCGCTTGCACATGGTGAATGTTGTGTCAATCGACTTGCCCAACTCTGCAGGACAAGCACTATCCACGAGACTGGTTTATCCGTGGGCGGCTACGGGTGGAGCTCATGAACGCCGAGGGGCAGCCTCACAACCCCGATGTTGCCACGAGTGAGTTTCACGTCGTGCATTGCACTGCTGCCGTTCAGTGCTGCAGTTCAGGTTTTGCCTGCAGCGCGTTTGCAAACACACCATCAACCTTGCAATTGCCTCTTGAGTTGACTCGCAGGGCGAAACTTGATGCTGGCGATTGCGGAACTTGTGCCGAAGCACCCCCATCGTCAAGGGAAGAAGCCTCCAGTGCCAGCCGCAGAGGCTGCCGCTGCAGCTGCCAGTGCCGCAAGCGCCGGCAGTAGTGGCAGTGGCAGTGGCGCTGCAGCAAGCAAGGGGGGGAAAGCCAACAAGAAGAAGGGAAAGAAGTAACTTGTATCATTTGCGGGTTTGACCCGGTGTATCCTGGCCTTGCACCCCATGCAATCACGATTGCTATTTCAGCCTTGTTCGGTAATGCACCTGGACGAGAGCTTCTCAGCTGCGCAATTGATTGTGCCCCTGTGCATGTATCTGAGCATGGACTCGCCTGAGGTGACGCATTCTGATGCATTGATGCGGCTTCTGCGCAATAAGGCACCTTGAAACATTTGGACACACCACAGACCCACCGGCGTGCTTGCCTTCAGCCAGGATGAACGCATAGTGCATGCGACAAACGTGAAGAGTGCTTGTGTGCTCAGGATCCATGGTATGCTATGCCACATCTGGCTCGCAATCAAATGTTGCTGGCATACTGGGTCGGGGTAGTGTGCTGATATGTCATGCTTGACTTGGGCTTGCCGTGCATGCTACGTGCATGCAAACAGGGTGGATGGATTGGTGTGGCGAATCTGGCTTGTTCCACGGCCATTTGGGTGCTGTTGTTTGGATGTCATGCTGAGATCAGCGTCGCCCACCTTGCATAATTCCATTACGTACCGCTGGTTGTTATGCACCCTGGACTCCTTGTTGGTTCGATGGGTGCCGGTTGGCGTTCCCTCACCTAGTTGCAGGTGCTGCAAGCGGTACGTCACACTTTTAGAAAAGATAGGCTGGCTGCTTCCGTGGGCACGTCCAGCCTGCCAAGCCTTGCAATCCGGCTGGTGTTGTTGACCCTCAGTTTACACTTCTGTGCACGTGGAAGGACTGACATGTTTTCGAGGTGTCACGTCCTATGCTTTGTCTATGCGTTGCAGAGGAGAGGCCAGAGTTGTTGACCCCAAAGCTTTGGCGTGGATTTGGTTCGTTCCAGTGTTAACTCTGCACCTGCACTACTGCAACCTCAAAACACCTGCTGACAACGCTTGTTGAGCCGCCCCATGGTGATCAACTGCCCCCATGAGCTGGGCACCACCGAGCTGCCCGAAGCACTAACGCCAACGCATTCTTGGTGTTGACCACGTAACGTGTTAGGCGAGAAGGACCCACTAAACAACAGCTTTGTGGTCTGAAGCATTATTAATGCAAGGAAGGGCAGGAACCAGAGGAGGAACGGCAAGCAAACAAGTAGCAAAACACGGCCGAGCTATGCGGAGAGACTGATGGCACATACCCAACAATGCGCGCAGAATTAGAGTTTTTGCTATCAGGGCCCGGAAGAGAAGTCCCGCCCTTGAACGCTGTCGCAGCCGTGCCTGCCACTGACGGTGCCAGCCGGACAATAGGTGGGGCCCAAAGCTTGCGCCTGACAGCAAAGCCCCAGCATGGTGGACTTAGTTTGGCATCAGTGCAGCCTTCACCACCTTGTTTACTCAAACTTGGCGTGTCATTCCCTTAGGCATGCCAGTTCTTGATGGCCCAACGGCCAGCAGGCCGAAGCGCGTCGGTCAGCGCTACAGTGTGGTCCTCCTGGACTGTCCAGACTTCATTGCAGCTGCTCAGAGTATCATCACTATCAAAGGTGTAGGTTGTCATCGCAAAGGCATTGTCGACGATTTGAGTCGTCCAGAGTGAGGACAATGCGCCAACTGGCAAATGGGAACCAAAAGTTCCACAACTTCGGGAGTAGAACCGCTGTTGTGACCATCCCGAAGTCTGATAGACGAGTTCGGTTTGCTTGCTTACGAACATACATAGTCAAGCGCCGAAATGGCACCGAGGGGACACCCGCAAGCAGAGGAGTCAAGCTCAGACCTTGAGGGAGATGTGGGCGACTGCCAGGCCACAGACTGCAGCAGCAAGGCCCAGCAACGGAGATTCCCTGCCCAGTTCTGGCGTGCGTGAGTGTGCAGTTATATTTGGACCAGCAATTGCTCCCACACCACACGTGTTTGGAAGGCGGGCTCTTCATTCATGGTGGTGCACGTTCGTGTTTTTGCACGCAGGCTGAATGCATTCTGGAAGGCAGAGTTCTTGATCAAGGGAAAGAGACCATCCAGCGATGCAGTATTCAGGTGAGCACTGTGTTTGGCCTTGCCAGTCGAGTTTTGCTTTGGGGAGTGTGCATGAGAAACCAAACTTGTGGGTGGAGCAAGAAAGGGTGGGTTCAGACACATAACACGCCTGCTGGCACTGCGTCCTGCAGGTGGTATCAAGCTCACGCAGACAGCGTATGGGGTAAGGATGCAGCGCCCTCCTACCAGGAGGCGCAGCGACACGTCAAGTAAGTCGGGTCTAGGAGCAGGAGGAGGGGCCCCTCCAGTGCTTTGGGTGGTCCTTGAGCACGCCCGAACACCCGCAGCGCTGTGACCCACTTATATTTTCGCTATAATGCTGCCCCTCGCAGTTGTATGAAAGCCGTGGACCTGGATAAGCTTTCGGCGAAACTCGCTAAGGTAAAGGGGAGTGGACCCGAAACGCACTTGTTCATGGAGGGCGAACCGAGCACAACGGCACCTGCACAGTCGCGTGCGTTCTGCTCCTGTTTGGTAATAAGTCACCTCATAGCGCCACAGATTCGGTTATCCTGCATGTGCAGCGCAACAGGGGGTGTTTGCTTTTGGGTCTCTCTTTTGCCACGTGCACTGTCAGACGCCTCTTGAGCTGTTCCTTGCGTTGTGCGCGCCTGACATGTCTTATTCCGTGTGAACCCGTTTGCCTGTGCAGAAGCGCAAGAAGCTCGCGCTCAAAGCAGGTGTGCCTTGCACCGATGTGGGCCTGCCCTCAACACACGGAGAATTGGAGCAGCTCCTGTTGGGAAGCAAGCAAGCTGGCCCGCGTGCCTCCGATGGCGTGGATAACACGTCCTGCAGCATGGACGACAAAGCTCCAAACACCTCGCTTGACGGCTCACAGCAGGCTGGCACTACCCTGCTGGACCATCATGTCCCTCCTATCAGCGAGCTTGGCGGGCCCAAGGAGACAGGCCATGCCCCGCTTGACCGGACCGTCTCTTGCAAAATGCTCTTATCCAAGCCAGGCCTCCGCATCAAGACCGAGCAGTCAGAACCAGCCCTGGACTCGCCCACTGCGCGCCGCAAGCGCACTGCAAGCCTGCGCAACGCGGCGACTGAAGACGGCGTAGCAGCCGTGACGCCCACGAGCTCAAATGCCAGCCCCCAGCAGCAGCAGCGTACCTGCATGGAGTTTGCCCAGGAGCTGGAGCTCTCGGGCCACCACACTACCGACAGCGCAGGTGTCGGCAGCCAGCACAATCTTAGGAGTGCGCGTGCAAACGGGCTGTTCAAGACCACCTCGGTTACGTCCCGCCTGCGCCACGGGTCGTTCTACAGCCTGCTCCCAGACGCAGCTGTCACGGTGCCAGGCATCAAGACCAGCTGCGAGCCCAGCTCAGAGCCGCTAATGCACGTATTGCCCTATCGTGGCTCCGAGACCGCTCCTGGTTTTGCGGACCACCTGGGCGAGGACGTCGTGGTGACCCCCAGCAAACGGGTACGCACCAGCCTCGAGCGCACCTTGTCCCACTGTGGCGAATCGGTGACCGCTGACCTGCTGGCCATGAGCCTGAACAGCGGCGGCTCTGATAGCCCGCTGTTCCGCCAGCTCAGCGGCACCGCGCCGCTGGGTGGTAGCTCGCCCGGGCCCAACAGCTTCGGCGCAGCCAAGAGCAAGGCGAATCTCGAGACCATCATTAACAACAACAACAGCCGCTTTATTAGCTGCAGCCCCAGCCAGCAAGCAGCGCTTCGCCACCTTCCGCTGCAGCCGCCGATGTCGACGATGATGCCGGTGTCTGCACGGACCATCCCTGGCTGCATCCCCAGCCTGTACGCAGCAAACCCAGCCTCGGAAGTGCCTTCCTCGCTTTCAGACTCTGGCTACCTCGTCCCTGACTCAGCGCTGGGGGGGTACTTGGGCCCTTCCTCCACGTCCACCTCCGGCGCCCTCCCTGCCCCTGCCGCGTCCATGCAGCTGCCCCCGCTGCAGTGCCGCCTGAGCTGCCAGGGCACCAGCCTGGAGCCCCCCCTGCATTATTCGCAGCTGCGGATGCTCAACGGCAAGCCCTCTCTGGCAGGCGCGATGCCGCCCACCGAGACCGCAGCTGCCATGCGGTGCCCCCAGCAGCAGCAGCAGCAGCAGCAGTCCTCCGGCTCCGGAGGCACGGCGTTAACAAGCGGTTTTGGAACCAACAACACGTTCTGCAGCTCTGCCACTTCCGGGTTCTACGGGGGCTTTGACGAGTTCCACACGGGCGGCGGCGGCAACCTGTTCAACATGTACAGCACGTTTGCGAGCGACGACGTGGACCCCCTGGCGCTGCTGATGATGCAGGGCTGCTGCGAGGAGGTGGACCCCCAGCAGGACGCAAACCTGTACTTTTATTAATAGGCAGGCAGAGGCAAGGGAGGTGGTGCCGAGGCGGTCGCGAGCTGGATGCATTCGTTGCATCGCTCGGTTCAAGGCCACGGCGCGCGTGCGTCCTTCCCAAGGATGGGAGTGGGTGACACCCCACACGCTTCTCTCGTGCTGCATGTGACACCGAGTAAGCTATATGCAGGCAGGTCGATGGATCTCGCCGCCGGCACATCGGTGTGCACTGTACGGTATCAGTCACTGTGGTACGGCGGAAGCAAGTAGCCCAAGCGCTCTTTGTGCATCCGTCGCCAGCAGGGGCGTTTCCTCCGTAGTGTCTGTGCCCGATAGCCACTTGCACTGGGCTTATGCGTTTATGAGGATTTTGGCCCGAGCATGAATCTTGAGCTTCTGTCCGCACCACCCACAGCGAGCGAGCTAGATGGGGTTTCTCTACGGACCTTTGACGGATCCGATCTGCCATTGTCCCTTCATTCACTTGTGGATGCCAAATGAAATCAATTCTTCTTCCGGTGGTGCCCACCACTTTGAGCCGTGCCACGGCTATCATGTTATGCACACACGGGCTGCATGGGTGGTACATACGTACGGCAGCGTTGCTGGCGGGGTGTCAGATGCGTTGTGCGCCTGATGGCACCTGCCTATCGCTCCCCCTGCCCCCAGCGGCCACGTTGTCCTGCCCACATTTGCTTAGGGATGGAGGGCGGTGCTCGCATACACATTTTCGTGGCCTGGTCTGTGCACTACGCGACACCCACACGGTACCGTTCCATGTTGTATCGATTACCAGCATCGCATGGGGCCTGGGAGGGGCATGCACGATACTGCTGCCTGAAAACACAGGGTCGGGGATTGTGCGCGATGCGATGGAAAAGTCTGGTCGCCATACGTTGGCTCCTCTGCTGGGGATGACATGGCCAACCCTGAGCATGGACAATTGCAGGGCGTCTTTGTTGCCCCCTGTGCATTCATCTGTGATGGGCTCCGCAGTCCTTGCGAATCCGTAACGTGTGAGGCGCGATCCATGATTTAGTATGGGGTGGGCGATTGCCACAATTGCGTGCGCGTGTCAAAGGATACGAGCCCCGGCCTGGAGCGATTTGCACGCTTGAGGCCCTCTTGGTCCTACACTTGTCGCATGTAGCCTTGTTGCTCACCTTCCTGTCCCCGAGCGGCAGCAGTGTCCTGGCCGGCAATGCTGCAGCTGCTGACTTGGCAGGCATCGGGTCATTAGTACCGCTGAAAGCGCTCTTCGCGCGAGGAGAGCCGGGCGCGGTGATAAGTGCCGTGCTGGCTCATAGGCCCGTCTGATGGACCAGCAGCACAGTTGCTGTGAGGCAATCTGCGCATATTGGTCACGGCTGTGCGTTGCATGTTTCGCTCTCATTTACATCCACAGTGCCTGACAGTGGATTGCTCGAGGGAGGCAGCCGCCAACCCACAACACCACAACATGCCCATTTTTACCCACCTGTTCCGTACGAATCAGCGACCATTCCCGCTATGTGGATGTTGCGTATGCATCCGTTTGGGCTGCGCTGAGCATGGAGCGTTCCAGGCAGAGAGCTTCCCTTAGGGTGCAAATCGTGTCGTGGCAGTACGCTGGACGTTTTGCAGTTGTTGCCAGATGCTGCGCGATTTCTTGATACTAGGTCCCGAGATTCGTGTGGCAAGAACCCGATCCTGCCGCCTTGCCTGGCAAAATCATTCATCCGCTTCTGCATATATGGCATCAACTGAGGGTGCACACGCATGCCGCTTCAGCAGAGCGGCTGTACGCACACGTGCACGCATGCTGCTCCTGCTCACCTCAAATCGTTGCTGGCTTGGTGCTCCCTATTGGTGCTCCCTATGCAGTCTGCCAAATTTTACGGTTTACACATCACCCGTCGGTGCGCCGCGTTGCGCGTCTGTGCAGGGCGTAATGAGTGCAGGGCTTGGTGAAACCCCTAGTGGGCAGCGCCAGCATGCTCATTGCGGTTGGCAACCTATGACGGCCGTGCCGTGCGGCTCTCTGTCCTTATCGCCGCATGCATGTGCACATGGCGCCGGCGTGTGAAGCCACACATGGCCACCTGCATGCATTGGGATTAAGCGGTCCCGTGTGTGTGTTGCGTAGGGACCCGTACGGGGTTATAAGGAAAAATGGCAAGACTTGTTTGCTGGGCGCTCAGCCGTATGCCGTTGCAGCAACTCCTGCTCGTCATGCAGTGGTGCGACGCGGTTCCGCCTCGCCTCGCGCCCCTCCCGCGTTGCCTTGACAGGCACGCGTACAACCATTCTTGTTTGCCAGGCGGCACGCAACGAGCCCCAAGCGCGTCGCCTCGCTTAGTCGCTCGAGCGCAACGACTGCTGCTGCGGCGTGGATAAGTCGATTGCTGCTTACCGTATGTTCCCAAATGTTATCAGGCGTGGATTGGTGGTTGTGCTCTTGATTGGATAAGTGTTGTACAGCACGGTATTCTTTGACGTGCTTCTTCGGGATGCTCTGCTTTGCTTTGCTATCCTTTGCCATGCAACGCGCTGGTGGGCTGCCAAGAGCCACTGATCCCCCGCCATCATGCGTCAAAATGTGGCGATCAAACCTACAGGACCGCATTTGGCCGTGTCCCTCCTAAAGCGGTGCCGCGAACCCTCTCTTGCGTATTTACTCAACCGCCATCGTCGCCCATGCCGCATCATGGGCACTGTCACTTGTGTAGTGCATTACTTCCCTACAGGACCTTCGTTTGGGTCTATTCACACACTGGTTTGATCATACTGGTATCCCACAAACTGCAGTCATAGATTGTTGCGCAGTGGTAGCTTAGCTGGGTGGCCCCTTGATTTCTACCGAGGTCCAGCACCTGCTTGTCTGCAGTGTAGGACGGATGGCAGAGGTAGCTGAGTATATGACTGTGGATATCTTTCCACTCCTTTGCGCTCCGCTCGATCCTGAGTCTGGCTGGTGTATGTAGCAGGCCGGAGCGCAGTCTTAAATGGGTGGACCATCTGATTAGTTTGAGTGCCTCATGCCACATGTGAGGCGTTGTGTTTTCCATCCCTCCTTGTCTGCGCAATGGATATGGCCTGCCGGCCCCACAGCTGCATTTCAATCCAATCGTTTGTGTGTCGGCGTTGCGACTCTGAACCAAACAACGGCGAACCGTGTGACTGCAGGAAACGGCTAGCTGTACGCTGCTGCTGTGCCAAGCATGCCATGAACTGATAACTGATGACCTACGCTGTCCCAGTGCTGCATGCATTCATCCTATTCTGCCCAATCCTGCGAGCTCTACGGCTCACAGAATTCAGTGATGAGACCCTCACCTTCCCGTGCGCACACACACACATGTCAGAGTGGCATGCTGCCACCTATATGCCACCAGTGAGACACAACATTGCAGGTACGGCGCATAGACTCAGTGGAGCGCATGGTGCATGGGCACAAGAGTTGCATGCTGCATGTATGCATCCCACCGCATCCATTACCGTCCGTCGCTCAATAAGTGGTGTGCCGCTCTCACAGGCAGCCTCCCGTCCTCTAAGCCACTCAATAATTCACGCATTGTGCGCTACACACCGGCGACCACTCGTGTTTGTGTCCTATCAACATGCCAGCCGTGCTTACGCAATGGGCGGCGCGCACACACACATCATTTGTGTGCTATTTATGTACTGCTGTGTCTAAGCGAGGGTTTTGCGCAAAGGTGCATGTGCTGCCCTGCCCAACTCCTGTCTGGCTTGCCTCGTTTGCCTCAGTCGCTGCCTGCCTGCCCCCACCACCAACCCTTCACTTGGCAGCATTGCAGAGGTGCGCCCCGTGCGCACCACACATGATTGCATCCCCTCAGGTGTCGACACGGCTCAGACCGACTGTGCGGAACTGCGGATTCCTTAAACTTGCGTGAACACCACCCGTGCTTACTTCCATCGTCGCCGCATACCCGTATAACATGCTGGTCTCATCTGGCTTCGGATGTGATTGCCTACATTGCATTCTGCGGCTTCCTCAAGTACGGTTGGCTTGAGCGCAGCAGCACCTTTCACGGTGCGGTTTACCATGGAACCTTAATGCTACCCTAGTTGTCGGATGGCTGCTTGTGTGGTTGATAATGACAACCTATATGCGGTTGCCTTGGCCTTGAAATCAGGGCGCCAAAGGCATCTACCTGCGCTTGCCGGCTGTAAGCACGTGTGAGGCACACACTTGATAGCTGCGTCTGAGCTGCGCGTCGCTGCGACACCACCAACACACGCATGCGCTCCCAGCAACATGCACCGCAAGGGCAGGGAGGCACCGCCTGCCACACCCAGCGCATTAATGCATTATGCATCAACACGGTAGTGTGGCGACTTCAGGAAACCTGCACACTCAGAACGTGCACGCTCCGTGTGGAGCGCATTCCCCGGCGCCGTGGCCCAGAGCAGCGAGCCGCTGGCGCCCACGCACTTGCGGAGCAGTGGGATTGTACTAGGAAGCACCGCGTCGGATGTGCGCACAAGCGCATTGCTCAGCAGTTCGGGTGTGCACGGGTGCGATGGCTGTTGGCTGGTTGTGAGAGTGCCGTGTGCCAGTGTGTGACGCACCGTCTCAGATTGTGTCATGCACTGTCTTTGCACTGTATTACAGCAACTGCGCTACGGCAACTGCAAGCTGCACAGGCTTGCTTTGGTATTTCTGACTCAGCACACAAACGAGCATGCACGCGGCGGGGCAAGCGGCTTCGTGGAAAATGACTGCAGTACACTCATTTGCACGACACCCATCCATCCTGTTGAACCACCACATGATTGCGCCTGCAGGTAGAAACCAGGGTGCCGTACGGTCCCAGCACCTTCACTTGTCCGGGTTATGAAAAAGATACGGTATGGAAAATTCGATGACGGTCGCATGCGAGTGACGCAAGGGACCCGTTGAACAGCCCGGTGGCGCCAACGTTAGGGTCGCCTGGTTTGTGAGGGAGGCAGTGGGTCACCTTGCTGTGGGTCACCCAGCCTAGGGCACATTGGGAAGGCATCGGGCCCCTCACCCGGCAGCCCATGCGTCGCCATGGACGGTACGTAAGGCATGTGGCAGGCGTATCATCTCAACGCAAACCGGACCTCAATAGCACCGTGTGCGAAAACTGCGAAAACTGCACAGGCTCGTCTGGCGATTGGCGCGCAAATGACAGGCGCAGCTCGGATGACGGGCACCTCGAAAAGCAAATGTGTGTGTAGGCAAGCTCTCGTGCCCGCAACGTCGCGCTCGCGTGTCATGCGCCTGCTGGCTATTGAGCCTGCAGTGCTCTGAACCCCTTTGGGTATCACCGCAAGCCAGCCTGCATCAGCCATGTCAGCCCAATTCGTGCTGCTGTCACTTCCATCTGCCCCTGTTACGCGACTACTGCGTCCCCACAGCCTTGAAGCTGGCTGTGGTTGCCCACCACACATCACCATCCATCAGCACCTTGCTCATCAACGCCTTGCTCATCAGTTGATCTTGGACTTCTTGCCCATGATACGCGGCCACGCGGCATACAGCATGGCCACCACGGTGGTGGCGGCGCTGCCGATGTAGATGAGGCGCGCCCACACCTCACGCGGGTCCCACACCTTGTCCTTGCAGGTCAGCTCCTGAGGCTCGATCTGAGATGGCGGCGCCATAGCACACACGCCACATGAAACAACATGCACACGCGTCATTCCATCTCCCGTTCACCACACATGCTCACGCATGCTTACAAATATACAATCTCCCGCAAGGGCAAGGAAAGCGGTGAGGCGATGTGGGCCAGTTTGAGGGCAATGAGCGGGTATACCAGACGGTTGAGTCAAGAGACACACACATGCCAGTACGCGTGCGGTGCATTGCAGCCAGCCATTCCATCCCATCGATGATGAATCAAGGCCTTTTCATGCGTTGTATGGATGCAGGCCGCCGCGTTCGCCGGTGCGGAGGCGTGCCTCACCTTGTACAGCAGCTCATTGGTGACTCGCGTGAAGAAGTTTACGTCCACCTCCAGCGAGTGCATGTACTCCAGGGCGGTGGCATAGTCCAGGGAGTACGCCAGCGACATCACACTGCGCCACATGGCCAGGATGTCGCCCCACTTGCGCAGCAGGTGCCGCGCCACGTCAGCGTGCTCCTGCGGCACAATGGGAGCATGGGCCCCGCCGATATTGCGGGTAAAAGGCATATTAGTATATTCTGCAGGCCATGATCGTAGCCAGTCAGCGAAGTGTCTGTTTCATGTCTGACGGGGTTTCGCGTGAGGAATCCTCGGCCAGGGCGTTGCAAACGGCATGCTGCGTGCTGAGCCGGTGCAGGCGTGCGCCTCGGTGAGGTACGGACCACAGAACACAAGCAGCAAATCGCCGCTGCTTCTCCTCACACACACATTTCCCTGCGGCGCCAGCCGCACCAGGCGAGCGCGGCTGCTGGTGCAGCTGGTGCAGCGGGTGCACGGGTGTGCGGGTGCGTGGGCGGTGCGCGGTACGACATGACTCACCAGCAGGTGCTTGAATGCCAGCTCAGTGGGCTTGAAGGCCTCCAGCCTCCTTATTGCGCCGTTGACTGCCTCCATGCTGGCGTCCAGCGCGTCCATCAGGTAGCTGCGCAGCAGCGCGTCCCGCTGGATCTGGCTGTACCGCAGGCCTGCAGTACACACAATACACCAATACACCAGTACACCGGTATTCACAACCGCGATCCGCATGCGCCGTCAGAATGCAGACAGCATGGATGCAGCATGATTCAAATACCAGTATGCAAGCGGCGCCAGCAGTGTGCCAAGTCAATGGCAGCAGAAGCATGCAGCAGGCCAATTCAGTGAACCACAGGCGCCACACCGCCGCAGCCCCCTTACTGAGTCACAGCTGAAAGTGTTGCCGACTTACCGTGTTTCAGCTCGGCTTGTGTACCCACCCACCTGTGGACGTAAAGGACTGCGGGTGCGTGCCCACGGACCACAGCCAGTCATGCACGATGGCGTGGCGCCGTGGCTGGTAGCCCAGATGCGGCGGCAGCACGCCCCCCAGGTAGGTCAGCATGCCCGCCAGCGCCTCCTTCATGGGGCTCAGTGGCCGTGCCAGCAGCGACCCGCCGCACATCATGCCCGTAGGCTGCTCGTCCCTGCGATCAGCGGCACGCACGCGCGCACACACGCACACGCACGCGCGGCGGTATCTCACATGGGGGCAATGGCACGTGCGCGTCCGTCCACACAGATGTGACCATGCGCACATGCTGATGATTCCCACACAAAGCACAGGGATTCAGGGAAGCTCCTTGCACGCCCAGCTGTGCAGCCACATGCCAGGAAGCGTCAGGGGGGGCGGCAACAACCTAAATGCACGAGCACGAGCGTGTGCTGCGTGTTCTGCTGCGCTGTGTGAGCATGCGGCGGGGTCTCACTTGCGGAAGCCGTTGGCGACGACCAGCAGCATGCCGTGCTGCGGCAGCGCGCGTGCGCTGTAGTGTACGTCCAGCAGCAGCGAGGTCTCGCGGTTGACCAGGAAGACGTACACGTTGACCGTCACCTCGTCACGCTCCTGCGCACAGCGGCGCCAATACATGCACACCATCCGTTCCAAACTTCCAGGTGGCCAGCAACAGCAGCACACACACCGATCTTCGCTCACAACGAAACCAGCATTCCATGCTGAAGCGATGCAAAAAACACAAGGCCGACCGTGGAGCATGCCTGTATTTGTTCGGTACCAAACATTCACGGTGACATAGGAGTGCAGCATCGCTCCCAGCAGGTGTTGTGATGTGGTGCGACGTTGCGATGTGGGTCAGCTGCTACTACCGCCCCCCCCCCAACACCTCCTTACCGACAGCTGTATCTTGGTGGGCTCCTTGGCGGGCGGCGCCTTCTTCTGGTAGTGCTGCTGCCCGTGCGCGCTGAAGCGCTGCGCCAGGTGGTACGCCAGCTCAGCGCTGTCCACGTACGTGCGCTCAGCCTCTGCTGCAGGGGCCAGGGCGTTAGGGGGCGGGACGCATACGGGACAGTAACCACGCTGGGGCCTGCTGGGATTGCAACACCTTAATGGCATCCTCGAGCGCTAAAAATGCCTTTGATATAGTCGATGCCCTTACTCGATGCAATTACTCAGCAGGGCCGCTGCCAGCGCGGCCGCCGCCACTGGCCACCGGCATGAGGGCACCCTCTCTGCCCTGCAGGGCCGTGGAACAATCGCCCCACACTAGGCATACTCATGTTGGCCAGCGCTTTAACACCATACACAGGGCAGCAGGCAAGCTCGGGACAACGATGCTACCGGTATACCCCCACGCCCAGATCCAACGCGCTGCCGCTGCGTTTGGTGCTGGTGGCGCTGCCACCCCAGGTGCGTTCTGACTTCTGACACGCCCAGCCCCTGCCTGGATGCGCGTTGTGGTCCGTTGTCGTGTCGCCCCTCACCTTGCGACGTGTCCAGGTCTGTGTGCACTTGAGCGCGCGTGGTCTTGGTTGCGGCGGCGAAGCCCGAGGCGAGTGCTGGGTCATCCAGCAGGTTGATTTCCCCGTTGCTCCAGCGATACACCTGTATGAACTCAGGGGTAGCGTCAACAGCCATTCGTCGGATGAGGAGCAGAACGCGACTACGAGATAACTGCACACTGGAATAGCTGCCAGGGCCATGTTTGCCGTACGCTGTAGCGGGGCCTTCCTCGTATACAGTGCGTTTTCAACGTGTTGGAACTAGTGCAACAAAAGTACAATGGGTTGGGATGGCACCTTGAGCATGTCCACAATATGGGTTCAGCTACAACAAAAAGGGGAGGCTTAGGCTTGAGCGCAGTCATGTCTGTCCGTGTGCCAGCAGGAAGCGAGTACTTGCATACAGTACATGCATACAGTACATGCATGGCAGCGCACGCTTTACTGCATGCGTGTCCGCCGCTGTGCCCCCCCCCACCTGGTTGTATGCCTTGAGCTGCTCAACGCTGTCCTTGAACTCGGCCAGGTTGAACGACGCGTGCGCCTCCGCGCCCAGCGCCGCCTGCTGGGTGCCCAGCATGGCCGTGTGGGGCGTGCCCCGCCCGCCATCCTTGATGACCACCACGTTGAAGTGGACCTGCGCGCGCGCCAACGAGACGAGCAATACAACCAAACAAGTCCATCATCAATACAATCCTGGATACAGGTTTACAAGCCAATGAGCGATACACCTTGGCACGGTTGCGATATGTTGCCGTCAGGTGCAGTTCCTATCCTGAAATGTACACACACTGCACTGACCCACGTGACACGAATAACTCCAACACGCACTCACACTCTTGGTGAAGGGTGCGGCGCTGATGAAGTTGCCGGGCAGGCCGGGGCGAGCCCACCACGCGGCCGAGGGCGGCGTGATGACGTGGCGCACGCCGCGCCCCACCAGCGCCGCCAGCTCAGCCAGCAGCGCCTCGCGCGCGCGACCCTCCTCGTCCTTCAGGTCAGGCAGCTGCACAGGGAACAAGATAGGCACAGCCGCAGCCACAGCCACAGAAGCAACACAAGCCGCCGCACGCACCGTCGCGGACCGTAGGTAATCATGCCAATCAAAACACACACGGTTACCGACCGTCGTGAGTACATGAGAACATGACAGTTGCTCAATGGGGCAGCCGCCATGGCCATCAGCGATTATGGGATGAGCAGTCCTTAGAAAACAAGGAATTGGAGCAGCTAGAGTGATGAGCGGCAGGTGGGGTGCATATGGCAAGGGACCATCGAGCAGCGCGGTGTAATTCGACCAAGGCAGCCGTGCGGGGGCTAGCGGACGATGCACTTGAGCATGCGCACACAGATGCACGCATGTGAACTATCTTACGCTGCTGCCACCGCTGTGGCTGCCCAGGCTTACGTGCTTGGCAAAGTCGGGCTCGCTGCCGAAGATGTCCCAGTTGTGGTGCTGGCGAGAGATGTCATAGGTGGATCCGGTGGAGGCTGAGATGCGGCTGAGCGCGCCGCGCAGCTGCAGCGCCTGCTCCTTGAGGTGAGCGCACGCAAGCGGCGGGTCTGCCTGCACACACAGCCAGGGGGGTGCGGCAGGGGAACGGGGAAAGGGGGGAAAGGGGAAACATGGTCATGGGCGGCGGTGTTTGGGTCGAACCCAAAGACGCGCAGAACAGCAAGGGGAGTTCACTCCGGCTGCACACGTTGGGCGTGAGGCGCGTCCCAGGGTGGCGTGGTTGAGGGCTGATGAGGCCGAGGGCGCACAAGGCGTGCAAGGGTGCATACCAGAGCCTGCTCCACAAGCAAGATCACCGCGCTCTAAGGGCGACATGTCTCAGGAGTCAGAACCCCCAGATACCTCCATTGGGGATTGAAACAACTTGAGGCTCGGCCCTGAATGGTTAAGACCCCGTTGATGTCAGCGGAAACAAGCCCTGACTGTAAGAGTTGCGGCGGCGGAGGGTGGCGGCCAAGCGCTGAAAGCCACGTAGAAACCAGCAGCCGCCCTGGCCCTCCCCCCGATGCCACACGGCGCCAGTGACCCGCCGCACTTCCCTGCCTTCCCCTCAGGTCACGCTGCTCCCCCCCCCCCCCCCCCT
>BDDA01000085.1:214990-233438 GCA_001662385.1 Chlamydomonas asymmetrica
TCCAGCTCAGCCTGTGCGCCACACAGCACACAGTGTAGCCCGCGGCGACCGAGCCTCAGCACCAGCACATGCCGGTATGCATTGTTGACTCACCACGCACAGTTAAACCTTGATACGGTTGTTTCCCATCAGTGCTCTCATACTTTGACGGCCCCTCCAGACACGCGGCCTTTTTCCCCCATCAGTGTCTGAGGTCTGGTGCGCCAACACCATTTATGGATTATCCCAACCGTCGTTGACGCTGAAGATCAAGACCTCCTCGACCTTGAGCGACAACGACGGCTGGGATGATCCGCAGGTGGGATTGGCGTGCGAGGTGACGCTACCTCCAAATACCGGTATGCATCCATCGCAACGTCGATTTCGTGTGTGCATACATTGGTGGGTGCCAGCGCTGAGCACCGTGCACCTCACAACATGCTCTCCAAACAGGCCCTGGCAGATTGACCACACAGAGACACGTAAACCAACATGTGAGGAGACATGTAGAACACTTTGTGCACTAAGCAAAGGCCATCACATACCCACAACCACACTTTGCACAACCACGCAGCAGGCACGCGTGCGGCACACGCAGGCAGGCAGGCAGGCAGGCGGGTGTACCTGCAGGAGTGCCTCCTGGTGGTGGCGCCGCCACGTCGCCTCCTCCTCGGCCTCCTTCGCGGTGTCCGCCGGCGTCGGGGGCGCGCCGCCGCCGGGCGCGGTTGACGCCTGCTCGGCGCGCTCCTGACAGAACACAGCACAGCACACAATATCAACCGCAGGCATAAGTCACATGGCAGTCCCCAATTCAGCTGAGCCACACCAGGCACTTGACTTCCACATGCACGTGGGATGCACACTTGCTTGATGTACCGATCTGTGACCATTTGATCATGAGACCCATCAGTTGTCTGATGGGAACCGAAGCTTCTGCCTTTCAACCCAGTCGCAGCCCAGACCTGAGCGCTGAGGTCGGCTGCGTGGCGCTGCTCAGCAGCCGCTGCGTGCCTCACTCACCCGCATGACGCGCGCCTGGAAGCGCCGGTTGGCGACCTGCGGCAGGCGCTGCTGCTTGATGCGCGACACCTCCTGGTGGATCACGGAGCTGGCGGAGCCCTCAGAGTGGGCGGCGTCCTGCTTCACGCCTGGGAGCGGCGCGGAAGAGTGCGAGGGGAGAGCCCGGGGGGGCGGGGGGGTCAGGGCGGTGGCGGGCACGCCACATGCAGCTTGAGTGTGTGCAAGCGCGTATGCGCAACTGCTGGTGCTGGTGCTGGTGCTGGAGCTCGTGCACTTTCCCCAGGCAGGCAGGGATCTGTGCAGAGTCAATCAGACGCAAGCTTACAGGCCAGCATGCGGACGCCATTTTGCTGCGGCTGGTTCACATTGCGCCCATCATGTGATGGCTTTGCGTCAACCCGCGCACAGCGGCACGCAAAACAACCCATACGTGAACGCTATGCGAAGGGCTTGCTTTTGCAGCCTCTTCTCGCATAATAATGCAGGCAAAGCACAACATGGAATGGCTGCAACTGCACATGCATTGGCATTGCAAAGCACCTGACGGAGTGCTTATGTAGAACAGGCTTTCCAACTGATACTGCACACGCGCATAACACCTCTGACCCACCGCCCACCACCCACCATCTTTCATCGTCTTGGCGGTTGCCAGGAAGTCGTCAAGGTGTGGCAGCGACTGGTGCGTCACCACGCCGTCACCGCCCAGCGCTGGCCCCCAGTCCTTGCCGCCCGCGGTCAGGTCCACCAGCAGCCAGCGCCCCGAGCCCACCCAGCTGCGCAGGCAGTCCGCATACAGCACATGCACACACACACACAAACAGCCAGAGCGCGTCGACCTCACTAAACGCAAGAGGCGGCATGGGTGCCAATGTTTTGACCAAGAGCCAGGGCATTGATGCTGTCCTCTCAGTGACAGCTGGGCTGGATGTGGGGGTGATGTGGAATCGTGGAACCAAGAGTGGTGTTGGTGGCGGGCCTTGCACACACGTTACGCAGCCAATAGGCAGGGTCGAACAACATCGACAGGAAAAGCCAAAGAATTGCAAAGTGCATGCCAAGTGCATGCCAAGCTCTGGGGGCTGCCAAACTGCAGTTCAGCCATGAGTTGATCAACTCGCCCACCCCACTTACACATTGACCAGGCAATCCTCAACGGGGTGTGAGGTCCGGAACAAGCTGTGCAGCTTCTCTGCACGCCACACCACACAACAGCCAAGAATACCATGTCAACGATCCGCATCACCAACCATGCCATGCTGCCTGCGGCTCTCCAAGCGGAGTGCTTGCGCATTCGTATGCATTCCAGTAACACTGAAAATAAGGCAGGTCATGATTTATCATTCAGCCAGGACAGCCCAATGAATGATGGTGTATTGCTTAACCTGCACCCCACTCCCCTCCACTACACTTGCAGTCCCAGCAGCCCGCTCTCACCCTCCGCCAGCTCGGGGCGTGCCAGCTCCAGCCTGAGGGCCTGAGCCAGTGCGCTGGCATGGCCGCCCCCGGTCTTGCCATGCTGGCGCCACAGCAGGCGCGCGGCGTGTGCCACCGTGGCCGCCGCGCTGCCGCCCCCCGCGCTTGTTGCGCTCTGGATAAGCGTCCTGCAGCACATCAACAGCAAGAATACGAGCGGGTTTGTCCCGACCACCGTCCACCACAGACCCACAGCCAGCAGCGCATGACTAAAGCAATGCATGGATGCGTATCATCATGAGGTCAGAATACATCTTGTGGCGTTCCCACTCCCTGCATGCATCGCCCATGCACGTGCATCTGTACTGCCATACTGCGGCCCGCCTGACCTGCGGTACACCAGCTCGTCCTTGACGTACTGCTCTGCAATCTTGACCCACGCCTCGCTGTTCCACGTCAGGTCCTGCACGTCAAACTTTGTCGAGACCGACGAGCCGTAGTACCAGTGCCGTGTGCTGCCCCCGAGGCCCGCATGCTGGCCGGCGTTGGCGGGTGGCGGCAGCACAGGCTCGCCTATAGGCCGCGTCGCCATGCTCAGCACAACGCTCGCCTTCTCCTTCAGCACCTCCATCTCGTACCTGCGCGTTTGTGCAGCGGAGTTGCGAGCAATGCATGCCTTTTAGGCGTGTTGACACATCGCACACACGTGCTTATGCGTGCAGTGGCACAGAGGCACTGGCCGGTGGGGTCCGTACAAACACAGTTACACACGGACACACCAGGTAGGCATGTACCTTGCCGCACACGTGACCCTTGCACCTGACAGTGCAGCGGTGATGGACACACACACGAGCACGTGTCAGAGGGGCTGCTTGGCACCAGGCTTTCATCACTGGGTGCGCAACACAGCCAGCAGAGCCTTCTCTGAAGTTGCAGACTCATGTAAGCCTCGTTGAGTGCCCGCACAGGACAGACGCAACACGTGCTCCACCCCACAGCCACAGGCCCACACCCCGCATCCTAAGTGTCGTTTGGGTCAGCGCGAGCGTGGCTGCTGACTGTACGCACCCCACAGCCCCCCCCCGGCCCCCCACCACGACTCCAGGGAGGCCCAGCCACGCCGTCACGCGCCCGGCTCACCCGCTCAGCCCGGCCCTGAAGCCGTACACGGGTTCATCGACGTGCCACTCCGGGGACATGAGCACCATGGCGTACTGGCTGCCGATGCCCAGCGATGCTAGGAAGTGGTCCACAAAGGCCTCCAGCTTGGTGGCATCCACCTGCGTGGCGTTTAGAGTTGTTCACTTATTTGGATCCTATGGAGCCGTGCTGTGTGCTTTCCATGGGGCCGTGCAGTGTGCGTATGCGTGATGATGGGCACTACACCGGCGTGGTGTGTGTTCAGCATGCGGTGAGTTGTCCGTGCGTACTTGTGCGCCTGCATTCACACGCTTTTCACCCGACACATGCCATGCGGTGTGCCGGAAAGAGGCGCCCGTGGGGCCATGCAGTGAGACTCCTGTGGGGCCGTGCAGTGTGCATATGCGTCAGGATAGAGACTGCGTCTGACGATGGCGAGCGAGGTGCCTGGGCTGCAGTGTGCAGGTTGTGAGTTGCATGCACGATTTGCATACATTCATGGGCTGACGACAGCGAGTGCCGCCAGCTGCGGCGCGCGTGCGCGCACTGTGTGCGGGGGGTTGCCGGTATCAATTGGATGGGCAAATCGCTGAGAACTGAACGGGTACGCAGACGTATGCTACTATGCTGCTATCGTTGTTGTATCGCTGATCATACATCACAGTGACCATCCCAATCACCAACACCCGTCTCTTAGCTAAGGAAGGACCACAGGCACACCCAAGGCTGTGAAGCCAGTCACCATGTGCTGCCCTGGAGTTATGGCACGCATGCATGGCTCTCGCTGCTGTAAGCACACGGAGCGCCGCACCTGCTGTGAGCCGGTTTCTATTGCGGGGTCGACAGGCCGGCTGAACGCGGCGATGGCGTGCTCAAACGCGGCCATCACCGATCGGCTCTTCACCACCACCACGTTTGCGGTGAAGTTGAGGTGCACGTGCGATGCCAGCGGGGTGGGAGTGTACCGCCCGCTCACCAGCCCAGTACATTGACCTGTTGGGATAGAACCAGCAGACCAGGCGGTTCACGCTTAGTGCAACAAAGCTGTACGAAGCACCACGAACGTACATAACACCTGACGGCCTCTGATAGCGCCTTTAAGTGGCGTGTGCATGTGCTGCCTGCCACGCCATGTGGTGGCGGAGGCGCCAGTGTGAGTAACATGTTACAGGAAGGCAAGTACGGTCCACTCACCGTCCTCTGCGCAGCTGAGCTCCGCCATGTCGATTCGCGCGTGCGGCAAGATGTGGTCCGCGTGTGTCAACCATGACTGAATTTCTGAGGTTGACAGGTTGAGACCCAGGTTACCGTCGCCCTGCGCAGGTTGCCACGTCGTGCACGGCAACTCCGTCAGGGGACGAGTTGCACATACGGTTTGTAGTGTGCTTGGGCCAAGCAGACTGCTAAATGGTGTAGCGTGGCACAAGTGTCCAATGGTTGCTTGCAGATGGGCGGTGTGTCAACGAGGGCTTGACGCCGTGCCAACTGTTTCCTGACCAGCTCAATCCTTGCTGCATATCAGGTAGGCTGCAGCGTTGCCCTCACCTGGAATCCGAGCAGCACGATGCTTAGTGGCAGCGGCATATGGACTGCCTCAATTGGCTTCAAGTCCAGGTACCTGGCCATGCTTGCAGAGCCCAGGAACTCCTACACGCCAGTATAATATTGCCCACCAAAGTGCGCGTGGACGCGTGTTCGATCATGCTGGAACCCGCCCCAACACGCCGACAGCAGCAGGAGGGTAACCAATGACGCGCAGCAGGTACGTGAAAGCAGCAGGCACAAGCAGCAGATGCCGCAAGCGCGTGCACATACCTCCTTCGTGGGCGCCATGTCCCTGTTCTGCATCACACGAGCTGACTTGAGCGGGCTGTTGTCCCATGCGAGTGCATCCGAGCCCTGGAAAAGTCCAAACAAGTTTACAGCAACACAATGCTTGCCGGGAAGGGGTTTGAAAGCGGTTGCCCTTGTTACTGCGCCAACGGTGGCAACTGGCACGAGGTGAATTGCCATGTGTGATTACCAATGTCCTAACCTCTGCCCCTGCCAGCGCCTCACCTCATGGAATAAGCTAAGCGTGTCATCCTTTTTCTCCTCCTTGGCCGCACTGCAGGTTCAATCGTGCAGTGCGAGTGTAAGAGCCTTGCAGATCATTCCACTACGATGGGAACGGTGGCTGCAACCAGTTGGAGCAACAAGCCAGCGTGTTTGCAGATAACCTCACCTGCGGCCACCCCATACTGCTAGGCACGTTGGCAGCACAAGCAGCACGGCAGTTGCTGCAAGCAAGCGCCTGTCGGGCTGACGAGTCCGCATATGTACTGTGGGGTGCTTGACGGGACCTTCCCTGTTGAATGTCCTGTCCCAGTCCACCTGTGTCAGCTGCCCAGCTTCATTTCCTCACTTGCGGCAACTGATTATTGCATGTTCGTGTATGATGGTCACGCAATGCAAGGTCGAAAACTCACACAGAAAGCAGACTTGGTGCTGATGTCTTGTATGTGCAGTGGTGATGTTCTTTGATGCGTTAGTACTTGCTCATTTTGATGTTCTTGCACAGTAGCCCGTCGGCCCGGCATGGATGAATGGATTTCGCCCGTTGAAAGAGACCAGCCGGCTTGAGCTGATACCACCATGGCTTACATAGTAGGACCTGAAGAAGAGGAACGAGGTTTATCTTCGTGTTACCCCTGTCACTACATCTGCTGTGTGCCATTCCAAAGTTTTGACAGCGTTGTGCCTATTCGTGTGTTGACTTGCGCACCTTAGTTGAGCCTAGGCGATGCCCTAAACCTGAAGCATGCCCGCAGTAGGCAAGCTATCAGAACTGCAGCATGGGGACGGAAATAACGCGGAAGCTTTTGGTGGGTGCGGCTCATCGTGCACCATGTGCTTAAGCATCGAAATGTCCTACGCAGTGTGCCTGAGGACTGCTGGGGCGATGAAACAAACGCTTGTTGAAGCATATGCTGTGACTTGCTTGTATGCCTTGCTAACAGCTGACCGCCTCGCAAGAGGAGGATGTCGGCGAAATAACGTCACTCAACCTTCACGGACGTGGAATCGAGACCATTCGTGGCTTAGAGCAGTGCAGCAGCCTCAGATCGCTGGACTTGTCTTTCAACAAAGTCAAGGTTTTGGAGGGGTGAGGTAGCGAATACTGCATGTTGAGGGACATGCCCTTGCAGTCATGCTGTACATGGGCTAAGCCTCAGGGCCAGGTTCAGCAAGCCACGTGCATGCCGTGCAGCCTGCTAGGGCTGTGACCCAGGAGCTGGCGGAATGGGCTCTCGAGCGCGAGAGACGATGAGAAACCGCTTTGGAATCGATGTGCATGGCGAATCGGGAGCCGTTCCTTTGCAGCACCATTCACCAGCCAACCGTCCAGCGCCCCAGGGCTTACCGCTGTCCCAGCTCAGCTTACAGATGGTTGTCTCACATGTTTCCGCTCCAGCACAGGCATCAGGCCAACGTATCGTTGCACAGTCGGCGTGCCGGTCAGTGTCAGGACTAAACCGATACAGTGTTGGGACTAAATCTTCCAAGGGACCCAATAGCAGGACCCCAACACAGCGTTGCAGCAGCACATGCTTGCGGTCACCAACATCGGCATGTGGCAATGTGGCACGACCACATTGCCAGTGACATGGGGTGTGATTCGACCATGCCCATGATGGCACGAACACGATGCTTCCATGCCCCTATGCGGGGAACATCTCTCGGCCGCATCCGTCGTACATATTGATACATCAACGTATGCTCCTCGGACTCATATGCCCCAGCGGTGCGCCCCCTCCCACACTGACAGGCTGCAAGAGCTGGGTGCCACCCTGCGTGAGCTCAAGCTCAGCGACAACGCGGTGTGCGGGCCGCTGGCCAAGGGCCTCGCGCCGCTCAGCAACCTCCACACACTCGACCTGCGCGGCAACCGCCTCACATCCGTGGAGGTGCGTGCCGCCCGCCACCGCTCTCCTCTCGGCCCCAGCGCTGCTCCGCAGTCCCCTGTGCACACTGTGCGCATGCAACGCACACACGCCTGTGCAAGTGCCGGGGTTGACGCGCGTACCTGCATGCCTTGCTGGCTGAATCCCACAGGGCGTGCATGCGCTACGCGGGCTCAAGGTGCTGCAGCTGTGCTACAACCAGCTGAGCTCCCTGGAGTCATTGGGCAGGACCACCGCGCTGGAGGTGAGCGCGCATGACTCACTGACTTTCCATACCGGCACATACGCAGCAGCAGCAGCAGCAGCGGATGTGCAGAGGAGCGGATTGTGCAACCTGCGGGTTTGTGAGCGCGTGAGCAGTAAATACCTTGTAGGCCTGGCTGCCGGCAGCCATCGCTTGCCAGTTGCCATACATGAACGTGCTGGGCTCTTCATGAGCCCATCCTGCCAGCGGCAGAGGGCGCTGACCAGGGCCGCTCGAGGACACGCGGTGGCGGCAGGGCGCACTTACCGTATGGCAACAGCGGTTACAACAGCGGAAGCGGGATCATGGACTGCCTCGTGCTCTGCGAGTGATGGGGCCACTTGAGCAGCACCGCTTCTGCGCTCTTGCACCGCCGCTCAGCGCAGCCACCTTCACGGTGTGCTGTTCACAGTTTGTGACTGTGGCGTCGGCTGACACACACCGCTGCCCCAAACTGTCATGGTGTGCTGCGCCTTGCCACGGCAGGCTCTGGACGTGTCAGCCAACGCGCTGACCTCCCTGGAGGGCCTCAGCTCATGCTTCGGCCTCAGGTCGCTCACTGCGCCCGGCAACAAGCTGCGCGGCCCCGCGTTGAAAGCGCTCTCGCGCTGCACCAACCTACAGGTACGCTGCAGGATCGTGCACAACGATGTCAACCATTGCACTCACTCGCTGCGTCAGCTGTCGACGCCCCCGCTATGGGCTGCTGCGTGGCGGATTCCACTGACTGATGCCTTGTCCCTCCCTGCCTTCCTGCCTCCCCTCCCAGGAGCTCGTACTGCCCAATAACGAGATCTCATCAGTACAGGGCCTGGGTGGATGCGCAACCGTGCTAGAGGTGAGCGCAGGTTCTGCAAGGCTCGCTCACATAGACCAGGCAGCCACAGCGCATCACACGCGTTGGTCCTGTGTATCCACGAGCAGTGGCGACAGTGGCGCACACTGTTGGAATGCGGGAGCTCTAGCGCAGTGGCATCCCAGCGATAGGATGCCACTCCCGTAGCGCTCCCGTATTAAAACATGCATGCACCCCGTGCTGCAAGTCAAGGTTGCGAGCTGGCCTAATGGAAAAAGACAAGGGGCGGCCTGTATCACACACGCTGACAGTAGGTTCCGGAGCGTTACAGGGCGGCGGCAGCATTGGGGGATGCCCAAGGTCGATCGCACGCTTGTCCACACGCTGCAGATCCTGGACCTGTCCTCAAACAAGCTGACGTCGTTGGCTGGCCTGCCCGAGAAGCTGCCCCGGCTGCATGAGTGCTTGCTGAGAGGGAACGCGCTAGTGGATGTGGGCCCGCTGGCAGCCGCAGCAACGGAGCTAGACACGCTGGTACGTGGAGCGCTGCGGCAGTACAGGCGCCATGCCGCACACCACACCACACCACCAAGCAGTGCTAGCTATGCTCACGGCATCATGAACTGCCTGCACACAGCAGCCGCCGTTGCTGGCTTGGAGTTCACACGCGTCTCTTGTCAGACTGCGCTGGAGCAGTCCTCTGCGCGGCTTGGGCGGTGTCATGCAGCTCCTGGTGATGACACGCATCGACGTATGCTGCACCACACCTGACAGTTGCATGGCTGTCTTGGTCCGGCGACGCATGTGCAGCTTCCCAGATGTGCACACCGGTCGTTCTATATGCACGCGGCACGGCCCTACGGGAAGCACACTGCATGGCCTCAGCGGCGCCTTCTCCGGACACACCGGTCATGGGTGTGCGCTCCGGCTGCGCTGCATGTGCATCCTCCTCACTGTCGATACCACACCAACACCAGACAGGCCATCAAATGGATTGGCATCCAATATACCAGTATGA
Source organism: Chlamydomonas asymmetrica (assembly GCA_001662385.1). Classification (NCBI taxonomy): domain Eukaryota; kingdom Viridiplantae; phylum Chlorophyta; class Chlorophyceae; order Chlamydomonadales; family Chlamydomonadaceae; genus Chlamydomonas; species Chlamydomonas asymmetrica. Next base: position 224,545 of record BDDA01000085.1, read on the forward strand.
GTGTTATCCTGAGTGTTCGGAGTGTTCAAGTATTTTGTATCCCATGGGGCCGTGCAGTATGCGTTCCATGGGGCGTGTTGTGTATTGTATTTCTTGCGCAGGACGTGGCGTTCAACAAGCTGGCGGACGCGGCGGCGCTAGCGCGTGCACTGGCACCTCTCGCGGACCTCACTTCGCTCATGGTGGAAGGCAACCCGCTCGACGCAGCCAGCATCCAAGCCGCAGGCACGTCGGGCGCCACGCAGAGCGCCGCCGCGGCTGCAGCCGCGGCGTCCCCCGCCACCGGCAACGGTGCAGCACGGCCGGCCCCCGGCACTCCTACCGGCACCAACAGGTCAGGGCCGGGCCGGGGCACGCCCACCACCGCTGGCGCGGGCCGCAGCCCGGGCAGCGCCAGTGCAAGCGGGAGGACGGGTCCCGGACCCGGCGCCGCGTCACCCGCTAGTACCCGCAGCGGCGTCGGGAAGGCAGCAGCACCGCCCTCGCCTCTCACGGGACCGCAACGGGCTGCAGCTCGGGGCAGCCCTGGCCGCGGTACAGGATCCCAACGAGCTGCCGGGCCGACCATCCGGCCTGGCCCTGTTGAGGCGGGCCTCCCAGCATCAAATAGTACTAGCAGTGCGAGGCAGACAGCAGCCGCCACGCCCGGCCCTCCGGCCGAGGGCGCTGCTGGCGGCAATGGCGCCGCGGAGGAGGCTAAGGGTGCGAGCGCAGCTGCGCCGCCGGCCCCAGAGCCAGCGCCCGCTGCCGGGCCCGCTTGTGACGCGCAGCGCGTGCTGCTGCAGTGCCTGCCCAACCTCCTCATATGCGACGAGTTGGAGCAAGCCCCGCCGCCGCCTCCAAAACCGCCACCGGCGTCCACCACCACAGCGGGCCGGCAACGGCGCCCCGAGGACGGCGACGGCGATGACGGTGACGGTGACACGAGCGGTGATGGCTTCGGCTTGGACCCGAACGCGTTTGTTCCTAGCGCAGAGGAGATGGAGGCGTTCAAGGCCAAGATGAACATCCGCTCCGCGTTGCCTGTGATGGGCAAGTCATGTGAGCTTGCATGGTGGTAATCCAAGTGCTGCCACACCTTGCTATACGTACATATGTTTGCCCAACGGAAAGCGGACGCGCAGGCGGCAGTGTGTGTGTGTGTGTGTGTTTAGAAATGTTTGGTTCCCATGGGGCCATGCAGTATGCTTTCCGTGGGGCCGTGCAGTGTACTTGTTATGCGTGATGGTGAGAACTGCACCTGAGGGTGGCGAGGTGTCTGGGCTGAGCTGGCGGCTGCCGCGAAGAGAACAGCGGTCTGATGGTCTGAGTTGGTGGCTGTAGTAAAAGCGGTCTGCGAGTGAAGGTGTGTTAAAAATATCTGTGCTGCTCCAGCGCGCGTGTGTGTGTGTGTGTGTGTGCGCACACGTGCTGTGTTATGCGGTCAATGCACAAAGTGCATGCCGTGAAGGGCGCATGAGCATGCTGGGTGCCCCGTCCACCACATTTGTCCTTGTCTCATGCTGTGTTGGCAGGCACGCGGGTGTGGTGATCATCAAGCGTCCGCTGTGTTGCTGTGGGTTCTATGGGCGCGGCACGGCTAAGCAAGCTCAGCGCTGGGTTTGTGGTGCTGACCCATCGCCGCCTTGCTGCTGTGCCTGCCCGCTGTGCTCACGCAGCTGCCTTGCGCCCAGGGTCAGCCCGGCCTTGCACTGCGTCCAGCGGCCGCCCAGGCAGCTCCGCTGGGCGGCCACACTCAGCAAGCGTCGCGGGCCTCAAACGGTCTGCTGGTGCGACCCGATACCAAGCCGTTGGTAAGAACCTATCAGCACATCCAGACTTCCGCTGGCATCTCATATCTGGCACCTAGGATAGAGCTGAGTGCCGGTTTCAAGGCCCTTCCCCCAGCTTCAAACTTATCCGGAGACCTCTCAACCCCCTGGATCTGATTCTGGGTACGAAGCTCGGATGTGCATGCGCTGCGCTTGGTGACATGTGTGGAGGCGCAACCGCATTGTGTGTTGCACTGTGCACGCATGCATGGCATGCAGCTGACTTTTCCGACACCATGGCGGACTACTCTCAGCGCCTGATGGGCGTGCTGGCCAACATGAAGTCAAGCCTGTGCAGCAACGTGGCGGACGCCGCGGAGGCGATGCGCACACAGCCAGGTGACAAGCGCGGCCGATCAATAACACTGCAAGTGTCTCGTTCTGGGGCCGACCGCAGTGTCTCATTCAGGCCCATGCTGCGCCGCTTTCCTCCGTTGCTACACATTCCTGATGCGTGTGGTGGGACAATACGGGTATGACCGTATGAGACAGGGGTTGGTTGCGAGTCACACGTACGTGCATGCGGTCGTGTGCATGTTTGTGTGCAGGGTGGGGGCTGGGGTGCGGGGAAAGCGGCAGCACAAATTGGCAGCCAGGCAGACCTAGTCGGGCATCGACCAATCTTGATGTTGGGCCCTTTTGCCCCTAACACGCCTGTGTGTGTGTCAACTGCCGCAGAGTCTGCCCGGCAGCTGCCAGCCATCCCTGTAGTGCCTGACGTCAAGCTGCAGCACACACCCGTATCGGGCGACGCCGGGCCGGGGTGGCTGCAAGAACTGAAGAAAGAGCGAGGGATGGGTCCCAGCGGCCAGAAAGAGGATACACATGCAGCAGTGCCAACGCATGGCAACGCGTGGGATGGCAGCGGGCTGCAAGAAGGTGCCGGGCGAGCCCCAGGCAACAGCCGGCAGCAGCGCCGGGACGGCGGCGGCGGTGCTGCTGGCACAAGCGGAGCGGAGGATGGGAATGCCGATGGGGTCAGCGCCACTGGTGGTGGGCAGGACGAGGACTCTGAGGATGAAGATGCGTACATGCGCCGCATGGAGGCCAAAGCGAGCGCAGCCGGTGCGTCAGGAATGCGCAGCTACTGGCCTGCGCCCAAGCACAACGACAGCGACGACAGCGACAACGACGACGACGGTGACGGTGACGGTGACGATGACGATGACAGCGCAGCGAGCGATGGCGATCAGGTTCAGCGAGGGGGCGTTGCAGCGGGCCTATCGCGAGCACCCCAACCAGGCCCGTCGACTGGTCAGCAGCATAAGCAGCGCCTGATGGCCAGCCCTGCCTCTGGTATCAGCAGCGGTATATGCGTGGCGGCGGCGGGGGCATCGTCGGCAGCGGTAGCGGGGGCCAGCTTGAGACCTACCACGCCCGGAAGTACACCGGGCACGCCTGGCAGCGTTCGCCCGCTGTCAGGGGGCCGGGCCTTGGCGCCGCAGCAGCAGCCGCAGGTTCAGGGTGCACCGCGCACGGTCCTCGCCGCGCACAAGCCGGCAGCCATGCGGCTGGGAAAGCAGCCGCTGCAGCAGCAGCCCGGCAGCGGCGAAGGTGTTGCGTCCCCATCTACGGCTGCTGCAGCGGCCACTGCCCTGTCATCGTCCTCATCACCTGCTAAGCCAGGTGTATCATACCCATCCCCCCACACCGCACCAGCATCACCACTTGTAGGCACAGTCGGGACGACCGGAACCGGTTCCGCGTTGGTTTCCGTGCCGGCGAGACCACCCAGCCCTGCCGGCCTGGGGTTGGGTGGAGGGATGGCGGGCAAGAGTGCAAGCGCAGCAGGGGTCAATGGGGGTATCCTGAATCGAGGCAAGCCTGCGATGCTGAACGCAGGGTTAAAACCGCGCGTCGGGGGCGGCGTGTTGGGCGGCGGCAAGCAGCAGACAAGCGGGTGATTGCGTGTCAAGGGCCTCACCCTACCCTACCCCTCCATGCAGCCTCTGCATAGCTGGCTGGGACATTACCGCTGCGTTATTGTTCAGCCTCATCGAGGTTTCGTTGGCCATTGGTTGTTAGAGCCTGGCTGCTTGACAACCAACTGTTCCGCTCGGCAAGCGTTCAGGTTGTCACCCAACACCAATGACCCACCAATGCTTGCGGCTACGCGATGTGCCCGCGGAAGGGTAAAGAGTGGTGCCTTGCGCTTGCTGAGCTTGTGTTGTAAGCTGTCGTGAACGTGTGATTATTGCAGGCGTCTTGCTCGTGGTCCTCGCCTATCCGCCCGCTACCGGCATGAACTCGCATATGTTGTAATTTGTATGGTACCTATGTCAACAATGAGCACCTGCGCATCATGTGTTGCAAACCCAGCTGGTACAACAGCGCAGCACACCGCCATTCGCCAGTGCAACACACCACAGCGGCAGCCACAGTTTCAGCCCAGCTGATTGCGGCAGCCGCCAAGATCAGCCCAGGCACCTCACCGTTGTTAGGTGCAGTCTTCATTCAATTGGCATGCATTGTGTGCAAATGCATGGCTGCACGTGTATGGCCGGATTCGGAACCGCCCAGGATCCAGGATCGGTTCCTCTCTGGCTGATCCTACACCCCTGTCCCATCCACGTGGGAATGTACTGCATGGATCGTTTCTGCCCCCAAAACTGATCAGTCTCGGATGTGGTCTTGAGGTGAGCACCCTGTGTTCCAAGCGCCGTTGGAGTAATGATACCCTTGCAACGTCTGCAAACGCATGCGTTCATCAGCCTGCAAAGCAATCTGTGGGTTGCGGTGTGTGAGATTCATCGTTGCCGGGTGCCAGTGGTCGTATTGTGCCCGCCAGCATGTACCGCATGCACCGCATTTGCCTTGACGGTGTGCAAGGCCTGGGCTGCTCCAACGAACGGAACGCATGGCACGCCTCACGTGGGCGCGTGTTGTGGGTGCGGATGTTGCCGCTTGCAGGTCTCCAGCTTTTTTACTGTTGGCGAGCGCGTCCACTGCGTAAGCCGCATTGTGGACAGCGCCCTGCGCCTCAGGGTCGTTGGAAGAGCAGGCAAGCCCGGATTCCGGGTTTACCAGCGTGCGCTTGTTGGCGTTGTGCGCACGCAAGTCTTCAGGCGCTGGCGGCTGAGTGCAGCCTGTGGCCTGTACCTACTGTTGCACATGTGTCAAATGCGTACAATGTACCCGGCTTTCGACAAGCGATGGTGCAGGTCGCCCAGCGCAGCAGGTCACGAGGACGCGCGCAACTCGTAAACTTGGGCACTAGGGCATCAGCAAATAGGAATTTCAGCAGTGTGAGGCCTTGTCCCTTGTGGACCTTCTGAACTGCAACCTATGCCTGCCCGTCCTGTGCAGTTTCAACCAACTACCAAGAAGCACCGCGGCAGCAGACAACAGACTCCACGTCATAAATACCACATTTCTGTATTGTGGTGTCGGGTGGTACTGTTAATGGTACAGGTCTGATGCCTATACTGCAAAGCAGTCCCCGGGCGGGTTCCCCGGGGAGGCTCTAACCAGACGGCGAAACCGCAGATACACTTTTTGCGTGTGCAGCACAAGGTGTAACGTGAGATAGTCGAGACGGTGTATGCATGTATACAAAGTTTGACACGACCGTTGCCTCTGTGCGAGGGGGATCCCGTTATGGAAGGTGGTTGGATTGCGATGGCAGCTGGCCCAAACCCATCATGTGATGGTTTCTAACGCCAGCCAGGCTCCTGTGGAGCGTCCACTGCAAGTATTTGAAGTGACTAAACACAACGTTCCAAAACCCTGGGGCTGCCTGTGGCCTGATTGTTTGTTGGACCGTGCTCCATGTGCGTTATGCACCGTTGATTGCCGGTGTGGCGTTCGTGGGCGGTTATGGGTCTAAAATACAGCACGGGGTGACACGGATGACAGCAAGTTTATATGTTCTTGCTGCCTAAGGCCGTTGTTGAACGTAGGCCTCTGGTGAGCATTCCGTGACAAACGCGCCGCAGCAGTGTGACGGAAGGTGAAGCGGACCAGAGAAAGCGCCGTAAAGGATCTTAGACGGTGTAACGAGCATAATGAGTCTAGCAGACCGTCTACATTATGTCGATGTTGGTGTTGTGGTTCTGGTTCCCCAAGCCAGCTCACAGCCTCCTCATGGTTTCGACACCGTGTCGATTGCAAATCCATCAGCGGGGTTGAACCTTTTAAGCTTACCCTCTTGCAGTCAACACTACTATTACCTGTAACCAACCATTCTTTTGATAATCAACCTTGTGTGATACAGTCCGCAAACATGCAGCTGCAACACTCTGTTCACCGGGTGCGATTCACCGGTTGCGGTGAAACGTGCCTCTTGCCAGTGCGTATGCCCACGCCTTGCGTCAGACCGCATGGCTTTGGGCAGCACGCACTCCAGACTGCACACCGCAGCTCCACCGTCGCACAAGTGGTGTTCCGGCCGCAAGGAAGCACGCCTCATCAGCACGAAGAGGAGGAACTGTACCAATCGACTCTGCCCAACACCACCACGCTCGCCACGCTCTCGTACCCGTCCTCTCTCGCGCCCTTAGCAACCAGCGTTGTTGTCAAGGTGCGTTGGTTTCACTCCCAGGCCCCAAGGGGGAGAAAAGTTTCTCGTTGATGAGGGTTGCTTCGCTCCAACTTCCGTGTTTCAAACATGTGCCCCAACATGCAGGGGAGCTGGGACAACTTCGCCAGTGAAACTCAACTCAAGCGTGCTCACGTAGAGCTGGACTGGGAGGTGCTTCTGGACCTCGAAGCAGGCATGTATCAGGTGCGGAGTAGTAGGACCGTGCACAATTGCAACGCCCGCTGAGGCGGGAGGAGCGGCGCGTGCGGAGCAACCATGTATCGCCTGTATATGGTGTACCTCTAATGCACGTACCTAGGTGCCCTTCAAGCACCCAAGACTGCTGTGATGTGATGTGGCAACGGAAAAGATGTTACGCTGTGTCCGTCCGAGTACCACGATATTTAGGTTTTCTCAACACCTGGCTGTGCACTGCCTCTGCATCCTTTGCTTCAGTTCAAGTTCGTGGTAGACGGCGAGTGGGTGTGCACGCCGTCCGAGGGGACGTGCACAGCTCAGGTGAGATATTTGCGACGGCCGTACTGCAGTGCAAGTTGTGACGAGTTGTCCGTGCTGACCTAGTAGGCTCGCCATGTTTTCAGCTGCTTACTGGAGATACTGCTTTGCTGCCTTTCCTGTGCTGCACCGGGCGCGGGTTAGTGCACAGGCGGTTATGTTGCCCGCCTGTGCCCGTTGCAGCCTCGTTCCAACCACGGTAGCTCAGACCACCACACAGTGTTGTGCATGGAAATTGTACTTCATAGAGTGTATTTCGTTTCCGACTCTGCTCGCTTTTGCAGGGCAATACCAACAACTACAAAATCGTCTTGCCGTCGCCGCGCTTGGAATCTGCGTCAGCGCCCTTCTCGTATGATAGCTCAGCCCAGTCAAGGACCTCGGGAGACTCCCTGGCGACGTACCCAGCGGGCCTTGGAAATGTCCACGAGCACCCGTACACGTATCCAAGTGCTTGGTCGCCATCGCTGCACGGCCTGGGCGCGATCCCGTCTCACGGCTTTGCCGCCTCACTCATGGCCATTGGCGCACCCCTGCCCTCTACAAGATTTTACCCGCCTGCAGCTCAGCTAGGGTATCAGCCAGCTGTGGACATGTTCCAGCTCTTCTACCACGCGCCCAGCACCACCATGCTCGTGCAGCTGTGCTACAAGGCAGCGAAAAGCCACCCCTCCGACGCCACGGTGCGGCTTGCGCACTGCGTGCTGCTCTTGAACTGTTGCCATCGTGCCAGCTGGACCTGGATCGTGCCAGTTGGTGGCTGCATATGCGCCAGCTCACGATGCAGATGCACCGTGAAGCTGTGTACTTGCACCCCGGACCTGTCCAACACAGAGTCAAACTTCTTTGACCGTAACGAATGTAAACCCTGACGCTAGCTGTGCCTGCTGCCTGCTTCCACAGGTTATCAAGACGGTGGATATGGCCTCGCCCAGCCAAGCGCCTGGGTGGCACCGTGCTGCTATCGCCGCCAGGCACACGGAGGCGGGCGCGTCCGGTCAGCAAGCAGCCCCCCTGGAGTTCTACCTGCGCATCTGCGACACGCAGCCCAGCAGCAGCAGCAGCTCTGGCAGCAGCAACGACGGCGGCCAGGGCGGGTGCGTGTTGACTCCGGCGCAGATGGTGTGGCACGACGTCCGGCCAAAGCACGACGGCTTCTGGGTGCTGCCGCGCGTTGGCGCGTACAAGCTGGAGCGCGGCTGCCTGAGGCCGTATGAGCGCGGCAACAAGCCGCGCGGCATGCTGGTGAGTTTTGTATTTTGGGGGGGGGGAGAAGGGCGCACAAGCGCATGCAGGAAAAACGGGCAGGGACTCTTCACACACACAATGCGCACAGGTGCTGCGCAATTGCATCCTGAATTTCCCTCATGCGTTGCGGAGTCAGCAAGCAGATGTGCCAGCATGGAGCGCCTAGGACCGCAAGTCACCCAGTCAAACAAGCACTTGTTTCCCCAGTGCATTTGCGAATGATCGATGCTGCTGTCTTCCTGTGTGGTGCAGGTCGCTGACATTGACGGCACGATGATCGGGGACCACGAGTTTGCGTCCACCGCGCGCTTCAGCGCCGCCTGGGAGGCCTCCAACGCGCCCGTCGGCAGCGTGTTTGTGCTCAACACGGGCCGCTCCATCGGCCTTGTGCAGGGCGCGCTGCGCGAGGCGCGCGGCAAGATCACGATGCCGCAGTTTGTGATCACCGCGGTCGGCACCAAGATCTACCGCTACCTCTACACTGACAAGCACACCAGCGAGCCCGTGTGGGAGGAGGAGCTGGCCTACTCGCGCATGCTCGGCAACGGCTGGTGAGCGGCTGTCCCTGCTATGCATCAATTCATGCCACCCGCTTGCACGCTTAAGGTTTTCGCGGGGTTTTCTATTCATCTACGGCACAAAATGCAGTGGGTGGTCTGTGAGCAGTACTGCATGTGGCGATGACCGTGCATTGCAGCCATCCCAGCAATAGCTGCCATAAATACCATGCCTCATGCCGTCACATGTGTGGTTCTCTGGTTTGTGTAAAGAGTGCTTGGTGCGGCAAGTGTGTGGGGGGG
>BDDA01000086.1:10071-29809 GCA_001662385.1 Chlamydomonas asymmetrica
TGTCATTCGTGCCTCAGTACACGAAAACTACTGATTGTCTTCCCTCCTGTGCATTCACAGTTTGCTGTGAAGTCCGCTGCGTCGAGCAGTGCGCCACCGGTGCGCCACCACGTGTCCAACGCACCTTTCTCCCCAAACATCCAGGGCTTGCGGCCTGAAATTCCACTTGTAAAAGTGTCACGTAAGGGCAGCACACAGTACTATGTTTGCGTGCTCTGTGATTGTATGACTGTGACTTCACGCTCAAGTTCACGTCACGCTTGCAGCGCTGCATTGACTTTCGCAAGTTGTGCATGCTACAACCCTGGCAACCACACCCCTAGCAACCAAGGTTGACTTTCAAGCTCATCAGGCTGTGCGCGTCATTTTCCGCTTGTCGTTGCCCATGCCCATTGCGCACAGCACACCAACTCGACTTCCGCTTGGCCTTGCCATACAGCCTCCATTGCCTGTGTTGCAGACATATGGCCTTACATTGAACCTTTCCCACGCGCTAACGTAACCTGCCTATTCCCATGCCTCCCTCTTGAGGGACTCGGACATGAGGCACAAACTGACTTCGCCTGGACTGCGAGCCAAAACCGCAGCGTCCAGCCAGCCATGTACAGGCCCACGGCACCGCGTGGGGCGCTATCTGCACCACGAACCGCGCACAGCTCCGCGTCGGGCTCGCGTTCATCGGCGCAGTTTTCGAACGGTTTCGCCAAGGCTGCGCCTCGCGCTGCCCGCACGCGTTCGTAGCTTCACCAGCACAGGCTGCGCCTACCGCAACCGAGCCCGCAATTTATAGGGCAGTCCTTGCGAACTACTGTACATCATTTCCTGGGTCACCCTGGAGTCACCTCTGTCCAGCAGTGGGTTGCCGCATCCTAATCAGGACGCACAACCAAGTGGTTATTGATTGACACACTTGTTTGCCATAAACTTACAAGGCTGGCCGCAGCGAACGTTGGCGCGCACGAGAACCCCGGTTGAAAAGACCACGGTGAGGCACCCACACGTTTAGGACATGCCGCTATAGTGATCGGCACTTTGTATGCCTGCTGCTGCCCAAGACCGCGCTGGTGCAGTGACCACATTTTGCATTACCGTGTGTGCACCCGGTTGTTGGGTTGAGCACTACAGGCCTGTCAACTTAGCTACCATGCAGCGCACGCAAGGGCGCAAATCCGTTCGAGGGTGTCCAGCATACAAACTGGCCCGTGACCGTGCCGGCTGCTCGGCTGCTGCCGCATGCGTCTGTGATATTGCGCACTGACATATATAGTAGCTGGGTGCAGTGCCGGTTTGGTATTGAAGGTCGCTGGGTGAAAGAATGGGAAGGTGGCACTCTGACAAGCACGCAAGCTGAATTACCATGTATTGTACCCATCACCTGGGTGAGCTGCATGCGAGCGTTGGAGAGATTGAGCGATTTCCACATACGGTCTGACGTACAGGGGAAATGCGCCATATCGCAGTGCGACGATACACTACCGTACTGTATGCCTACACTCCACTGCTGTGAGAGCACCGCAAGGGCGTGGCTGATGCTAGCACACTGCACACCAGACGCGCGCGTTTGCCACACACGCCAAAGCAACACGATGCAGGCTCGCACCCTTACCGACAGGCAGCTCGTCAAGAAGGAGTCCACAGCCACTGGCACAGCGCGGTCCTGCTACTGGCAGGCAGGACCTGCTCCTATGGTCCACCAGATGCCCGATCAGTTATCCAGAGTTCCTTTGGTGTGGATTGATTGGTCACACTGCATCATCGATACCTGTGCCACACTTGGTAGCTTGAGTTTCCGGCTTCCATGCATGGGCTGGCATATGCATCCTCGACAACCAGCTCGTCAGCAGGCTCACGTGATTACACCAACAAGTCCAGGGAAACCTGGGACATGTTGGCAAGTCTGTGCTCTTTGCGAACTCTTGGATACCAACCAAGTGAGGACGAGAGTGCAATCAGTAATGCGGACACAAGCCGCTCCAATGTGTGCAGCAACCAGCACGACCAGCAGGCGCGTACACACGACAGGGGTTCTGTCGGAACACGCTGTGCATTGCACGGGTACACTTTGCATTCTCTGGTATGGCCGCCGGTTTGGCCGGTTTGCGACCTATCCAATGCCATGCATGTGCTAGAACACAGCAGTGTGCATGTGAAATTCAAGGGCACTGCCTCAAGGTCTTGAAACAAGAAAACAGTGCCACATCACCGTGCGACCACAACGCTGTCTCAACTCCCAACCTGGGAGCCTGGCTTGGGAAGCCAGGCTCCAGCCTCAAAACCCCGGGGCGGTGATGCGCCGTGGCTTGCCCGCCGCTCCAGCATCGTTGACTCCCGCACCCGTCCTACCAACACCGTTCACACCACCAGGTGCGCCGGCTGGGGTAATCTCTGTCAGCCCCCGCTGCATACCAGAGTGGTTTGAGGGAAGCACGGCTAACGCAGCCTTCGGCTCCCCTTGGTTGTGTCCACCCGCTACCGTGCCACTGGTGACGTCGCCGCTGCCGCCGTGGCTGCCGCTACCGCGGTACTGCTGTGCATGAGGCTGGCAGGCGTGCGCTTGGCTGTCAAGGCCGCCACGAGCGTTCTGTGGCGGACCAAGTCCTCCTCGATCTAGGCGATCCAAACGGTCCACCACCATTTGCTCCACCGCCTGAGCGCGTTGCCGTTGCACCTTGGCATCCTGCGATGCAGCGATACAACACCCAATACTTATACAATACACATCTAATGCACAAGTGGTATGACGATTGTTACGTGCTCTGACTCTTTGTCATGCACCAAAGCATGCAACAACACGCAAGAGACCACGGCAGCATGACATGCAGCAGTGCACATCCGGTATCTTGCCTTCCGTCGATGCATGGTTGCTTGGAACATGTGCACCCCGTGCCCAGTAAGTGCAAAGGCGCTTACTGCATGACAAACCAGGAAGGGATGCATGATGCATGTGTGTTGCGGTATGTGTGGGATTTGCTGCATGTGTGGTAGGTATCGGCATGAACTCGTGAGCAGTGTGTGCTGCACGGCGCGCCGCATGTGATGGTATTTGTGTGACACCACCATGCGAGGACACGCGCACCGGCCTCACCTGCATCAAATGCGTTGGCAGGGCGACCGTCGCTGCACCGCCTGCCACATAGCCTCCAATACAACCACCAATACAACCACCAAGAGAGCGGTTGGCTGCCACTGGCCCGCCGCTGCCCATAGAGCCCTTGCGGGCTACACCAGGCCACTGCCGCGGCGCCGCCGCCTGCGCCTCGGGCATCGTTGTCGCCGCGGCCATCGACGCCTGCATCAGCAGCGATGCCGCGTGTGCCGCCGCGACAGCGGTGGGTGCGGAGGGGCTGGAGGCGGGCACGTTGAAGCTGGTCCAAGCCCGGAGGGTGCTCCCGGCAGCACCGTTGCCGTGGCCGTTCATTGAGCGGCGGGTGGGTGCGAGAGCGTTGCCGCCGCCTGTTGCTGGCATCAGCGCCATAGCAGCTTGCGAAGTTCCAAAGGAACCTGAGCCAGGAACAGCAGATGAGAATGGAGCAGATGCAGCGGCAGCAGCACTGAGAGACATGTCGTAACTCGCATGCGCGGCCCTGACAGGGGTGCCGCCAGCGCTGCCGCTGGGCGTCGTGCCTAACCCGGACATCGACACGCGCTGGGGCCTGATGGAACGGCCTGCGAAAAGAGGAGATGCAGAACCGCTTTCCGGGTTGGTGCCGCCGCCGCCGCCTGCACTACCAGCCAGGCTGATACGCATGGCATACTCCCGCAACGGGAACTGCCCAAGCGGCGCTGCTGAGGACGCGGGCGCACCGGCCCCGCTTGATCCGTCCATCCCCTTGCCAGCGGCGGGTGAAAGCGCGGCGGGCGACGTAGCGGCGCTGACTGAGACGCGTAGGTGGCGCCGGAATGACTGCCGCGCCTGCACCAGCCCACCTTCACCTCCTGCGTTCGCACCGCCACCGCCGCTGCTGCTGCGGGGCTCACATACGGTCCCTCCGGATGAGAGCCGATGATGTGACCCAGATCGGCGCAGCGCCATGGATGTGTACAAGCCTTGACCCGGCGGTGGCGGAGTTCCATTAGGGGTATACACCGGCAGCGCGCCCGCGCCCTCTTGCGGAGCGGTTGCTATGCCGCACCCAGGCATAGCCTGCACAGGCGCATCCAGGAAATCCCATTTGCTGGATGTGGAATGTGATGCAGAGCCTGAGTGAGAAGCTATGCGTCGGAGCTTTGGGTCGGAGCTCTTGGAAGGACCGGTGGGGACGAATCCAGGCCGTTGTGTGTTTGGGCTGTCTGTGCCGCTATGCTCGCCGTCCCCGCCCGCAGCGCTGACCGTACCGGCAACACCAGCAGCAGCAGCAGCTGAGCCGTCGGCAGCAGCAGAGGCAGCGGAGCCTGTGCGGGCATCCGCCGAGGATCCCCGGGGGCTTTGCCCTGCTGCGCTTGTCGCCAAGCTGCAGTGCTGCCTGGCGTCGTGTAGAGTGGAGGCAGAGACGCCCTCAGCGGCAGTAGAGGAACAACGCTCCACGCCTGCGGGGCAACTGCCGCCGCCGCTGCTGCCGCCCGCCCCGCCACCGCTGAGCGCACCTGACAGGTGCAGCGGACGCTGGTGTCTCACACCGCCACCACCACCACCGCCAGCGCCTCGCACAGCCGGCGCCGCGCTGCCAGCAGCAGCAGTAAGCGCGTCTGGCGGCTGCGGCTGCAGCGGTTTCCAGCTGCTGGTCGCATGGCGTGCCGGCCCCTCCGCAGTCCTGGATGATGACGCGCTCAGCGCAGCCGCCTTGATGGTTGCGGAGTTCTGTGCTGCCGCGGCCGCGAGCGCTCGCGCCATCGTGTCAGCGGTGCGCGCCTGCAGCACCACCAAGCGCTCGCCGGCGTGGCGGCGCAAGCGGTCGCGCATGAAGTCGTACTCGCGCTGCCACAGCACGGACCGCTGCAGCATCAGCAGCGTGGCTGGCTTGGTCGCCAGGACCGTCGCGGGCCACAGCGCGGAGAGCGCCACCCCCGTGTCCACGCCGTCTCCTGTGCGCTCATCCGACCTCAACTCCTGCTTAGCTTGCTGTCCCATAGCGGGGGCGTGCTCTGCTTGGGAGGAAGATGGGTCAAATTGGTGGCTGCTGCCATGGATGGCGCCCCCGGCGCTAGCAATCCCTGCCGAAGTGGCCTCCGGCACAGCCTGAAGAGTTGACGTGATATTACTTGACGTGATATTACTTGATATGACGTGATAAGAGTTGACGTGATATGACGTGATATTACTTGAGCTACCGTTCAGCTCGTTAGCGCCACCGCAACTGGCGATGCCAAGCACACCCTCCCCCGCCACATCTGAGTTGCGTAGCGTCATTATCGGCAGCCCCATAACCGTGCTGCGCAACAGATCGTCCTGGGAACCCGCAGGCGCGTCGGCCGCAGGCGGCAGAGACGAAAACACCAACGGCGCCCCTCCGCTCCCCCCGCCACCACCGCTGCCGGCGCTGGCGCCGGCCGACGCGGCCGACGTAGCGGCAGCGGCAGACGTAAAAGGCGACGACGCAGTCGTGCTCGCGCTCGGGGAACCGCCGTCTGCGGCCGCCGCCCCCCCTGTAGCGGCAGCGGAGGAGTAAGCGGAAGCGAGGGCGCCCGCCGCCGCCGCGTCTTGCTCCGAGAGGACCATCGTGGAAGAAATGGTGGACAGCAGGCCGACCTGGCGCAGCGCGCCCCTGCGGAGCGTCAGGAAGAAGCGTGCGGGCAGGGCGGTCCTGGCCAGGAGCTTCCCGCGCTCGGCGGGGGGCGGCTCGTGCACGAGCTGCACCTCCCCCGCCTGCAGGTACAGCAGGTCAGCAGCACGCAGGCTGGTGAGAGCATGGACGAGACAGCGATTCAATCAATGCACGCAGCCGCTTGGCAGGACTGTGGTATTGTGTTTGCAAAACCGTATGCATGAGCACTTGAGCAGCCAAACGGCAAAAGTTGGACTTCCCAATGCAGCAGCAGCACAGGCTGATCCGCGCTCGTGAGGGCCAACCGGGACGTCATGCAAGGTCACCGCCAAGCCACACTTGTGCTTAAATGTATCCGTAGATGGGTTTTCAATGCGGCATGATGATAAGCAAGGTGTTGCGTTGCTTGTGTGCAATGATCACCTGTACGATCAGCATGCCCTCGATGGGGTGCCCCTGACACGCCAGCACCGTGTTGGCGTCCACCGAGAGGCACAGGCACAGGCGCGCCAGTCTGAGCAGCTGCGCTTGCCCTAGCGATGCCAGGGGTGCTGCACGCGAAAGCAGCGCCAGCCGTACCGCCAGCACACCCTCCACGTACTGCTCCCAGTCGATCACCAGCACGTCACACCCGTTGGGCCCTGCGGAGATTAGTGCGGAGACAAGCAAAGAATCCAAGCTGTTGTCTGCTTATGTGTCCAGCCTCACACCCAGCCTTGCATTAACCTTAATGCCACTCCCGTTGCTAACTGTCAAAGCGTGCATTCGCGTGCGCTCATGGCTGCCTTTACAAGATGCTTGCATCTGCCGCCCGTACTGCAGAAGCAAGCATGTGCTACCAATACAAGTGGTATCGCACAAGCGCCGGTTTTGTGAAGGTGGGAAGTACATTCACACGGTGATTTACGTGGGTGCCGACCGGGCCGCTGAGTGGCCGTCCTCACCTGCAATCACGCTCTCCCTCCTCAGCTGCGGGTGCAGCGCCACCTGTGAGAGCTCCCCCACCGCCTGGCCCGGCAGCAGCGTCTGCCGCAGCGCGCCCCACTCCTCCGTCACCTGCACCTCGCTCCAGGCGCTGCCGAAGCCGATCGCCACACGCCCGCGCGCCGCGCGCGCCGCCCGCATCGCTATGTCCCTGCGCCCACGCCACAGGTACATGACAGTAACCATAAGCGCACTACCGGTATTGGCATGTTGATTGACTGTCACAGTTGCAAAACAGCATGCGGGCGCCCTGCACACCCAAGCAAAGCGGTTTGCAAACATCCACCGACATTACAATGCACCGCAACAGCCTCCACCCTTGAACGCGACACCTTGCTGGCATGGACTTCTGGAGTGGAATTAAGCGCATGTGGTCACGTGTTAGGTTAATGGAGTTCTACACTCTTACTTGATGACTGCCTGCTCCTCAGACTCATACTCCAGGGGTACATCCACGTCGTATCCCTGCTCAGTCGCAAAGGAACCCGCTCCATGAACTGACCAAGCAAAGCTGCCACCGCCGCCGCGGGACTGCTGAGCTGCCGGGCCGCTGTGCTTTGTCGAGTCTGCTCTGTTGTTGGAGCCTGCCGATCCACGCAGGTGCTGGACAGGATCGCCACTACGCCCACCGCCGTTTTTGTTGCCGTTTGTGGTGCTTGCGGTGGACGCGGGAACCGTTGAGGTGGAGGTGGTGCGGTGGTGTGGGTCGGCGCCTTCGTGGGCGTTGTGCTGCTTCTGCAGGCCCCGCACGTAAGCCTTGGCGGCAGCGGGGCCTAACAATGACGCAACATCTGCATTGGTGAATCACCCATTGTTGATGCATACACAGTTGACACGTGTCATACATGACTACATGAGCAATACGGTATACAGCACACCTACACATGTACCGTCAGTGCACCGTGGAGCGCTGTGCTTGAACCCATGCACAAACAAACTCATACTTTGGGGACCTGAAGAATCCATACTGTCCCGAAATCGCACTCGGTGTATTACAAACAAGCCGTACTGTGTGATGGGAAGCACGTACGCACCCAGTCTTACCTGTGTGGTACACCTCGTGCTCGCGTATCAGCGCCTGCAGCGCCGCCACCTCGTCCTCACCGTCGCCATGAGAGGCGCGTCCCGCCGCGCCTGCTGCCCCGAGTGCTCCTGCCGCTGCGCCGCCCCGCTTGCGGTGAGGCCGCGGGGGGACGTTGGCAGCAGGGTCGTCCCAATTCCTGGGTGTCAGCTGCTTCATTGCCTGCGTATACAAAGTGCCACAGCAGCATGCTCCCAGCAGCTCGTTGGTACTTTGTGGCAGTAAGTGCAGGCCGTATGTACTTGCGTGCATGGCAAGGCAGTCCGTACCTTGTTCATAAAGCGTTTACGGCACGGTTTTTTGCTAGGCCGCCACAGGATTTAGATTGTCCAAGGCCAAGCGAGCAGTCATCTTTACAAGCACCAGTGTTTATGAATGCCGCTCACATTTTGCATGTACATGGATGTGTAGTCCGTCTTGGCGGATGTGCCATCTAGTTTGTCGGATGAAGGCGGCGCCAGCAAAGCGGAAGCAGTGGTGGATCCCAGTCCGTTCGCCGTCGCCTGCACGGATCCTGATCCAGATCCTGACCCAGATGCCAATCCTGATGCAGATGCTGCCTCGTGTGCCTCCAGCTCAGCGGTGATCTGGGTCAGCTTCTCAAGCATGATTTTGCGGGCTGTGCAGCATGATGACAGGCAAGAATCACACAGCAGGCAGGCATCATTTCAAACCCCAATGCTCAGACCTTTCATCAGCGGACAAACAGCGTGGCAGGTGTGCAAGCCGCTGCATACATTGCGCCAAGACGGTGTTGCCAAATGCAGGCAGGTCAAATTCTCGGAACGTAACCGCATGCTGCAGCTGGTGTAGCGCACAGCTCAAGCTGCCTGCCACCACTAACTCCCCCGATTCCATTCCCCCCTACCCAGTTCATCCTCCTAGGCCCTGCCCTCTGTTCTCGGTTCCGTTCCACCACGGAAGTCCCTGCCCCGGAGCGCTACGCACCGCTTCTCTCTTGCTTGGCGATCTCGCGGGCAGTCAGCGGCGCACCAGCCTCCGCTGAAAGACTGCCGCTGCTGGACCGCAGGCGGGACGCTAAGGCTCCGCTCATGGGGCCCTGCAAACCCAACACCACAGTGTGTCATGTTGCAGTACTAATGGATTGTGTGAACACAATGCCCGAGAAACATGGGGTAAGCTCAGATTCACTGCTTATCCGTCAAGCGACCGGCATCACTGAATTCCACTACTAGCTGTCGCAAGTGCAAGGTCACCCTGGGACACCATATTGGCATGATTGAGGAGGTGTTCAGGACGCACAACATGACATTTAAGGCATAGCAGGCATGCGCTCCGCCTCTGAAGTCCCACTGGGGGCTCGCACAATCGTGCCACTACCGAATTATCAATTATCAGGCGTGACATACCGTACCTGCGACGCATTCCTCGATATCGGCCACGCCGGCCCGCTGCTGCCTTCCGCCGACAGACTGCTGCTGCTGGCTTCCCCATCGATTGCAGCACCAACACCAACACCAGACAACCCACGAGCACCACCAGCGCCGACGGTAGCGATGGCGGCGATTGAGTCTTCCGGGCTAGACGCGCTGCGAAGCTGTACGGTGCCAGCTAGCAGCAGGTAGGTGCAGTCTGAGAGGGTGGCCTCGTCATACAGCAGCGCTCCGGGGAGGAGCCTGAGGAGCTTGGCGCTGGCCGCCATCACACGCAGCAGCTCCTCTGGGTACTCCGCATACGCCTGACGCATTTCGGGGATTTGTGTCAAGCATTAGACATAGTCCCACGTGCAGGATCTGTGCAAATAACCCATGCTGTGCAGCCATCACCCCATGAAAGCACTGCTTTTGTAACGATGAAGCGGCTAGGAACATACCATACGGCCAGAAGAGCTGTGCGGCGGTGGCTGATCAGCCCTCGAACCTTGCAAGTTTGCACCTCACGTACAGCGCCCTCAGTACTCGCTGAGCGCAGCAGGCACACAGCATGGCCGCTCAGCCCCACAGGAATCACGTCGCGCAGCCCCACGGGCGCCTCTTCCTGGCACAGCTATGGAGCGCTCCACCCACCCGCCCACTCCCTCACCTGCAGCGCCCTCAGCAGTAGGCGGAGGTCCTCAGTGTCCTCCCGCGTGCGCTCAGCAGCGGGACGTCGCGCGACACGCTTGCAGCAGCACAGCAGCATGGCGCTCTGCACGCGCTGCTTCTCGTCAGCAGGCCCCTGCATGAGGTGGTAGACAACCCGGATCACGAAATCGTCACGTTGTTGTTGAAAGTCAGGAGCGTGTCGGCCAAACGGCCCATGCTCCCTCAGATGGGGACCAGGCGAGCAGAAGAGGTTCACCAAGCTATGCACATGACGTCATGAAATCACCCGTTACACACAAGGACATGGTGAGGCTCATCCAAGCGCACCGAGGTACAACCCACATGCTCTCATCAGTAACTTGCAGCATGAGCATCAGGGACGCTTTCGTGGTGACATGGAGCCGTACATCTGCTTGCGCATGTGGTGGCACTGTGTACACAATGCCTACCTGTAGTGCCTTTTCACTCCCTGCAGCGCTTCCACCTGTACCGCCCCAGCCGCTGCTGGCACCGTCCTGCTGACGTGGCACGATCGCGTCGTACTCCGTCATGCGCAGGCGCACGTACGTCACGCCCCGTGCGCCTGCAAGGATGGTCATGTGGCTGCTGCGCGGCGGCTGTAGCGCCTGGTGCAGTACCGCCAGCTCACCCCATGAGTCACCATGGGTGAAGTAGCTGGGCGGAAGCTGCTCGCTGCCATTCAGGCTGGCATACCGAATGACCTCACAGCTGCCCTCAAAGATTAAACACCTGCGGAAGCATAATCCCCACATTGCGGTACAGCATGGCATGGTGCGTGGTATGGGCGATGATGAGCGTTCAGGAGCGATGCATGGCACGGCAGAAAGTCACCAGAATGTGTCCCATACACCGTCCCAGGCATGCATTTCGGCATTTGTGTGTATTCACGCTCATGCAGCCACACGTGCGTCCGGTTGATGTTCAGTCCATCAGTCACTGGACACCCGACTGTTGTGTCGCCCCCGTTGCCATGAATGTGGTCAAACCACATCCATACGGCACCGAATGCCGGCATGCCACCAAGTGCCAACAACATCCAGATAGCGAACGTTGGTATGTTGTGCCTGACCAGCCTTGCCGCCGCACCAGCTATCCAACAGCTCCTCCTTCGCCATAAGGTACTCTCCCGCTTCTGCATGGCGGTACTCTGCGTACGGTCACATGGCATCATCACATGGGCTCAAGCATGCAGCATGTGCTTGCTGGCCATCCTGACACAAGGGGCGGCATGCTTGCATGAGTGTGAGCATTTCCTTGTGGCAGCATACGCTATGCAATGCACGGGCGCGCTGCAACACCCGGCATGGAATTTGTGGTCACGGCTTGCATCGTGCCTGTGCCATAAACCGTGTGCGTTGTATGGCCAGCGTACTGGACTCCACAGCACTCTGTTCACTCTTTGCTGCGGGCAAAACGTGTTGGCCAGTAAGCGTGGAGACTGCCGTGCATCCTCGCCCCCATTTTCCAGGTCTGACATTGTATGCATCTGAGTTATGTGTTTGATGCTGGAAAGCAGCCGCTGGAATGTCAGGTGTGTGTCCCAAGACTACATAAACATGAAGCTGATGGCTGCCCCCAATGCCACGCCGTATGGTTCGTTGGGCTCACCAAGGAGTGGAGCGAGGGCGCTGCACAGCACCAAGTCACAGTCCTTGAAGAACTCCTGGTGCATTCAAGAACGACAGAGCACAGGACCTCCATAATTGAGTTGGAATCGGCAGCCTGAGTCGTGACCGCGGTCAAGCACAGCGCCTTCGGCAGGGTCAGGATGAAGCGTCCTCCCCTGAAACAAAACGTTCGCCTCTTACCTGATGCTGGTGCAGGTACCTGGCAATTGTCTGCCTTTGCTGTGCAGTCCGCAAGGGAGGCCTGCAAGCAAGCCATGTTGCATGATGCTGTGGGACCCAACCCAGCAGCTTACCCCGTTGAGCACTGGAGTGGTGCAAGTGTGGCACTATGGTGCAGGGCATAACAGCATGCTTGCCCTTGGTGAAGGATACCGCTGGCATTAAATGGCGCCACACTGCAACGGTGGGCTGCGACAGAGTTTGACATCCCTCACCGGGTTTTAAGCGCTGCCAGGGCCTCCCTGCGTGCAGAAGCCTCCAGCGTGGATGGTATCATGACTGCACTACTTGTGGTTTTTCCATGGCTACCTGTTCATCCAACATTTCCCACCGCCAGAATTCGTGCCAGTCCACACTGCGCACACTTAGACAACACTTGTGACGGATGCCCAAGTGGAAATCAGGGCTATGAAACAATTGGCTTACAGTTGAGTTCGTTTAGAGGTGGAACGCAATCAGCGGGAATACCTTTTCAATGCAGATCGACTGACCGTGAACATGAGGCAACAGGGCCGAAACCGTTACCAAAAACCAGAACAATGTTCATCCGCTACATATTGTCTGACATTGGCACTGATTTTCATCCTGTCCTGTGATCCTCTACTGATCACCCTGCTCAACATAGTATAGCGTGTGCACTTCCTCCACCCACTTGCCGTGCGTCAAGCATCACTGCCCGTAGAAGAGGAAATGAAGGCTCTGACGTTTGATGAAGCAAGCCGTGTGCTCAAGCTAGACACCTCATATCCAACACCAGTGCCTAAGCCTACGGAAGTGCTTATCAAGGTCTTGCGGGCGGGTGTCTGCTCCACGGTGCGTCAAATTGCTGTGCAAGCACGATGTGTTACTTGATGGGGCGCATTCATGCTGCTGCCACTGAGGTGAGGACATATATCCACATACTTGCAAACGTGTCTACTTGCAGGACCTTGAAATTACGAAAGGTTACGTTCCGGGCTTTCGCGGCGTGCTAGGACACGAGTTTGTGGGTGAGGTCGTTTCCTGTGGCAGCAGCTGCAGACGAGCGCTCCTGGGAAAGCGAGTTGCTGGTGAGAAGGCTGGAGCATGCTTTCGAGCTGGATGCCAACTCCGTGCGTGGCTCGGTGCACAGGTAGTGAACCTCCATCTACTTGCTTTGCACGCAGGCGAAATCAACTGCAACGACTGCCATTTCACGTGTGCTGATGCTGTCTACCAGCGCAACCATGCTGAGGGCAGGTGAGCGTCACTGCGTTGACCGCTGCCAACCTTGCGCACCTTTACAGCGAGTCCGTAGCGTACTGAACCTGACCGTTGCAGTTCCTGCCCCACAGGAGTGTGCTGGGAATCATCAACCGTGACGGTGTTATGGCCGAGTATGTCACACTCCCTGAGGACAACCTGCACGTCGTGCCTGACTCGCTGACAGACAAGGAGGTGTGTCACTGCACCGGGGCCCCAACCTCCGGGGATGACGTCGCCACCACATACAGTCATACACTCTGTATACCACTCACACGCCTGTCTCGGGTGGCCTGGAAGCACGAGCTTGTTTGACCTACTGCTCTCGTGATGCCCTGAGAGTAAGTGTTGGTGTGTGCGCTGGCACACCCAACGTCGTGCGTTCACGCATGCGTTCTGCGACGTTGGGGGTAAATCCGATTGTTCCACCCTCGGTGGCGTGTGCAGGCGGCGTATGCTGAGCCCTTGGCGGCGGCATGTCGGATCCTGGAGCAGGGCCTGCCTGCGCTGGGGTCACGCGTTGCAGTCGTAGGTGCGTTGCAACATGTATATCAACAGCGCGAAAATGGTGGTGAAAAGCTGGCAAGAAGAAAGTTTCTCAGTGCGGTTGTGCATTCCCAACATTAAACATTCTGTGGGTGGCATAGCTGCCACAGGATGTTGTGCGCCAGGTCATTGCAACCAGCACGCATAGCTGCGTGGATCATACTAGGCTAGCATCAAGACACACCAGGCTGATTGTCGTCGCCTCTGTTGCTGTCATTGGAACGAGCGCATCCTGAGGATGCCCAGGCGGTACCACATGCAGTTGCACATGTACCGCATATTCAGTATCGTATGCCGGATTTCAGGCAATACACAGGGGCCATGCATTTGTCAACATGGCCTGCAGACCCCGCCGCTGCAGACATCGCGTTGGTGTGTCACACCGCACAACTGTCAGCAGGGGCCGCACCTCAGTGGAACCAGGATCGTACCCATTGCATGCATGCAAGTTGCATTCACGCCGCTCACGCACGCCACACACAAATGCAGGCACCCAACTGAGTGTGTGCAACCGTCAGTTTCAGGTGGAACAGGGAAGAATCGCTGAGCAAGAATCGCTGAGCAAGAATCGCTGTGGATGCATGTTGACCTGATGGCGTGATGCGTGCTGTTTCCGCCCAGGTGATGGCAAGCTGGGCCTGCTGGTGGCGCAAGTGCTGGCGTGCAGCGGCCGATGCGGCACGCTCACGCTGGTGGGCCGGCACACAGGCAAGATGGCGCTGGTGCAAGGCGGCGCTGCATGCGCGCTGTGCACATCCACCTTGGGTGAGCGAATAGCCGAATATCCAGCGCTTCAGAGCAGGGGCGCCCGCCTTGCAGACTGCTTTGCTTTTGCTGCGATAATGATCGCCTGTTCCGAAGTGGCGCGCGTGTCACGTTTTGTGCTCCTGACATTGCCACACTACAGCAGGGCAGCAGTGGATATTGCACTGCCTCTGCGCATGTGTTGCTGCGCAGGTGTGCGCCTATCCTGTACTGCAGCATGTGCTTAGAATTCTCAGCGTGCTGTCGAGTACATTTGCCTGGGCCAGCTTCACACGCTACCATATTATCATAATCTTCACTAGGGTGTGTGTGAAGCAATATTCGTCCCGTACGCATGTCCTCATCATGAGTGCCTGCGCTGTTGCGTCACCCCACGGTTCCATGCGGTGAGCGGCGGGTGTTGCAGACACGCGAAAGCACGCTGCAAACGCCGCTGCAACGTCAACGGCAATCGCCAGCACATCCGTGCCTCCGTCCTCGGCTGAAGCATCTGCTTCGACCAGCCTGCAGCCCGCCCCCGCTTCAGCTGCAGATGCGGACGGCTCCCCCACTGACACTAGACGCTCCAGGGGAGTACCGGCGTGGTTGACCAACGCCGTCGGGGCGCCCGTGTCAGCGGCGATTGGCCTAGCGCGCGGGGCAGCTTGGCTGCCAGGCAAGGTGCTGGTGCCTGTGCTGCAGCGGCTGCCGCTGCCGCTGCCGCTGCCGGGTCTTGGTGGCATTGGAGGCCGCGGGCAGCCGCTCAAGATAGAGCGCCTGCTGTCGAGCGACGCCCAGGCGCTGGCGGCGCTTGCTGGGAAGTTTGATATGGTCGTCGAAGCGTCTGGTAGGTCCATACACAACCTACAGTTTTTTGCGGTATCTTTCCTCAACCTGCAGCAACTTGAAATCGCGGAAACGGATCAGACATGCATAACAGTACTCGTTGGGCAAGAGCCCCGCCTACAACGAGTCCTTGTCCTTCGGTACTTCACTAATTTGGCCCGCATGCCAGAAATTCATTCTATAGCGGCCGCAGCCTTTGCATGCTGATGGTCAACCCACCACTCCCACGCAATTCCCTGCTGTAAACCACAGGCTCTGCTGAAGGCATCCGCGTCGCTCTGGCGCTGTGTCGGCCGATGGGCACGGTGCTGCTCAAATCCACTGTGTCCACGACGGGCGGCGGCGACATGCCAGGCTGGAGCGAGCTGGCCAACGACATTGTGGTGAACGAAAAGCTTCTAATGGGATCCAGGTGCGTGCATGTGGGTGCGCGCTGCGTTCCTTTGGGAGTCTGTCGTCGTTGACCCCAGGCTGTCCTACACGGCTACACCTTATGACAGTCAGTGTCAGCGCTGTGGCATGCCATGAGTCCATGACCACAGTCCAGCACAAGCCTCTGCCGCGCAGATGCCACGACCTGTGGCTGCCGCATCGCATGCGTGGCAGCACCTAATCCGTGATGAGGAATGTGCACTAGGCATGCACTCAGGCAAGTAGATGCCCTGCAGTGGAACGCTAGGCGGTGTTTTGCTTCAGCCCTTCAGCGCTGCTGCCACGCAATGCGATGTCATCATGCTGCATGCCGACACGCCAAGGAAGCATCCGATGCTAACTAACGTCCGGGTGTTGCAGGTGCGGTCCGTTCGACGTGGCGCTGGGCATGCTAGCGCGCCGCGCCGAGCTGCGTGCGCTGGTCAACGCCATGACGCAGCGCGAGATGAGCATCGATGAGGGCGAGGCCATCATCGCCGCCGCGCGCTCCAAGGGCGTGGTCAAGGTCCAGATCGTGTTTTGAACCGCGGCGGATTTCTGGGGCGGATTCTGAAACCAAGGGAGCGCAGCTTTGCACTGCTGAAGCCGAATGGAGCCTCTGACCCTCAGCTGCACATCAACACTGCCAGTTGAGCAACATGAGGCTTTGCGCTGTGTACTCAGGCTGTGTGACGGAGTTTCTTACCTGGCCGCACACGGCCACAGCAGAGTATAAGCAAGGGAATGGTGACCAGTCAGCACATGCAGTGTGTAATGGCTGGCGGAACCTCGACACCGCTGTAACCGCGCCCTCCTTTTTCGGGGCCGCCACCCAGCAGTGTGCAATTCTGCAGGCCCAAGCTGCACAGCAAACTGTGTGACTTACTCGTGACCTGTGCACGTGCACATCAGTGGAATGTGCGCTTGTGGATCTACAGCTTTTCCTAGTGTAGCACTGTGGTGTAAGGTGTGATGGTTCCACGTTCCCCTGTATGTCCAGGCCGCCGTGCTGTGGTGTGCTGTTCCTTGAGCAAGCAAGCCCGCTGCAGCATCCTGCAGGTTCATAGCCGCCATCTCACACATGATGTGCTTCGCATGTGTCGGTTTTCAAGAGGCCAGGAATATCGACAGGAATGCATGCATAACGTGGTTGCTTGGCAGCAGTGGCGCGGAGTGGGCGCTGTTAGTCAGTTGTCAGTCGTTTGGCGCACGCATGCCGTGTCGGTCAGGCCTGGGTACCGTGCAAACACATGCAAGGGAAGCCCTGGTGCCATTCTGTGAAAGCGACAACGCAGGACGATTTCAAGCGATGCTGCTCAGCAAAACAGCCTCAGCGGGAGGAGACAATCCTCAACCCGAATGGGTTATGAACGTATGACATCTGGACTGCTACCGTACTCAGGTGCAGCCACAACTGCCGCTCATCTCCTCACAGCTTACCAGGGGCTGCTGCAGCATGCAGCTGCCCAAGGGTTCAGTCAGTGGCTTGCAAGGCCAGTGAATGCAAATCGCAGACAAGCCTGTGCGCCGCGCGCCGGCAGAGCGGCGCTGCCATGCAGGCAGCAGGGTGCACGTCGCGAGTCCGAGGGCGATCAACGCGTAACGAACAACCGCAATGAGAAAAAGATAGGACCAGTACAGGTCATCAATCCCGATGTACGATCTTCGTATCATTAGTACGGTACGGTAGCCTGCAGCGTAAGCACTAGCGCCACTGCTAAGACCGAGCGGCAGGGTCGGCGGGCTTGAGGCCTTGCGTGAGGTATAGCCTGCATGAGCAGCCAAAACACCACGAAGCAATGAATATATGTGAAATTGTAAATATCTTTGTGGATTTGATACACAGCAGGCATGCTATCACTGGCCTCGCCCTCGCTTGCCGCCTGCTGTTCCCGCACGGAGCAGCACACCAGCCGCATATCCGATATCTCCCGTGCATTCAGCACTGACATGGAACAGAACCAACTTGAAGATTGCGCCGAAAGCACAACATGCCACGAGCACCTACGCAGGCTCTGTTGCGTTACCGTATGAAATTACGTTGGGATAATGAACGTCATGTTGTTGGAACGCCCTGTGCTTGGGCCAGATGAGGACCTGGACACAAAAATTGGGTACGTAAAGCACCCGAGCTGCGACACCAGCCAAGGTACAGGTACTCACTTGTATAGCATCGGGTCCTTGTTGAGCACAGGGTCATCCGAAAACACCTTGAGCACGTCCGCAAGCGTCACAGTCGTGTGCACCGGCCCGCCGCGCCGCGACGACGGCGCGCTCGCAAGGCCCCCGCCGGCGCCGTCAGCGCCCGCGCCCGACCCAGCTGTGGCGCCAGGGCCCCCGTCAGCCGTGCCTCCTGGGGCTGGCTTTGCGGCGGCAGCAGCACCGCCACCAGCGGCGCCAGTGACTTCCCCGCTAGCAGACGAGGGCCCTCCGCTGCCCAACCCAGAGCTCATAACGCCCAGGCTGCCTACGCTCATGCCGAGGCTGCTGCTGCCGATGGCGGCACCAAGAGCGGTGATGAGTGGGGCGCTGCCGTCCGCACGACCGCTGGTTCCGGAGCCTCCTGCGCTGGTTCCGGAGCCACCGGGTCGCGAGAGGAAGGTCTTTTTGCGCTTGGTCTTGCTGAAGATGTCCACCAGCACCGACGCAGTTTTCTGGTTCTTGGCGTTGAGGTCATCCTTAGCTTTGACCTACGAGGCAACATCGCACCAAGCCTAGATCATCCACACACGCTAAGAGCAGGCTATCGCTGAGCATTCACAATCAAGATCACAATCCGCTCATGAGCATGGCTGCGAAGGACCGCCTTCAGCATACAAGGCCTGTCTGTGCGAAATGGCAAGCAGGTGAACGCCTTGCAATGACGTGTAACTAAATGCATCGGAGTGCTGTCCTCCTACCATGTGGTTGTCCGGGGCGACAGACGGCCAACTGTGCAGAGTGCGCTTTTGATCATGGTATGGTGATGAGGCCGTAACCCATGTCCTAGAAATGAATGATCCAACCCTCTATGACATCGGGCTCCTCTCACGCCCTCCCCCCTCCCCCGCCCGCACCTCCTCTACCACCCTCCTCCCACCCTCCTCCAACCACGCCTCACTATCATACCGCACAATGCACTTCCTCATCCTCCCATCCCCCCGCCCTCCTCCCACCATGCTTCATTGGTGGCCATTACCGTACCGCACCTGCATGGCCATCGCCTTCTTCTCCTGGTCCTTAGGTGCCTTGAAGCTGCCACTGGGCGCCTCACCATCAGGCCCAGCAAGACCCAGATCGCGGCGCAGGGCCTACACGGGTGCAGTGCCATACGCAGCATGTGGCGGTGACGACAACGACATGCGAGTTCAGGATGACAGGTACCAACGCCCTCCACCGAACGGCGCGAGTTTTACACGGGGGGGGGGCGGGGCGAGAGGTGGAACGGAAGTTCGGGGGAAGGGCTTAGCATGGATTCACAGTGCCACCGTACATAAGATCGTTGGTGCACCACTGCAACCCAACTGCAGCTCAATTAGCTTAGCTCAATGATGCGCAAAGCAGCTCTCGAAGTAGTCTAGTCTAGGATCACCACCACCACCGTCTCCCCTACCCGCCGCTGCGAACAAACAGTTGCTTTTTGTTCGCAACACGCGCTACCGCATCAAAGCACGGCACTCCAGCCCCCAGCCCCGCCGCACCTTGTCCTGCTCTGCCTTGCGGTCCGCCATAGCCTTCTCATCCTCCTTGCGCGTGCGCTGGATGAACACCTGCACACAAGCATGGATGGATGTCCAAGGAAGCGCACATGCGCATGCACAGCCTCACTCAGTGACGAATATCATTTACAATGGACGGAAGCATGAAGCATTGATCGAGGCATCAACAACGCGAGGGAGGTGCGGGTGGGTGGTCCCTGCGGTACTGCCCCTCACTGAGCACATGCACTCCACGACAGCGCAGCCCTTAGCTGACACGTACCCGCGTGTTGATCGCGCTCTGCGTCATCTGGGGCAGGTTCCTGAATGCAAGCACAAACAAGCACAAATACGCATGGCATGGCATGCATGAGCACAACGAGTGCATCGGTACACAACCCTGCAGTGCCTGGTGTAGGAGTGAGTGCGTACATGCGTTGCGGGTAAGCTAAGCTCGAGCGAGAACGTGGGCGGCAATGCAATCCATGTCGGGGGCGGCGCACTGCCTACTGAATAACTGATGTGTACCCTCGACTGAGGGTTGCGAAACAAGTTGACGCAACATGTCATGACTGGGAGGCGGGGGCGGCGCGGAGGGGGGGGGGGGGGGCTG
>BDDA01000086.1:30951-52623 GCA_001662385.1 Chlamydomonas asymmetrica
ACCACCCCCACCCCCACTGGTGATCCCCCACCGCACCTCCAGGGGTCTGCGCGCTGCGCCGCGCATCTGCACAGCCGCCTGAGCACCGAGGCCAGGTGGTCCTCCACCGCCAGCGACAGGTAGGCGTACACGTCGTCCTTGTCGCGCAGGTGCGGCGGCTGCTCCGCGCGCGACAGGTTGTGCCGCGCCAGCACCTTGCGCGCCAGCGCCCGGAAGGGCTCATCATTCAGCAGGTACTCGTCCTGCGTGCCGTTAAGCAACAAACAGATACATTGGCAAGTGGGTGAGGGTGCGTGTCGGCATCGGGTGTACGCTAATCAGGCAGCAGGCAGCCACACATGCGAGTTTCCCGCCTGATTGCAGCAATGGCGCATGTCTGCAACCGTACTCGCTTGCGTGCCGGGCAAAAGCTCTGTCCCGCACCTGAGCTCTGTGGCAATACTGGTCTGAGTGATGTGATCTCTCAAGTAAGGTGGTCACTGACAAACGCAGTCAACCAGGTGGCTGGCCGCTTGACTCAACCACAGAGGTGGGCTGTGAGTCGTCGCCAAACGGGGCAGGGCAGCAAAGCATTCGCGCTGCTCCACACGCACTCTCACCCGCCCAGCAGTGCGCAGCGCCGGCATGGCCGCAAGGCTGCTGATGGCCGCCCGCCGCTCGCCCTCCTCATCCAGCAGCCCCCCCAGCACATCCGTAACGTCGTAGTTGTCCCTTCGGTCATCCAAGTCATCCCGCGAGCGCTTCACGCCGGCCGCCCCGGCCTGCTGCTGCTGCCCAGGCATCGATTGCGCCGCCGCCGCACCGTAGCCCGGGGGCATGGAGCCGGGGACAGCCGGCGGCAGCATGCCCCCGGGCATGCCCGCTCTGCCCCGGCCTCGGCCGGCTGGCGGCATCGGCGGCTTGCGTTGCGGTTGAGGGGGCACTGGTGGGCGCTGGGGCCGTTGGTGGGCGGCGGCCGCCATCGCCTGTGAGTACTGCGCAAGCTGCTGCTGCTGGAACTGTGCCTGCTGCGCCTGCTGTGCGGCGATCGCCTGTTGCTGCTGCTGTAGCTGCGCCTGCTGCATTCCTGTCACAGGAGCAGTTGCAACAGCGGACTTGCCTGTGAGGTCGAGCGTCGCTGCCACCGGTGCCGCAACAGGTTGTTGCCCGTAGGTGGCTCCTGCCGCCATGCCCGCACCCGAATGGTTCGGGTGCTGGCCTTGTGCCTGCTGCCCGTGCCCTTGCTGCTGTTGCTGCTGCTGCTGCTGCTGTTGCTGCTGAGGCATGGCCTGGTGGTGGAGGGCACCATGAGCTTGCCCCTGCTGCTGCTGCTGCTGCGGTTGCTGCTGGTGTTGCTGCGGTTGTTGCTGCTGCTGCTGCTGCTGCTGCTGCTGCGGAGCGTGCTGCTGCTGCTGCGGAGGCATGCCCTGCTGCTGACGGTTGAAGTGCGCCTGTTGCATTTGCATTTGCGCGTTGGCGGTTGTGCTGTTGGTCATGGCTGCCAGCCGGTGTTGCTGCTGCTGCTGCTGCTGTTGCTGCTGCAGCGCAGCCTGTTGCTGCAGGTGATGCTGTTGTTGTTGCTGTTGCTGTTGTTGCTGTTGTTGCTGCTGTTGCTGTTGCTGCTGCTGCTGCTGCTGCTGCTGCTGCTGCTGCTGCTGCTGCGAAGCTTGCATGGCATGCGAGTTCATGGCACCCTGCTGCTGCGGGTAACCGAGCTGCAGGCTCGAGTGGGATAGGTTCATGGCAGGAAGGCTAGCGTTCGGCTGGGCCATAGCCTGCTGCTGGTGTTGCGTCAGCGCCTGCTGCTGTTGCTGCTGCGGCAGTTGCGGCGAGAGGGGCGAGCTTGCCGGGCCTTGCGCAGCGAGGTGAGCCTGCTGCACGTAGGGCGCCCCCGCTGCTCCCGCCAAACCCCCTGGGTAGCCTTGCTGCTGCTGTGCTTGCAGCATAGGGTTGGTTTGGGCATGGTGCCCCTGCATGGAGCTATGGCTGGGGCCAGAGAAATTGGCCTGGACCATTTGCGGGCGCGGTTGCTGTTGAGGTGGGCCGGGCTGCATCATCCCTTGCTGCAGCTGCTGCATGGGCCTGCCAGGTTGCACCTGATTCGGCAGGCCAAGGGGACGTACACTGGCGGCCGGGGCAGGCGGCATTTGAGGCACTGCGCCACTGCGTGCTCCTGCGTTCCCAGGTCCCCATACAGACACACAGTGCGTTGAGCGCGTCACACGAATCACACGAACTTACAACCACACAAGGGCAAGGGCACAAGCTGTCCTCAGGAAGCCAACGGGCTCGACAAACCGTGCTGAGCCAACCGTGTACTGCCAGGCCTGGGTATGACATATACCACTTTCTCAAAGTGGACCGTTACGCGAAGTCAGGTTCGGTCGACACTCCCTCGCAACCATGCAGACGCAACGGGCAAAATATGTTGCGTTCTAGACATACCCGGAGGACGAATGTTGTGGTGCTGGCGTGGTGCTGGCTCATAACTGCCAAATAGTGCCCTGCCCAAGCTGTCGGCTGACGGAAGCGGGATGTCAGCCGTGGGCAACACTGGAGGCTGGTAATGACCAGCTTGGGAGACAGCCTGTGGATGCTGCTGCGCGGCTGTCATGTTCGCAGCCATCGCCTGAGCGTTCAATTGCTGCTGTGGCCTGCAAACACAAGCGTGTGCCCAGGGGGATGCGGTTCACCAACAGGAAATGTGCAGCAACCAGGCCTCAAGGTCTGATCCATGCGAAGAAGCAGTGACATTATAAACGTTCTCACGTCATGAAGGCACCAGCGTTAGGGTAGCCCTGGCCATAGCCTCCCATGCCTGGCATTTGGTACGGGTTTGACATGGCTGTTTCGGTCCACGTCCACCGCTACGCCAGTCAGGCTGTGAGCAGCCAAGTCCTCCACCTGCTGATACTGGGGCTGGCCCACTGCTGCTGCTGCGATCGGCACCAGGAGCGCCTACACCGTGTTGCCCACACGCATTCTGAGCACGCAGGCAAGCCTGCCCGGGCCTGCCCCCGCAAACGGTGTGCTCCAAGAGTGCCTCAGCTGACCATATGCGTGCTGGCTGTACAGTACCAATACGCCGAGCGCAGACGCCCTTCCCTAAGGCCCAACGTGGGGTTGCATCAACAACAATTCCACATGCACAAACTGGACCTGTGGTCAAAGGTAAAGTTTCTCGTCTACAAGAGGAAGCAGAAGGCGTTTGTGCTGTGTTGCGCTGACTGTGGATTGTCCCAGTGACCTGTGAGTCGGCCTGCGCAAATGCAGGAATGCTTAAATGTTTTTTCAGTGTGCCGCACAGAATCGGTTCAAAGGTGCAACGTCGTACATATGAGACCTGCCATGAACCACTGAGAGATGCAGCACACACATGGTCTGACGCGTATCCGCACCGCCGCGGCTGTGTGGAGCACTGCCACACCACATGCCATCCCGCTTGGCGCCGCCGTCGCCGTGCAACGATCTGTGCGTGCACAAACCGAACCTCACCCACAGGGGCGCTCGCTGCTGCTAACAAACCACTCACAATGCTCTAGCTTTACACTCCACCAGAGACAGCAGAGGCCAACGACTGCAGTTTGTGCCAGCCTTGAGCAACCCGGAACCTGCGCTACGCTGCACATCTGCGTTATTGGAGCAGGCGTAGTTGGTCTTACGTCAGCTTTGCGGATACTAGCATCGTTTCCTGCCAACAGCGTGCGCCTGACAGTGGTAGCAGAGCGCTATGGCACGGACACGACAACAACAGGCGCTGCTGGGATATGGGGGCCCTTTGCCCTGTCCTCAACGCCGGAGAACGACGTAGTGCGATGGAGCACGGAAACATATGACTATCTGTGTCAGCTTGCACACTCCAGTGAAGCTGCTCGTGCAGGTACGTCGTGACTCCCGGAGGTGTGCAAGATGGGTTACGGCCTTGTGGGCGCTGACGGCACGCATGCACACAGTTTTGCTACGTTCAGCTGGTACTGTCCAACGTAGGGTTGGTGCTGCTGACCTCTACATGCTTTACACAGGGGTGCCGTGCCCTGCATAGCGCTGAGGCCTACGCCCTGTGTTGGGTACCCATTGAATAAGTGGCGCTGGCCCGGTGTTGGGTGGCCCTCTCAGTCTGCAGCACTGCCACACCACACTGCGGGGCTCATCTGCCAACCTGCCAAACATGCATATTTCTCTGCATGCGTTCTGGCAAACCTGCTGATCAAGCTCGGCATCCTGGCCGACCCAATCGCACAACACGCATGCATGCATGCATGCATGCATAAAACCACACACGCTAGTGATGCAGTCAGTGACCATACGCATGTGCGCCCTGCATGCCGGGCCACCTGACTGGGATGCCCGCCCCCCCGCACTGCCTGGCCTCACGGCAATCTTACTCGGCACACAAGTTATTGCACGCGCAAAGCGGCATGCTCACTGCAACTTGCCACCAAAACAGGCATGTTCTCTGCGCACAGCGGCGGTGTCATGTCTTGCGGGCCCGCTACGCATGTAATGTATTGTATTGGATATCGCCATACCGGTATTGCTTCTGATTGCATGATCCTCGCACGCCACCACGACACTCCCTCTGAACGTCACCGTGCGTGCATGGGGCCTGCTCCTGGCCCCGGCAACAAACCCACACACGCCCCACTCTCACCTGCCCACACTCCTCTCTCTGCTGCTCGCCATCCCACGACATTGCATGTCATCCGAGTGGCACTCCGTGCCTGCCTTGCTGCTCTCCACAGGAGTATCGCTGGTGTCAGCGATTTCCTTGCAGACAGATGACCCTATTCCGTCAAGCGCCAGCACCAGCGCCAGCACCAGCGCCAGCACCAGCAGTGGCAGCAGCGCAGGCCAAGCCGCTGTGAGCGCCCCATCCTCGACAGCCTCTACACCAGCAACACCTCAATCAGGGTCAAGCATTGCGGCAACGGGCGCGCTGGCGCCTCCAGCCCAGCAGGAGCCATTTTGGCGTTGCGTTCCTATCAACTACCGAGTGGTTGGACCCAGCGAGCTGTCCCGGCTGGGCCTTGACGGGGCGATTTCCTCCATGCCTGCAGCGGCTTCTTCACCACACACATCATCACCGCCCGGCGGCGGCAGCAGCCAAAGCATGAGCGGCGACGCGGCGTTGAACCCAGTCGTGCAGCGGCTTGCGCAGCCACCATCCGGCGAAACGGGTGATGCAGAAACGGCAGGCGCCGGCGCCGGCACTGGTGCCCAGGGCGCGCCGCGTTACCGCTGGGGGTACGCGTATGTTGCCCCGGTGTGCGAGGGTGCGCGGCACGTGCGGTGGATCATGGATCAGGTACGCCAGCAGCCCATCATTCGCGTTTGCTTCGGTTTTGGACGTTTGTGGTCTTTGGGTGCTAGTCTGGCTGTTGTGTGAGGAACGAGGTGCTGCTTGCGCGGCGTACCATGCAATCACCTACGCTACCTCAACTGCCCAAGCGCAAGCGCGACGTGTGTGCCAGCTCTGATGATGATTTGATGACCATCTGCTTTGTGTATGTCTCGCTTCTGCCCTGCATTTTTGCTTTGGTATCACCAATTATTGGACGTCAGTTGCAGCAGCGGGGCGTGGTACTGCAGCAGCGCTCACTGGCCTCGCTGGCGGACCTAGCAGGTGAAGGGTGAGTTACGGGGGTGTACTGCTGGGTTGTACGGCTGCCGTACGAGTCGGATGTTGACGCCAATGTGTGGAGCGTTATCTACCGGTGGTAACCTGCACTTGCGATCCCCTGCCCTGACTCAGCTCCGTCAGTGTAGGTGCGTGCTTTCGGAGTTCGCTTCTGAGGTGTGCTGCAGCAGGTACAGGTTGTTCAGGCTGCCACTGATCTGTATGGTGCATGCTCTTGGTTTGTACTGCAGGTACGATGCCATCATCGACTGCTGTGGTATTGGAGCCTCCAAGCTACTGGACGACGCGGCGGTGTATCCCATACGCGGGCAGGTGATGCGTGTACGGGCGCCGTGGGTCACCACAGCGGTGTTCTCGCCCACCAACTACATCATCCCCAACCCCATATCCGGCACGGTTGTGCTGGGGGGTACAACTCAGGTGGGTCCATTGCGGGCAACTGCTGAGCCGCGGCTGGGACTCTCACCTGCCAGGATGCACACCTGGACATGTACTGCTGTGTACTGCTGTTACCATGCGTGCGGTGTACCAGAAATCAGTGTGATGTTAATGCATGTGGCCCTGACCTCATGATGCACCCAGATGCACCTTGCCTTCACCTTGTGCTATCACTTATGGCGCTATGGACGCTGTATGCACACTTATGGACTGATGGTGCATGCCATGGTACCCGAACCGTACTCCGCGATAACAATACGGTCCGCAGTCTGCACTGCACAACCGTGCCTGCGCAGGGCCTGTGATGTGCTTGGCTGTTACGCCCGTGCCTGCCGATCTGGAAGCTGCTTTACCACAGCCACGGCCGCTTTGCTCGCAGGTGGGCAACTGGTCGCTGGCCACTGATCTCAACGACAAGCGCCACATCTGGGAGGGCTGCTGCGCACTGCTGCCCAGCCTCAGGTAAGCGCACGCATAGCCCTGCTGCACCCCCCGGCATGTGCGACGTGATTTGGTTGATTGCCTGCATGCGGTGGCCTCGCAGGCCATTACTCATTAGGCAGCATGTTGTGTCAGGTAGCAGGAGAGGGCCATTCGGCTGTACTGGGTCTGCGTGCCGCACATCTGCATGCTTTCCCCTCCCACAGATGCGCGAACCACCACAAGCAACAGGGATGCAGGGGTGCTTCATGACTGTGTGCAACGCGTAATGTGCAAGGGGTGGTGTTGCATGAATCTATGCGGCATGCATGCGTGCATGCGGAGGTGCAGCATGGTAGTGTGCATGATCATCATCACAACTGGTGCCGCATGCGTTCATGCCTGCATGCAGGGATGCCGAGGTGCTGCATGACTGGGTGGGTCTACGGCCGGGCCGCACACGCCTCCGCCTGGAGCCTGACGTGCTGGACATCCCACCCAACCCCGCCAGCGGCGGTGGCAGCGGCGGCGGCAGCACGACGTGCATACCAGTCATGCATAACTACGGGCATGGCGGGGCTGGTCTGACGCTTGCGTGGGGCTGTGCAGGCGATGTTGTCCGCTGGCTCCAGAGCACAAAGCTACTGAGCTGCTGATCAGGTGGCAGCATATGTTTGCTTGTGCTGCTGTTGACTTCACGCACGCCGGAATTGACTGTGTACGTCATTATCAGCTTGTCGGCACAATGGTTGTTTTCCATTACAGTCACTGTGTCAGTCACACTATATGGTGCATGGGCCCGCCTGTGATCGTATGGGTGTCATGCGGAAGCGGTTGCACTTGCTGTGGAAGCGGCCCCAGACTGCGCTACAACACAACGCCAAAAGCGTTACACCGACACCACTGCACCGACTGCGATGGTGCCAATGCGCAGGTGCATGTTGTATTATTGTACGGTACAGCAACATACTGTCACCACCGGGAACTGTCACGCTTGTTGTGTTATCAACTGGTATGTGTACATTTGGTACACACTCTCTCGCTTATTGTTCTAATGGTTGCTTCACAACTTCACACCTACATCTCAACGCACATGTGCTTGTAGCACCATTGCAATGGATGCATACGCTCAAGCCAGCATGGTTCAATGCTCCATTAATCATCAGCCAGGCGCCCATGCTGCAAGGCTGGGGAGGCCACACCCGCAGCACCCAGTCTGTGGGTGCTCCCAGACCCGCCCTGAAACAAAATCAGATCAAATAGCGCACGCTCACGCACTCACACAACACTCGCACCCCTCGGTAACACAGCTCGTTGGCCTACTCGTTGAGGTTTGTGATGGGATCTCAGCAACCGCAGCTGCAACTCAATCGCACGATGACAAGCGGTCGGCAACGCCCACGTGGCACGTTTTATTGGCATTTGGAAAAATCAGATTCAATCAATGTTGAAGGCAGGGTTCACCAATAGCTCTATGTGAAGCCGTGCGGGATGCACAGGCCACCACAGTGCAGCAGAAAATGTAAGCCTTACACCAGGCCCAGCTGTGGTTGGTCTGGTAGCCCGGTCCCCGGTGGGTTCATCAATGCGATGTATACGGAGAGCGCCATGCGCATGCATGCATCCGCATTGACAAGGTCATATGCACCACCACATAACGCATGGTGGATTTGCAATCACGGCGAGTCCTGTGATTGGCTGAATGATGTGAAGCTGTAGGCTTCGCGAGCAGCCTTCCTGGCTTGCTCCAGGACGACCTTGGGGTCCGCCACCTCACCGAGCGAGTGCTCCAGGTGCTGCCAAGCCACGCCGCCGGAGCCGGCGCGGATCACAAACGCTCCGCCCATAGTGAGCCCATCGCCCACCTGCATGTATGCGTGCATGCGCATGTCCGCATGGGTGCACAGGGATGAGGTACTATGACTTGCAAGCACACCACTACAACAGGCAGCACCGCGGGCACAGCGCTTGCAGGCATGGCATTCAGGCACAGCAGCATGTGCTGAGGACAAGAGGGCAGTGGAGCACATGCACATCCACGCCACACACCGCTCACCGTGTTGTGCTCCTGCACTCGTGTTTGTGCGTCGCGTATGCGCTTCCAGGCTGGGCCCAGCGGGTTCACGAGGTCTAGTAAAGTCCCGCGGTGCACACGCTCGCCGTCGTTCAACGCTTTGTAAAACACCTTGTCGAGGTCTGCACAGCAGATAGCAAAGGAGTGACAAACTGTCAAGGACATCTATTTTGTACATTGATGATGTAAACAACGTGCAGCCCGCGAGAGAGCCGAGCTAGCGCTACGCATCCACGCACCGTGGTACAACGGGCCAGGCCAGTAGGTTGGTGCAAAGCCAGCAATCTCCGCGTTCCGCCACTGCAAATAATTGAAAAGGTGTTGCCACATACTCAACGCTTTATCAGGCAGCATGGTTGTGTACAACAAAAGCGATGTGCATTTACAGGTTACACCAACGGGTTTCTTGACCTGCATGCGCACCTCGTGGACGATGCACACAAGCCCCACTCCTGCCTTATCAAACTCTGGCTTAGCCTTCCACAAACGTTGCGCTTCATCACGGCAAAGAACTGCAATGAAAGCATAAGTTTCATGTCAGTGGTGGACAAGCGTCTGCTGCGGTGTGAAACCGTCCGTACGTGACGATGCAAACCACTCACCGCAACCCGGTCGCCTGAGCACGAGCACAGCCATGGGTTGTGAGTTCCACAGCTGCTGTGCAAGAATTTCTGTGCCATCGATGGACCTGAGGTGAGCATTTGCTAGCAAGGAAAGGGAAGCCACGCTGCGGTTTGCGTCCTGGACCTTCGTCATCGTGCTGATTTGTGTTGGCTTGTGACTGAAAAGGCTGTTGGTAAGGGTAGTGCAATATGGGTGATATGAAAGCATGCTTTAAGGTTCCATATATACTCACCATTTCATGGCCACTCAATGCGAGGCCTCGCATGGTGTCATCAGGCGTAGGAGGTGCGATGGGGTGGTCGATGACCGCAGGGGCGAAACCGGCGACACCGGTCAAGGTCCGGCAATGTGCAATCTCGTCAGCCTATTCAGTCCAACCTCAGAATACATTCAGCTACTCTAGGCCTTATGATAGTGCTGCTGTGTTGATTTGTCACTGCTGCACAATCGCCGTCCGTGAGCTACGGCGTGACCACCTTCACTGGAGATGCAGCTATGAGAACCTGCAGCTGTTTCAGAAACGCACGTAGCTAGAAACTGCACTAAAGGACTTGCTGTCAGTACAGATGTGGAGCACTGTGACCATTCGGTCGCAGCAGCGATTGCATACGCAACTTGGCAGGACTACTGCCTGTCTGGAGTCATACGGGCAACGCCACATGTGCTGCAAAACTGAAATTCATAAACTGGGAGGCTTGAGGTTCAGTTGCATTAAACGGCTCTTTTGCTCACGGTTGTATGCCACTCAAGTGGTCATCATCCTGTGCTTCGCATTCTTTGTGCATCTTTCTTTCTTCTGAGCGTGCAAGGAAGGCACTTTCACTCTCATAGGTGAAAGGGTGCACGGCATCTGAATCTGTTCCAATTGTGCCGCACATCTAGCTGGTTGGTTGCAAGCAGAACTGCAGGCAGGCGGTGGCATGCGGAACACTGGCGGGGGAGACCACAGCATCAAAGAACCAGTCTGTTGGTCAGCAGATTGCCACTCTTGCGTAGACCTTCCAAACACTGTCGTGTGATAAACTGGTACCCCGCAGAGTGCGCAACTTGCCAGCATGTGGTACAGGACATGGATGGAGCTGATGCTGCGTGGCATGGGGTGAGAGCACCATCACCGTTCTGCACAAACAAGCGACTGACCACAGCCTTGGCATTAACAACATCGTTGTCTTGTACCAGAATGCGATGGCTGGTGCACATCATGTGCCTCACTTGCAGCTAGCATAGCAGCGGCGAGGATTGCGCCATGCCCATCGCCATGCCTGTCTGGCAGGTGCATCATGTGTTCGAAGCTGCAGCCGCAGCCAACACAATGGTCTTGAGCGCACTCCTGAGGCGGTCCAGTCCCACGCCGCGTGATGCCGACACAGGCACGATGGGCAGGTGGGTGGCGGCCTTCAAGCTCTCCAACGGGGCGCGGGGGTTAGGCACGGCGTCGATCTTGGTGGCAACAATGATGGAGGTGACGGAGAGTAGATGAGGGCTGTAGTGCATTAGCTCAGCCTGCGTTCAATGGTTTGTACATTTTGTGTGTGGCTCAGTTTGTGTGTGCATGTGCGTTCCCGCTTGGGACAACGAGCTATGGGCCGACTGGCAAGGGCTGACTTGCAAGATGCCCAGCGTGCTATCAGAGCAACCGCCATACGCGCCAGGACGCAGCACACAGATGATGGGCGGCAAAAAGCATGGTTGCACGCATCTCAGGGCGTGGAGTATGTCGTGCATGCGGCCCACGCGCTAACGCAGGTGTTGCATGACGTGCATGCTGTTCAAACTTCAAAGCATCATTTGGCAAAGTGAGTGCCGCCCGTACATACCTGCAGTACGCGCAGCTGCTCCTCCGCGCGCAGCACGACGGTGCCGTTAAGGTTGGCCGCCGCCGACGCTACATCCGCAAGATCGCAAACCACAGCGGCAAAATGCTCAGAACCACTCAACTACACCATGCGCATCACCTGCCCCTTCACCTTGCACTCAGGCTAGGATGCCTGATCCTTGCCGATCTCCATGCAGAAACGACAGGAATGAGCGATCAGCACAGGCAGGCAAGTGCTCGTGTGCCAACCAGCGCCTCCAGACAACCCTCACCTGTCCCCAGTGTTGTTGCATCCTCATGTGGCAGGGCGCTGTCCGCATCCCCACCATTTGGCACTCCAGGCGGCGGGGCAGCCCCGCCGCCAAGCGCTGACGCGGCCCCCGCCGTGCCTGCCGGGTGGTGGTTATGAGCGTGGGGGCCGCCTGAAAGGTCGATGACGTACGCCAGGCAGCGGCAGCGCTGGATGTGGCGCAGGAAGTGGGAGCCGCGGCCCCGCCCCTCCGCGCCGGCGCCCGCCACCAGGCCCGGCACGTCCGCGGCGCTGAGGCGCGTGCCGTCGTCGTACACCAGCGTGCCCAGCTGCGGGCGCGTGGTGGTGAAGGCATATGCGCCCACCTGCAGATGCAGCGGTACGCGGCGGCGACAAGACTGGTAGATACCCGGACCGCTGTGCATTTGGGTTTCAGCACTGATGGGTTTGGACCAATGGGTATGATGAAGCGCGCAGGGAAGCACGCTTGGCGCCGAAAGGTCGTCACACCTGCTGACATGCGCGTCCACGCTTGATCCATTGGTAACCACCATATGCGCGCTCCTGGCTAGACGCATGCATGCACAAGCACATGCATGGGGCGTGGCTGCCTGCATGCGGCCGCCCACCTTGGCCCTGGCGGCGGTGATGGCTCCTAGCAGTGAGCTCTTGCCCGCGTTGGGCATGCCCACAAACGCAATGTCGGCCAGCAGCCGCGCCTCCAACCGCATCAACACCTCCTCGCCTGCGACAATGCCGTACAATTGCATGATTGAATGGCATTCCACACCGCTGGCTGGGTTGCAGGCAGCGCAAGCCTCAACACTCATTTCATGGCCCCTGGCATGGCCCCCCGCAATCACAACGCTGCTACTCAGCCTGAAACCTTTTGAAGTATATCAAACGGCTTCAGTTGCACAGGGCCGTGTAACAATGGTATAGGTCTACAGGGCTATGGACTGGGATGCCATGATGTGGGCAGCAGGTATTGCGAACTTTCCTTCCTTCTTGCATACCTGGTGCTCCCAGCTGTGCCCCTTCCTCCATCTGCACGCGCTGACGTGGCAGGGGCGCGAAGGCCGCGTTGCCCCTGCCGCCTAGCCCGCCACGCGCAATCACCACCTGTGCCGCCATGAGGCATATCACACGCATAGCCCAGTACATCTGACCCCAGCCGGCCAAACACGATCAAACGACGAGCTTCCACCGCAAAGCAACGAGCACAACCCGTTACTGCTGCACTCTCCGCGCTCAACACAAAGCAGGCAGTGCAGGCAGGCGGCAGGGCGATCAGGCACGGCGCGAATCGCTGTGCGGCATCCGTTGTGCCCCAGGCGCGGCTCGCCTGGTGAAGTGGCGTTTCCGTTACCGCCTGCACCCTTGCAAGTCATGAAGCCAACGCATGTCAGCCGTGCATGTCAATGCCTCTCGCACACCCCACCATTTATGAAGGTGACAGACATGTGGCTGTGGCAGCGCTGGCAGGCACGCATGGCATGCTCGGGTCGAAACTGCCACGCCTCGCATGTTAGCATGAGACAAGCAGTTGGTTGACTCAGTTCCAACTGTAACATACGTCAGGACAACAGAGCCCCACGCTAACATCGCACCCACCTCCTGTCCGTGCTCCAGAAGCTCCGCCAACAGCGTGCCCCCGCCACCATCAGCCCCTGAATTTGAATCCGCCTCCGCGTCCACCTCCGCCCCATCATCGTCTTCCATTGACCGCTGCCGCTGACCCGACATCCTCCGAGCGCGACCTGGGTCCCCGTTAAGGTCGTCGTCTTTGCCGTCATAATCATAATCATAACCATCGCTCAGGCGGCTGGAGGGCGCTGATGGGTCCTCACCCTCACGCTCACCCTCACGCTCATCCTCATCCTCATCCTCATACTCATCGTCGCTGCTGTCGTCGTCATCGATGTAGTAGTCATCGCCGTCTGCATCAGTGCCGCCCTCTGACGGCCCTGCCTCTTCAAACTCCCCATCACTGCCACTGCCGCTGGCGTGAGCGCGATCTGGGTCAGGTTTGGACACCGCATCATCACCGTCGTCCTCGCTTGAGTCATCATCATCGCTGCTGCTGCTACTGCTGCTACCGCTGCTGTCATCA
Source organism: Chlamydomonas asymmetrica (assembly GCA_001662385.1). Classification (NCBI taxonomy): domain Eukaryota; kingdom Viridiplantae; phylum Chlorophyta; class Chlorophyceae; order Chlamydomonadales; family Chlamydomonadaceae; genus Chlamydomonas; species Chlamydomonas asymmetrica. The sequence continues at coordinate 44,304 of BDDA01000086.1, forward strand.
CTGCTGTCGTCGCTGCTGGTACTGGATGTACTGGATGCGCCGCCATCCTGCTCGTTGTCCCCAGATGCTGCTGGCGGGGCGTTAACGACGCTGGAAAGGGGGCGTGCGCTGCCGCCGCCGCCGCCGTCTCTGCCGCTGCCGCCGCCTGAAGCGCCAGTGCTGCTGCCGCCGCCTGCTTCAGAAACCACCGCCGCGACCACAGCGTTTCCAGCAGCGGTCGAGCTGCGTGTGACCAAGAAGTCTGAGGTCGGGGCTCCGCGTGCATGGCTGCCACCAGTGCGGTCAGGAAACTGCATAGAGCGTGGCACAGCCGGCGTGTCGGAGACCGCTTGCTCATCCTCTCGTGCCCGCAGCCACTGCAATCGCCTGGTTTGATGCTGCAAGCGCAGCGCCTCGACATCAGCAGCCCCACCACCCATGCTGGGCACCTCCTCCCTGCCGTCACGCGTGCTGGGCGGGTCAGCGGTACGGGCGCTACGCGTGGCCCTGCTCAGTACAAGGATGGCGGTACCAGGCGGTACAAGCAGTACTTTGTGCAACCCGCGAGCGCCGGCGCGGCCGCTGGCGCCCCCGGTCCCTCCGCCACCTGCCTTGGCGAGGGTGGATAGCGCGTGCAAGCCGGGGGCGTCGCGGCACGCGCGCACAATGACGTCGCCGCCCGGGCCGCCATCCCCACCGGTGGCGTTGAGGTGTCGGCCTGCACACGACCGTTACGCATATGCACACGCGCAAGCTAGGAAGACAAGGTGTGCAACCTATGTGATGGTTCCTGGAAGGGAGCTGCTCAGTTCCGTGAAGACGCCGCTGGCACACGTGCTGAGAAAAGGCATCCACTGTGAGAATGCACGCGTTGGTGCTGGAATGCACCGCACACGTGTAGGGGCGATGCATATTACTCGGGGCTCACAGAGTGCATGCGCCCAGCATTCCGGGGGTGAAATTGCATGAATGCATGTGGTATGCGCATGCCCGCCATGTGCACAGGCTCACAGGTGCTGATGGTGGGTATGTTAGAACTGAGCGGCGAAGCTTGCCAGCGCACGAGGGGTCGCTTGTACGCAGCCGCGGGCGTATATGTACGCATGGATGCATGCTAATTGATGATAGGCAAACATGCACTGTGCACAGGGCCGTAGGGGTACAAAACTCGCTGGGCGACGCGCTCTCACCCCTGCCTCCAACTTCGTATGACGTCCTGCCTCGCCCGCCATGGCCTGCCACCGCAAGCACCTGTAGCTCGTCCACGAAAGGAACCTTCTGGCTCAGTGGAGGCTTGGACGTCCTATAGGCTGCCCGTGCTGCTCTCCGCTGCTCCCAGGCTGGGCTTCGCTGGTCTGTCGGTTCCGCCTGCCGCGATGGCAGCGCGTGTGTTCCGGGGCGGTCGCCTGCCGTGCTGGCAAAGCTAGCATATTGCTGGCCGTTCTGTGCTCTCGCAAACCCTGATAATCCAGAAGGCTCAAAGATGACTTGGAGCACATAACGGCCAGCAACATACAGACCGGCGCTTTGATTGTCATGCAGGGCGTTGTGTTGTGACCTTCGTGCTATGTGAGTGCGACAGATGAGGCCTAGGGTGGCAGCCCCAACAGTTGTCAAAGCGTTGAAGGCTAGCATCCGATCTACAAGCCAAGTGTCACGGCGTAGAAGGCGAACGCATGAACTGTGCACATCTGGCACCGGTTTACAGCTGCCAGTGTTAATAAGAGGAGCGTCACACAGAAGTTGCACGCAAACTCTGCATTGCCTTACACGGCATGCATGCTCTGGGTCAAGAGTGGCAAGTGTGAGAAGGGATTTGCTATGCGCCCGCTGACGGGGATTCGCAGAAGCGCCAAATGCCGCACATACACAGCACGCACATGATAGCAAGGCGTGCATTGCATACGAACCCTTCAACAACATCTAGGTATTCTGGGTCTTGATTGCAAAGCGCGTAGCAGAAAGAACTGGTAGGCTTGGATTTCATTCGTTGGCGCGGTTGACAGTCCGTAGCAGTGCAGTTTGTCCGGTGCCAACACTCCAATAGCATTTCTATACGTTTCTCATCCCGCAGTTGCTACAAAACGCAAACAAGCATAGTTCAGTGGGGACGCCTACTCCGCCATGGGGCAGCTCAAGCGTCGCCGCCCTGCGACAGCCTTGCGGACTGACCAGGTATGTCCGCACTGCCTGTGCTGTCATAAGCAGTACACACTAGCGTTGTGGCACTAGCGTTGTGGCACTGATGTTGCATCGGCAGCGAGCATCTCTATCTCACGGTGCTTGCTTTGCGCATCACCGATCGGTTGCTGCTGCCGCAGCCCCCGACCATAAACACTCTGGCAAAGCGCTGCAACGGCAGCAGCATGATATCCTGCTGTGCGCGCACGACTGTGTGTGCATGCCACAGGCTTGTGCTTGCGCTTGCCACATACATGTTAACCAATGCTTTCGGGTGTGGTTCGCGTTGCCGTTCGCAGATGCTCCTTGCCCTTTCAAACTTAAAGCTCACAGCCCTCTTGCGTCACAATGCGATATGGCTAGCGGTGAAGCCCGAACTTGCAGAGCTGCTGGACCAGTGCTGCACAGGACAGGTGCGCGGGCTGCTGAAAGGTTGAACCTTGCCATTCCCCGTCCTGCCGACGACCCTCTATGAATTATACACGTCATGTGCTTGAGCTCTGCAGACTTGCGTTACAAAAACTTGCTGCTCTGCTGTGTTGACTGCAGCTTGATGGTGGACCGGAAACGGCACAGGAGGTGGCCAGCATTCTCGCGGCAGTCATGCCGTCCACGCAGGTGCCGCTCCCAGCGGTCGAGGCGACCGCCCTGCCCACGTATGGGGCGCCTGCCGATGGCGGCGTACTGGAGCCGCCAGCTGTCACAGACAGCAGCCCTGGCCTGGACGCTCCGGTGCCACAGGCAGACGCTGTCTGTGCGCAGTCCACGGCAGCAGAGGCACAGAACGCAGTGGCGGGCAGCGGCAAGCATACTCCAGCAGACGCTATGGGTAGCCCAGGCGACAGTGCCACCAAACACCAACCATATCCCTCCCTGCAGCAAGGGAACCCAGTGGACACCATCCTCCCACAGCTCCGTTTGAGTGATGACCTAAACCCAGCTACTGGCGCTGGCACTAGCTCCGAGACCCGGCTACAGCCTGAACAAACGCTACAGCCAGCACCAGGCGGGACCCCAGCACCTGCGGACACCGCTGCAGAGGCCGCTGCTGCTGCTGCAGCTAATGGTGGCGGCAGGGGGCACAGGGGTGGGCGCGGGGGTGGCGGAGGGAGGGGCGGCGGCAGGCGGGGGCGGGGGAGAGGTGGGCGCGGTGGCTCGCATGCTAACGGCACCAAGATCCCTGCGCTGGATGGCCTGTCGCTGGCTGCGGTACGGCTCACCCTGGAGGAGTCGTTCTTCCTGCACTATGTGTTGGATTGCCTCCAGGTGCGTGTGTGTGTGTGGTGCTGGCGCCAGCGCATCGGCTGCCCAAGCATTTCTCGTGACGCAAAAACTATCTGCTCAGGCTGCACAGTTCTTGTTCCAGGTTTGGGGTCGCATGCGGATTATGTCATGAATCCAAGATGTTACAGGTGTGCTGCACCGATTCGTTGCATGCATGTGCTTGCCGTTTTCCTGGGGCGGGCTGCAGTGTGCTGGTTTTGCAGGTCAGCTTTGGCCATTTGTCAGCTTGGGCAGCACACCGCATTGTACAATCCTGCGCACAGTGTTGTGTTAGCATGCACACTGCAGTTGGCCACGCGCTCTTGCGCACGCACTTCACAGCGGGGTGCCTGTTCCCAATGCGTGGCCTGGCACATCAGGTGTACACCCAAGCAGAGCCTGAAGCAGGTGGCAACGCTACAGCAGACCCAGATGGCAGCGCGTGTGAGGCTGTGCCCCTGCACCAGCTGACAACTCAGGTGTGGGGGTTTAATCTTGACCCAATGTGCTAATAGCCGACGCTCCGGAACCAAGCTGATGCAGACGTCGGCTTAAAGTGCGTGTGTGCGTGCATACGTGTGGGTGGGGGTATGGCGTGGGTGGGTGGGTGGGCGGGTGTGTCAGGAGACATGCTTGCGGCGCCTTGGAGAGAAGTTCAACGTTCGTGCGTTTGTGTGTTTGCAAGCGAGCGGCCGGCTGGTGTGGTGCTCACCATGCGCAGGAGCTGTGGCAGCATTGCCGCCGCATTCGGGACAACTTCGTGACGTCCTATGTCGCGTACCACCACCTCAAATCTAAGGCAAGGCATAAGACCGAGCGCATGCGTCCATGGCAAGGCACAATCAGAGCGCGTGCATTCATGACTTGGCAGCATCAAGCGCAGAATGCACAGCCGATGTCGTGGGAGGGGCTGATGGCCAAGAGCTGCCACGCGACCAGCATGCTGCGTGTATGTGCAAGCACCCGCTTTGTTGCGTGACCGCATCGCCCTAGCCCCAGAGCTGGGTTGAAAAGCGTTCTACAGCCTTATTGATCCCTGATTGATCCCCTTATTGATCCCCCCCTCCCCCCCTACTCTCTCCCATGCATACGTGCCTTCTCTGAACCCCTCTCGAGGGCGGCCTTGGGCCTCTGGCTAGCCGGCCGAGTGTAAACAACAACATATTGATGCCCATGCGGCGAGGCCCACCCTGTTGGTCCTCCGCACGCCTTGACTGGCCGCTGATGGTTCATTTTGCGTATGCCTGTGCGTGCTGCTCATGTCCTGCTCATGTCCTGCACGCTCAGGGCTGGCTGCCTCGCTCCGGCTTGCTGTACGGCGTCGACTTCGTGTTGTACCAGATGCACCCTGCCGCGGTACACAGCGACTACGGCGTCATGGTACTGCCCATGCAGGTACCGTACTGTGTTTTAGTATTGAGTGTGCCGTGTCACCGTGTGCATGCTTGGCGTGGAGGGCAGGACGAGGGGCAGACCCAACACCGGGCAGTCCATGCTGGCAGCGGTTTTGGCAGCTCCCGACTATACGCTCATTGTCCCATGTTTGTACCCTGCCCTGCTGCGCTTGGGGTTCTTGCCATTGCGCACGCTGAACAGTTTTGCCTGGCGATCCTTGCCCACCTGCCTGCATGGCCTGGCGTATGCATTAGGTCGCAAATGGGCCGCTCAGGTGCGCTGGCTGCCTTGGTGATTTTGCACCTCTACAGGGCGCACACAAGCTGGAACCCGGCTGGCTTGACATCCAGATCACCAACCGCCTCATCAACCAGGTGTGGAGCTGTGAACTATGCCCTGACCGTGCCTATGTTTTCATATGGGAATGTCTGGTGCATTCAGCAATCATGACCTGCTCGCTCTTGATGCACTTGCGGGGTGCACACATACTGTTGTTGCAGGTCTGCAAGAAGCTCATCCTGCTGTTCGTCTGTGAAGACAACCCAGACGACGACCAGCAGCAGCACCTGCAGCAAAAGGATCCTCACAGCACGCCCGAGTGCTTGGAACGTTTCCAAGTAAGTCTCAATGCCACGTGAATGGCAGCAAGCCTTCGTATGAGGTACAGGCAAGGCCATACACGACAGCAGCACTTGCATGCCACCGTTTGGCTGTCAGGATGGTGTATTCCATATTTCCATGTCCCCAATGTGCATGCTCATCACCAACAGTGCTGGTGTATTGATTGCCTGCATGCTCTGCAATCACACTCGGGTCACGCAGTACATGCCACCACTCCGCTGCCGCCCTCCACACACCTTTCCCCTTTCTCCTCTGACCACATGACGGACACTGACAGGTAGAGGAGCGATTGATGCGCCGCTGGGTGCCCGACGCCACACGCGACTAGCAGAGCACGCCTTCGCGGAGCTCAGCTCACACACAAAGGCGCACACACGCACTTTCCCTAACACTGGCTGCTGCAATCGCAGCCAATCCGCCCTCCCACCCATGCACGCCTAGCGTGCGAATGTGTGCGCGCGCATGCATGTACACAGAGCAAGCGAGGCATGCTGCGTGGGAGGTTCATTCGTTGCGGGTAATGTGGCGACGCACATGGAGCGCCTGCGTTGCAGCATTACAAGGCAATGCAATGCGCGCATGGCTATGCATGCGCGGTCACCCGCCAAGCGCTGGAGCATTGTTGCAGCAGCATGTCGTCGTTGGAGCTGCGAGACGGGTGTTGTCCTGCATGCCTTTGCTCACCGCATCTGTCCTAAGGAGCTTATTACAGAGTTCCGCAGTTGTTCCTTTTCACATCGCCAAAGAAGTCGCATGAATGCCTGTTCACGTCAACCATCACGGTCATCCATCGCCTGACGTGAATAAGGCTGGAATGGGTGTTACAGACACGGCTGATCTATGCACAATGCCATGCGGTGGCAGCGTGCGGTGCGCGTTTATTTCGTAGTAATGCATACCGGTATAACTGCCGCTCAAGTCATTGCATGCGTGTCGCTCCAGTTATACCGCTCGAATCATGCTCGAAACGATGCTTTGTCCCCCCGAAGTCAGTGCACGGATCATCCTACCGTCAGGAATCCAGTTCAGGCAAGGCATACCCGCGACTCAGTTCAGGCAGGACATAACTGCGACACACTCACAAACACACTGCATGCATCGCTCACTGGTGCTCACTTGCTCTCGTTGACGCGAAATAATCGGATCCAGCCATTAACGCTCATTTCTCACTCTCTTCAGTGGCTCAACATCGCTCGAGCACAATACGGCGCGCTAAGTGAATTCCGGGCACACCAATCAGCACAGTGCTGGTGATGACACGCCACGGAATATGCCACACAGACCGCCAGCCCTGACAATGACCCCTCCAACAACTCTCATGCAGTTATGCATACACCGCTCACAGCCACTGAGTTCAGTGTCATAACGAAGCACACACGTTTAAGCACACCAGTGGTACAATCAGCGCCAGGACACACAATGTCTTGTGTCAGGCGCGTGGACTGCACCCAGGGAATGCCCGCATACAGGCAAGTGCTGCGCAGTTGGCATGCCTCACCGTTTTGCAGCATGCAAAGCACAATCCAGCCAAAAAACCACCCAGGACCAGCAAAAGGAGTGCTGCAAACGGACATGTGCAGGCAAGGTACAACCTAGTGCTCATTCGTGCAGATTCACATTGAAGCTCGATTGCTGAATCGTGAAGGACTCGGGTTACCGAAGTTTCTCTATGCAGCAAGCTGTTCAGTCTTAGCAAGCGCTGCATGTGGCATCGTCACCGCGGGATGAGCAAAGACCGTTGCGACTTTCTGGCAGTGGCAAGCGGCTTGACAGCACCTACCACACACAGGCATAACAAATAACCGCACAGTTCTGCTACGATAAACAGCTACGAGTCCCTCGGAGGCTGCGCAGCGCGCTTGCCGCTGCCGTTTGCTGGCAGGGTGCCAGTGGCGGGCGGGGCAGAGACGGCAGCCACAACGGCGGAGACGGCCTGCTGCGTGCCTGGCGCCGGTGGCCCTGCGCCCGGAGGGGGCGGCAAGGTCCGCCGTGGCACGGGCAGCTGGCCTGCAGAAGCACACAACCACACAACAAACCCATAAGTTACTAGAACTGCTGACGCCATGCAAAGGACCATGATGCAGGCGTTCGATGGCCTCCGTGCCTCCGTTCCCAACTGAACTGATGGGTGGAATTAAATCAAACCTGATCAAGTAATACTACCGGTTCATTACTTGGCCAATAAGGCCATTCATGGATGTCTGCGATGGTCCATGTCGATGCACGGGGAGGCATGTTGGTGCGTCAGAGAGTGATGGCTGTACCCTGCATGAATGGACACATGCTGGTATGCTGATAAAAGATACAGTGGATCTGCCTTCCCTCCTCCGCATGGCATGCACGAGTGTATGAAGTATGAACTATGAATAATGCACATGGTGTGCAAAGGATAGGCGGCGGGCGGGAGACATGCGTTTGAGGGACAGGTAAGTGACACCCAAAGGGAGATGCAGGGTACGTGACAGTCACACGGTGTGTAGGCAACTACGCAAGGGTTACGTCGTGCAATAACAGATCCGCAGTGAGTGGAAGCCGCCACACAGATAGCGATCATGCACCCTGCCAACTGGCCGGGCGGCATGCTGAACCGATCCAGTACACGCACCTTGATGCTTGAACGCCAGCCATGGCAGGGGCGGTGAGTCCATGATTGTCTTGCCCTTACCCACCACCAGGCGGGGTCCCAGCACATAGCCAAGCGCAGCACCCGCTAGGAGGCCCCCGACATGCCCCCTGCACACCACACCAGCACACGGCACACACACACACGCACACATGTCAAAGTCACTGGCATCACGCAAAACCAGAACCGCTGGCTCCTGCAGCGGATGGCTTGAATGCCCCCCCCCCCCCCCCCCCCCCCCCCCCCCCCCCCCCCCCC
>BDDA01000086.1:60129-73606 GCA_001662385.1 Chlamydomonas asymmetrica
GGTAGTGTGAATTACGCATGCTGGGCAGGATGTAAGCAGGTATAGGCAAATATATTGTTGGACAGAACAGGGGAAGAGGTAGGATGCCAGTAGCGCTCTTGGGACTGATCAGCTACGGGGGTTAGCTGACTTGCCATAGTGCTGCATGTGGTGCATTGCATGCTCCTGTGTGCACGTCATGTGCTTGGCATGCCTGTTGGCCGCATGACACCAAATGCCTGTACTGCACACCACATGCTGCATCACATGGCCCAAACCCCGTTTGGATTGATTGCCACCGGAGACGCTCCTTTCTGGTGGGTCGCATGCCGATGTGCGCACCGTGACGGCCTGCCATACAGCAGCAGCAGACCCTATCACAGCCCGTGGAGTGCCTTCTGCGGCATAAAGCCCCCATTGACAGCCTTTTCCCTGTGTGGCGTGCTTGCCGAGGTTCGCAAAACCCTGCTCGTAACGCCCTGCTGGCACTCGTGCGGCCGCTGTCGTCTTGCATTCAACCGCCTCGCCATGCTCTTGATCGCCTGTACCTGTACGCCTGTGCTCACGCCTGCATGTACATGTTTGTATGTGTGTCACTTGCTGGTGCGCCCCGCTGCGCCGCTCATGTGTTGTGGGGGCGATGCAGGCCAGGCGATTGCCGCCGTGGTCTAGCTCTGCCCCAGGGCGGTGCTGCGGGCGCCGGTAGCGTTGGCCCCCCGTGGTGCCGCCGGTTGCCCGTGTAGCCGCTGCCTCCTGCATAGGGACCTGCGCCTCACCTGCCCGCTCTGCCTGCCTGTTTGCTCCTGCCACGCATGTGTCTGTCGGTCCCCCTGCTCCCAACTCCGCCCGGTCTCTGACGCTTTCGTTTTTTTGGCGCCCCGTCGTCGTCTTCACACAATGACAACCACCTCGCAATGGGTACTGTCTACAATTGGAAACCAATGGCATTGACGCGTCTTGGGGGGTGAAGGGATCGAGCCAAGGAGCGTGATCGTGAGCGGGACCGCCAGAGCGGCGCGGAGCTCGAGCGGCGGCGTGCGATGCGCGCCGACCTTGAAACGCCCGACTCTGATGAGGACCGGGAGCCCTGGGAGCGACGCAGCCTGCGCACCAGGTGGGGAAAGGGGATTTGGCAGTCGTTGCAGACGGGGAAAGGGGATTGGTCAGTCATCGCAGATGGGGAAAGGACGCCTGGGCGCATGTATGGCACGTCCGCATGTGCTGTGGCAGGCAGCAAGCAGGGCAGGAAGTGCTAATCTGAGCAAGCGGCCGCAACTTGTACTGGTGGCGTGCGAACGGGTGCTAGCTCTGAACATGACAATGCAATGCGGTACACTTATTCACGTATCATCAAGGCAGGAACCCCATCACATGCGATTTATCAGCAACCAGCAGCACTGAGTGCATGCACCTTGCATGCCATCCACACATGCGCCGGCCCACGCGAAGTGAGGGGACGGCACGTGCGCTCACCACCTCCTGCTGCATGTTGCCATCATGTATGTGTGCAGCCGCCGTGCCGCCGAGCGCCGCAAGCGGCGGCAAGCCGAGGATGCGGAGGATGACCTCGACCGGCAGCGCGAGGCGCGGGAGACGGAGGTCGCTGCGCGCAGGGCAGCGGAGGCCGCAGCGGCCGCCGCCATGGCGGTGGGCCTGCCGCTGCCGCCTGAAGGCACACCGGGCCCCGCCGGTAGCTCCGTGGTGCGTTCGGCCGCATGGCTTGTTGAGCACTAGGCCCTTCTGCGCTACGTGTGCAGCACAGTGTTCAACATGCAGCACAGTGCGCAGGATCGTGTTACGAATGCAGTATACAGGCAGCTGCGTAGTGCATTTCGGCCGGGCATGCGTTCGTCCCTGCATGACTTATGACTGTCATGAGTTTTTGAGCAGGAGGCCCTTTGCGCACAGGGCATGCACGTTGCAGCCGTTGGCCCTACCGTAGTGTGCAGGCATAAGGCTGCCGTGGCGGCGCTTGTGAGGCGAGCAGCCTGCGTGTTTAGGGGCGCAGCGCACAGCGACATCACGCGTGCGCGTGCGGTCTATGCAGCGGCCAATCACAAAGTCATGCCCAATCATGGCTGCTCTGCGTGCGCCAGCTTAGGTGTTCGCTCTGCGCCTGGTTACCTCCGTACAGGTCGCCAACACACACTGACCGCCTGTCTTTGCAGTTTGCATGCTGTTGGAAACAGCAATCGATTCCTGGTTAGATTCCTGGTAGTGATCGTGATAGTGTGTTGGGCTGTGCTGGGTGACAGGTGGATGGCGTGAAGCAGGAGCCAGACGTGGACCCCAACGACCCCATCTACCAGGTGAGAGGATTAGCTATTTACAGCTGGTGGCTGCCACTGACTGCCACTGATCGCATGAATGCAAGGATCACGCGAGAGTGCCGCTGTCAGCCACCAGCACCGTGTGCCTGGCGGCAGCGCCAGCACTGGGAGCTCTGGGTCACGTTCGGTATGCACTGGTAGCCTGGGTAGTGGGTACTCAAAGCCGTTGAAATCGACAGACGGGCAGGCTGAGGGTGTGTGTACAGCACACCCATGTACGCATAGAGGCTTGCAGGCTGTGTGTCCAGCGTGTCGTGCGGGTGCTGAGTTGGGTGCGGCAAGGCGTTCGCACCGCTGCCACGGTCGAGCTCATTGGTTGCCTGCCGCGTGTATGACCGTGCATGCTGACCTCGTTGCCAGTTGGACGTTTTCACTGGGTTTCTAATCCTGCGTTTGTAGCCAAGCTACTGAGTTGGGCCACTCAACTCCACGCTGAGCTGCTTGCATAGGTGCGTGCATAAGTCAGCATGCGGGAACGCACACGCTGAATACGCAATGTATGCGTGAATGCGTGCGCTGCAGGCCATGCTGGCCGCGGCACGCGCGCCCGCCGCCGCTGCGCCGCTGCTGCAGCCGCACCACCAAGCCATCGCGCGGCACGCGGCGGTGAAGCAGGAGCTTAAACAGGAGCGGGGCGGAGAATCACCGTCGCAGCAGCCTTCCGGGCCCGCACCGCAGCCACAGGGGCAGTCGCAGTCGCAGCAGGGTGGCGGCGGTGGTGGTAGCGGCCGCTCCTCTGCACCCGGCGGCAAGCGCGCTGCGGTGATGGCGATGTTTGGCGAGGAGGAGGAGGAGACGCACAAACGCAAGCTGGTGAGAGCCAAGCGAAGCATGCATTTACGTTCCACCGCATGAGCCATTCAAGTCAGCGTGTGCAGCGAGGGTCCATTTGCACCAGTTGACATATGAGCATGTTGCTGTTTCGGGAACCTGCACTATCCTCTTTGATTGCAGTGGGTGTCAGCGTCAGCCTCGGAAAGCACCCTGTCGCATGGTTCTGGGCGCCTTGCCGTGCACTGACTGCATCCTTGTTCAGTGTGAGTTCGGTCGCTGCCCCCTCACCTGGCTTACATGGTGTACTGGATGCGCAGAAGCCCATCCAGTACTCTGAGGAGGAGATGCTGTCAGTCCAGGAAGGGTACGGGCAGGGGCAACCGCAGCCTGGTCCACCACCCGGGCCGTCACAACCGCACCAGCCGGCACACGCGGTCCTGCCGCCTGCGGCAGTTGCGCGGGACCCCAAGGCGGCGTTGAAGGCCATGATGGACTCCATACCCACCAGCAAAGACCAGGTGCGTGACTGGCGCGGGATGGTTTGCCGGCACGCGACTGGAGGGTGCTGCATAGCGGCATACGCCTCTTACACTTTCTTCCCGTTAATCCCGTTGTGCAGTTGCCGGGTGGCAGTGGTGATGGTGTTTGTCCCTGGCAAGGGCCCCTGGCCATACGGAACCAGTCATGGGCACCGCGTGCCCCGTACATCTGTGCCCACGCTGGAGCCTCCGCACATGCAACCACTGTGAAAGCACTAACTGAACACATTGGTGCGGCAGCACACTTGACTTGGTTTTTGGTGCTTGTGGCGAGTGCTTATCCGCGGTGTAGGTTTTGCACTTTTGCCTATTCGACTAGTGGCGTGCTAGGCAGTGGACACGCGCAGCACACTCGTTCCTCACTAGGGTGCCTGCTTGTCACGCTTTCCTGGCACCAGGTCTTCCAGTATACCATCAAGTGGGAGCATTATGACCCCACAGCAGTTGGCGACAAAGTGAAGGTGAGGACTGTTTGTGACGGCCGCGACCCTTGGGCCCGCATAAAACGTGCAAGTGTGCAAATGTGCACGCCTGTGTTCTGTCCTGTCGAAACAACTGTTGTGTGGTTTGGGCGACTTTGCAGAACTGGGTTGGCCTCAAGGTGAAGGAGCTGTTGGGCGTGCCGGAGCCCACCTTGGTGGACTATGTGGTGAAGCTGTTGAGCCAGAGGTGCGACCCCTTTTGCTTGTACGGTTTTTAGTGTCGATAACGCTCCGCACACCCATACAAGTGTACACCGCATGTTCAGTTGCATCAGCAACCCCGTCAGCACTTCCGCGTGTCTTCTGGCATGTGACACAGGCCACGTTAGCGTCACAGCTTTGGTGGTTGTGGTGCTGTGCATTTGTTATGTGGTTGCAGGTGCACTCCCGAAAACCTGTTTGCTGAGCTGAACCCCGTGCTGGACAACGACACCGAGACGTTCATTATCAAGCTCTACCGCATGATCATCTATGAGACGGAGAAAGCTGCTATGCAGCTGTAAGCAGAGCCTGTGTTTGACTACAGTGCTTCGGCCTTGCGTGAAGCATGCACCTTGTTGGCTCGTCCACAGGTTGCATAGTGCCAACCGCGAGATTACACAAGACGTTGTGTAAAACGACATATTCATGAGCTTGTGTGTGAGCAAGCCAAGACCTTTGAAGCCGCTGGGTTTCAAGCCAAGCAAGAAGCAGCACGGGGCCAAGGAGTGCACTGTGACGAAGTATGCAAGATCAAGGCACGATGCCAACCCAAGTGCAGGCGCCATAGGGCAACACTGCAACAAAATTTTGCATATGCATAACGAAAATGCACCCATTGCTATGCTTCATTGCAGGCATAGCACAGTTCAAATGGAGTTCAATGCCATATGTGCAGGTGGTGCAGCACTTGCACGCTGCTGGATGGCGAGTCCGCAAGACCAAGACATTCCAATAACTTGAAGCATGCCCTTGCAGGTTGATCTGCAGGATCACTCAGGAGCCCAGCGTAAGCTCATTGCGTCCGAATACCCAACCCGCACACATGCAAGCCGGCAATTGCTGAAGCACCTGTCACATTATGCTGCAGCAAGGCTTCCCCTCCCCAAGGTCGTCCATTTCAGAGTCCGCGTGTTCACTGCAAGGAGTCCGAAGAGCAGCAGGGTAACACGTGTGGGAAGAGCATACAACGTCAATGCCTGAGAGCTGTAGGAGCCCTGTGCCGTGCGGCTCAGCTCAGAGCTACTGCACACAACACCGCTGCCACAAGCACTGCACACTTTGATCCAAGCAAGCAAACACTTGAGTCGCTCTTGCCATGCGTTACCCAGTGTAGGCGTGCCCGCCGCCAGAACATGCACGCTCAGCACAGCAGTCTATCCCCAGAGCTTCCGTACCTGGGTTCAAACTCTACAACCTGGGCTAGCTCTCTCCCGTGGAAGTCCTGCCAGGAAATGTTCCGCTTGTACTGTGAGGGCTGCTGACCCGATGATGTTGGCTTGAGAATGGACTTTGAAGGCACAGACTCCAGCCGAGGCCGCGCGGGATTCGACAACTGCGACTCAAGCGTTCCATTCTCAGCGAGAGGCGGGGGGTCTACGCTGAGGACCGGCTGTAGTGGGGCAGGTTCCGTTGATGGACTCGGTCCTTGCATACCAACAGCATACTTGGTTTTCTTTGGGTTGGCTAAAGCGGGTAAACTCGTATGTCAGCGTCCCCCATCAGCGCTATGCGCGATTGCCCTTCGCGGGGGTGACAAGGTCAAGAGGGACAACAGTTGTGAACACAAGAGCCAGAAAGCTAGAAAGAAAGGCAAGAGCGGTGTATCTGAACAGGTAGGAAACCAGAAGTGTCGTGTCTAGTAACTATAAGGGCAGGGCTTGTCTAGGGTAGGTCACCTCCCACATTTTGGGGACCGCTGTCTAATGCTCTGCACTTGGTGACACCGCGCCCGCGGTGCATTTGCGCCCAAATGCCTTATGTCAGAACACACAAATCCATGCGAGGCCAACATGGGCACCACATCACGGCATTTATGCTGATGTTGCAGCATAGCGGTGAGCATAGTAGCCGAGGCCTTTCCGCCTGAACAGCGGTTGGCGGTCGCTGCGGTTATGCTGTGTGTTGACTGCACGGCCACGCATAGGCACCAAGCAGCTGCACATACATCATTGGCATAGTTTATTGCATTGCCTTATTCGTTAGCACGACAGTAGGACTCAGGATTGGTTTTGGTCTGCCGGGTGTTGGGGGGGAAATCCCTAAATCCCCACCCCCCTCCATGATTGCGCATGGCTGGGCAGATCATGCACTCCATGGTGAGCTTTGTGGCATTGTGGGCCACACAGGTATCACTGCAAATGTACATTTGGCTGCATGTGGTTGCCCTCCCCACTTTTCCGGGGAGGTCAACGTTTCAACGTTTTGACCAACCCTGAGCTTGTTGACCCCGGCTGTGAGGACAGACAAACCTCTTCCTCATCTGAATGTTGCTGTCACCGTGTGTTTTCCTCGAAACCTTCCCTGAAGCATATCACTGTGGTCCCTCCCAATCACGCTTTGTCGAGCCAGAATGTGGACGGATACGCCGTATACGGGCCAAGCACATAACTTCGTGGTCCTGCCCGGAACTGGTGCAGGTACGTGCTTTACAACGCAGGATCAGCTGGCATCAATGGGCTATCGTTTTATACTTTTATGGTATCTCAGCACTTTACGGTGCCGCTCAACTGGCGCACGCTCAGCAGAACGTCAGCTCCTCGCTCCTGCAGCTGAAGTGCTGAAGTGTCTACATGTGAAAACATGCTGGAACAGGGCAACATGTTCAGCCGTGCTGGCTTTGCACGCAGAACCTGCGTGGTGCTGCACGCACTGTGTTACCTAATCTGCGCAACTCGTCGTCACAGTACTGAGGTTGACCAGCGAGTCTCACCATGGCTCTAGAACTGAGCCGTTGTAGTATACCAGTGCAGCACACCTCCCTTGATCAAAGACGATGCCACTCACAGCACAGGATGCGTGCACGCGGATATGCTTTCGCGAGTGTGACTGCCAGCATTTGAGACTGGAGTGCGCCTGAGAACTGTCAAACAACTGCATGAACGGCACAACACGTGAATATGTGTGCACACACTCGCTGTGCGACTCCCCTGCTTGTCTGCCTTTTGTGGTCGTGCTTTGGTCTCGGTTTTTTGCGCCAACACGCGCTGAAGCGCACCGAGCAATGTCACACTGGACACTGCAGGTGCACTCGCGAGCCGCTGAGTGGTGCCTGGCCTGGTACACCTGCAGGCACCCCTCTGCGTGATCAAGCGTGTTTTCGCAGAACATGGGGTGGAGAGCAACCAGCGCTTATGCAGCGACTTGACGCGGGGTTGATCGACTGATTACTTAATTTCATGCTGGTGGCCTTGCAGGCCATTAGGGTTAGCATAGGGTTGGTGCATGTGCATCAAGTACGCATGCAACACCCTTGCAGCAATGCCTGTGGCAGGGCGAGCGAACGCCGGCACTGCCATAAGCGAGGAACGTAAGCAACGCACGATGCAGCATAATCCGACCTCACCGTCATACTGCATACCAAATGCCTTGCTCGCATCACAGCATTACGCATGGCTGTGAAGCTCATCAGTCATTACGCACGTCAACTGTGTTGCT
Organism: Chlamydomonas asymmetrica; assembly: GCA_001662385.1. Lineage (NCBI taxonomy): Eukaryota > Viridiplantae > Chlorophyta > Chlorophyceae > Chlamydomonadales > Chlamydomonadaceae > Chlamydomonas > Chlamydomonas asymmetrica. Next base: position 67,870 of record BDDA01000086.1, read on the forward strand.
CTCAACCACCACCATGGTGTGCAAGAGGTAAGGCTGGGGAGTAATGCCTTCAGGAGGAGGCAAAGCACGCAAGGCACACACCTGAACGGGTGCGCAATGCGCCCGAGGCGAGCCGAACAATGCTCCAGGTACAGTCCTAGCACGCTGATTGCACCCCACTGGCGCAGCGCTGCAGTAATGTGCTTACGTGCAGCGTTGCATCAACATTCAAAGCGGTGCGGTGCAGAAAGAGTTGGTGGTGATGCGAGTCTCCTGCTGGCAACAGGCGGGGTTCGCAATGTTTTGCGCCAAACCATCCCATCAGTGGATGAGCAGGTGGATGAGCTGGTGCCCAAAACGTCTTTTCAGACGATGGTGTCTCACAGTTATGTTGCCGTCACACAACGTTGAGTTCCCGTACTGAGTTTCCCTGTACAACAACACCGCTTGTCTGCAACCAGCCGGTCATGGCAGATATGCTGCCGGTCAACACATAGCACGTAATGACATGGACACATGAATGCTTGGGAGGCGCGCTCACTCACAGACGCTCGAGTGCCACCAGCACGTGGCACGCCTGCTGGGCGCAGTTGTACTGATAGACGCTGAGCTCGAACCGTGCGCTGAACTGCTGGCTGGCCAGTGTGGCCACGCGTGCCAGCGGGAATAAACATACTTGAAACAGACACCAGGAACCAAATCAGGAGTTGACGTAAGCTGCGTGAGGCTTCAAACGTAAGCTAAATGCTGCGCGCTTCTTCGTTCAGCTAGCAGGTGGCGTAGTACCCGTCGTCATCGTCGTCGCTGGCCAGGAGCTTGGAGGCCTTGGCGCCGCCGCGCTTGGAGGCGGAGGAGCTCCGCTCACTGCCCACCGGCGTGGCCAGGCCAGGCAGCCCGCTCCCGCTGCCCTCGCCCAAGTCGTCGTCCTTGGCGCTGGTGCTCTGCGCGTGTGCGTGAGTTGATAGGCAATATAACGGCACGCACGGTACCAAGGTGAGCACCTATGGCAATCTACATTACACGAGCCGCACGCGAGCCAGCTAGTTGCATGCGGTGTGTGAGGATATGCACGCAGGCGTCGCGCTGCAGGAGAGCATAGCCGGGTAAAAACGGGCCGCACGGCGGTTGCTGAGCGCTGGCGGGTGTAAGCGGGCAGGCACTGGCGGCATGCAGCATGCAGGGCGCGGCGAGGCATAACACGGTGTGCCCAGGCGCACAGTATGTATGTGCACATCACTGACTGGGCTGCTGCTGCTGCTGCTGAGGGAGGCGCTAGGCGGACCCTGTGCTGTCTCAGCCTGCCGTACCGGCAGTGCCGGTACGGTGAATACCCGCAGCGACCACAGCAATTGAGGAAGGCAGGAACTGAGGAAGGCTTTCATGCGCCTATCCTCATGTAGGAGGCTGCAGACACGGCAACATTATGACAGCAGGTCCCCTGCCTGCTGCCTGCTGCCACACGCTGCATGGTGCCAGACGCTCCCTGCTACCCTGACCATGCTACGCATCGGGATTACCCTCGTGCTGAGCCAAAGGTGCATGCACTCAAAACCATGAACACTACACATGTCTTAGCACCTACGCGTTGCTGCACCGCTGCTTTGCAACACGCGCGTTAAGCGCTCACTGCCAACACGTGTGCGTACGTGGCAGAGGCGCGCCTTGTCAGCGCGCCTTCGCATGCAAGGCCACCCAGGCACCGGAACAGTGGCAACCCGCGACATTTGAACTCGCACACGGCTTTGGCCCACACTTTGACCATGGGTGGCTGCAGCTCACCATCACGTATCCCGCGGGCACGTTGTAGAACGAGTCCTGCATGCACTCCTCCTTGGCGGCCGCCGGCCCCAGCATGCGGAAGTGCTTGAACGACAGCTCCACGTACACAGTCAGCATCAGCGGCACCTGCGCCACCACACACATGTGATGCAGCATGGGTCAGGCCGTCAGGTAGTGCGGAGCCCCCTGAGGGACAGCGTGGCAGCTGCTGGCCACACGCGTGCGGCACAAAGGGCGCGTGCGGGTCACAGGCAGGCAGGGAGGCATGGCAAGACACACGTGCCGGCCGGGATGCACCATCACATCATGAAGAACAAGCGGACCAACGCGTGATGGCGCTTCTGCAAGCGTGCCCACTGTCCCCCGCCTCTGCCGCCCACACGCTTCATGATGTGATGCTTTATTGATCGGCGTATATGTACCCAGGTATGCACCACCAGTGCTATAATCATATGGTGCCATAATCATATAGAATTGCATCACCCTCCACCCATAATCATATGGCGCGCAAACGCTGGCACTGCAGCCCAACACGAGGGTGTGGGGTGTTTGATGTGTGCATTATCAGCGCATGTCAGGTACCTGATTGGCTTCGTACCCAGCAGCCTGGCAGGCCGGGACCTAAGGGATCAAAGCGGCTTGGGCTGGTGGTGTCAAACACAGGACACACCAATCATGGTACGCACGATCGCAGCACCCACCTGGACCTTGACAGGGAACATCGCCATGTCGCCATACTGCGTCATGAAGCGCCCCACGCGCGCAATGACCTTGTTGGCCGTGCCTACCACCTCCAACAGAGGCAGCAGCTGCAGCAGCACCACACAAGGCCAGCATCAGCATCAGCACCAGCTGGCGACCCCACTGGTAACTACAGGGCAGTGGGCGCAGGTTAAATCACTAGCGGTACATGATTGGCTCGAAGGCGACATCCAGCTAACAAAGTGAAAGCTCAAATCAACCACAAAATGACTGGCATGAGCTCGGAACAGGGGGTGTTACGCACACCCTAGCGATCTGGCCACTTGCAGGCCAGATGCATGGCTTGCGCTGCCACGGAAACAACCCAGCGCGCGCCCCACGCTTGTCAATCCAACACGATACTAATATACTATACAACGCAGAGAGCAGACGCACGCCCAGCGCTGCCATTCCACGCATGGCTGTTGCACGGCAATGTGGCATTTAGGAAGCGATAGTGGTATCACTGTATCAGCGTTTGCGCATGGAGGAGTGAGTGTGATGCAGGTGTGCAGGCGCTGCTGCCTCTCACCTGGTGCAGGCTCAGCGGGAACTCCGTTGCCATCCAGCACCGCCCCGTCACGCGCCGTGCGCGCTTCGCGGCGCTGCCCGGCGGCCCGTACTTCGGCCCGGCAGCCGCCGCCGCCTCCTCCGCGCTCGGGCGCGGCGGCCAGTGGCGGTCGCGCATCAGCATCTGCCGCACCGTCGGCCGCACGCCGCCCGGCGGAAGAGACGTCGAGGAGCGATGCCGGCCGCCGGCACCGCTGCTGGCGGACGGTACGGCGGATCCCGTTCGCCGCCGCACGACCACCGCTGAAGAGGAAGTTGAGGGATCGTCCCCATCGTCGCTATCGTGGGCTGAGCCCGGGACCTCGGCCCCCCCGCTGCGCTTGATTTTCTCTAAGGGGTCGTCGCCGCGGCTGTGGCGCTTGGGCCGCCCGCTCCCGCTGGCCCCGGCCGGCCCGTCCTCCTCGTCCTCCTCATCAGCGTCATCGCTATCGGCGTCGGCGTCGAAATCCTCCACAGCTATCTGCGGGCTCCCGCTAGCGGCGCCCGCGGATGCACTGCGCTGGGGGCGCGTAGGAGTTTGGCTGGGGGTGGATTCAAAGACGTTCTTAGACTTGGCGGAGGAGGGTACGCGGACTATGACGGTTTGTGAGCCTCTGCTGCCGCCAGCAGCCTACGTGTCAGTGTGTCACACACAACGTAAACAACACTACCGTAGTGAGCAACTGAACCTTACGCGCACCCGCCAGCTGCAGTCAGTGGGTTGTCCCACTCACCCAATCGCCACAACCACCTACATAATCAACCAGCGTCGCTTCAGCCTCGAGATGCACTGTGCATCGTTTAAACCACTTCTTGAATGTGTTAAGGGTGCTTCGCATGGATCGGATCAGGGTCGGATCAGGATTCTTGCCAGTCGATCCAAATGCTTTACATTCACATGTGCATGGATCAGGTCATCAGGGTATGGCATCATCAGGCAAAGTGCAGCCGGATCCGGATCCGGATCCGACCATATGTGAATCACCCCTTAGTTTTCCTGACCTTATCGTCACGCGTCCCGGCCTCCTTGACGTCCTTGCTGCCCTCGCGCTTCTTCTTGTCCTTGAAGCTCCCTGGATTCAACGGGTTGATCGCGCGCTCCAGAACCACGTCGTCCTTGAGCTGCGCGGCAAGGTAGTCCTCAAAGGTCGACTCGGGAGAGAGCACGCTGGACCAGGGCTCCTTGAAGCGCGTCACAGCAATCATCTTGCCAGACGCCTCGTGCACCTGCGCACACGTGCACGCACACAGCCATCAGATCAGCCGAGTCACGTCGCACGCAAACTCTATCCTCATGCGCATACACACTGCACGGCCCCACGGAAAGCACATTGCATGGCCCCACGGGAACCAAATACACGCAAACGCCATCGTCAGGTGCAGTCTCTGTCCTTAGTCCTCACGCACATGCATATGCACACTGCACGGCCCCACGGAAAGCACATTGGATGGCCCCACGGGAATCAAATACACGCAAACGCCATCGTCAGGTGCAGTCTCTGTCCTCACGCATATGTATATCCATGCTGCACGGTCCCATGAGAGTCACACTGCATGGCCCCACTCTTCCTGACACACGCGCACAGCGTCTGCCAGGCTGACACATACACACGATCATGACATGCACACAATCAGACCTAACAGCGCTACCGACTGGCCCGCAGAGTCGGTTAATCTCTAATCAGGTGCCAGGTGCCAGAGGTGTATGTGATTGCCTGAGCGCATGCAGATGCCGGCAGGACTTGCAGGACCGTTTACAGCTGCAGCGTGCATACCGTAACTCGGGGCCACTGGTTCCAGACACTTTCAAGGTGCGCATGCAAACCATCAGCGCCATGTAGGCCTGTGGAACCCCATCATCAATGCAGGTGACATGGCCAGCTGGTATGTGTCAGGAAGAGGTATTGTGTGGTTGTTGCATGTGCAGTACAGGATCAGCACGTACCTTGCAGTTCCAGCCTTCCATTTTCTCTTTGACCTCCTTGCTGAGCCACCCGGCCACAGGCTTGAAGCTGAACTCGCTCGCCTTGACCTGTTGGTCATGCACCAGGGGAATCACGCCAGCACGCAGCAGGTGCAACAGCCGCTCATGAACTCACCGACAAACCATTTCATTGTGGGTGTGGATTCAGGCTGGAGGTGCAAGGACAGAGGCTGCTTAGGAAGAGCAGCAGTATCAGGTTGCTCATGTGCTTGCAGAGTACTGTCTGCAGTCCAGAGTATGCAGTCCAGAGTACCGGTATGCAGAGCCCGGATGGGTCTGGCAAGGGGGAGGTGGCAACCGCGGCTGTTTTGTGCCTGCCGCTGCTGTGGAGCGCCGCTTGTTGGTCATGCACGACGCAGCACGTGGTGTCAGGGCTGATGCTGTACGCACCCGGCATGCAACAACCAGCGACACCTCATGGCATATCGCGGAGGCACGCACATGCAACCACGCCTTGCTCGTCCACGTGCTACATGCCGGAACCCCAGCTGACACCACCGTAGCGTCACCAGTCACCACCAGTATGTTTCACTAATCACATTGCGCTGCTGGTGCACATTACGGTGACATGGCATCAGGCAGTTTTGTGCTGGTACTGCCTGAACACGTCCCTGCCCCTGCGTAGGGACGTGTTCAGGCATTCATCCGCACACACTACCCCCTCCCCCAGACCCAACCCCACGCACTCCCCTCCCCGCCCCCCCC